>CM038678.1:695492688-695803838 GCA_021605205.1 Aegilops longissima | reverse complement strand
TGACTAGGATGCATGCCAAGTTTCGTGGCTTTTTGCCACTTTTAGAATTTCCTATAATTTTTTCGGTCAGAAAACGTAAAACACTGACCAGGCGTGAAGCAACGTGCTCTTCGTTTCAAAAGACGATCACTTACTGGATTCCGTGTGGGAGTGGGCATACTGACTCACATGCAAAAATTCAGGCCATTCTGAAGATGTCAAAAAATCGACCTCCTTCTCCGGACACCGTTCGGGTAGGAGCAAAGGCCCCGTTTGAAAATGTGTTTTTATTTGGCATCCTTCAAATGAGCCCAATTTTTTTCTCTAATGTTCTATCATCATGACTAGGATGCATGACAAGTTTCGTGGCTTTTTGCCACTTTTAGAATTTCCTATAATTTTTTCGGTCAGAAAAGATAAAACACTGACCGGACGTGAAGGAACGTGCTCTTCGTTTCGAAATACGTTCACTTATTGGATTCCGTGTGGGAGTGGGCATACTGACTCACATGCAAAAATTCAGGCCATTCTGAAGATGTCAAAAAATCGACCTCCTTCGCCGGACACCGTTCGGGTAGGAGCAAAGGCCCCGTTCGAAAATGAGTTTTTATTTGGCATCCTTCAAATGAGCCCATTTTTTTCTCTAATGTTCTATCATCATGACTAGGATGCATGCCAAGTTTCGTGGCTTTTTGCCACTTTTAGAATTTCCTATAATTTTTTCGTTCAGAAAAGATAAAACACTGACCGGACGTGAAGGAACGTGCTCTTCGTTTCGAAATATGTTCACTTATTGGATTCCGTGTGGGAGTGGGCATACTGACTCACATGCAAAAATTCAGGCCATTCTGAAGATGTCAAAAAATCGACCTCCTTCTCCGGATACCGTTCGGGTAGAGGAGCAAAGGCCCCGTTCGAAAATGAGTTTTTTCGACATCCTTCAAATGAGCCCAATTTTTCTCTCTAATGTTCTATCATCACGACTAGGATGCATGACAAGTTTCGTGGCTTTTTGCCACTTTTAGAATTTCCTATAAATTTTTCGGTCAAAAAACGTAAAACACTGACCGGACGTGAAGCAACGTGCTCTTCGTTTCGAAATACGCTCACTTATTGGATTCCGTGTGGGAGTGGGCATACTGACTCACATGCAAAAATTCAGGCCATTCTGAAGATGTCAAAAAATCGACCTCCTTCTCCGGACACCGTTCGGGTAGGAGCAAAGGCCCCGTTCGAAAATGAGTTTTTTTTCAACATCCTTCAAATGAGCCCAATTTTTTTCATCTAATGTTCTATCATCACGACTAGGATGCATGCCAAGTTCCATGGCTTTTTGCCACTTTTAGAATTTCCTATAATTTTTTCGATCAGAAGACGTAAAACACTGACCGGGCGTGAAGCAACGTGCTATTCGTTTCGAAATACGATCACTTATTGGATTCCCTGTGGGAGTGGGCATACTGACTCACATGCAAAAATTCAGGCCATTCTGAAGATATCAAAAAATCGACCTCCTTCTCCGGACACCGTTCGGGTAGGAGCAAAGGCCCCGTTCGAAAATGAGTTTTTATTTGGCATCCTTCAAATGAGCCCAATTATTTTCACTAATGTTCTATCATCATGACTAGGATGCATGACACGTTTCGTGGCTTTTTGCCACTTTTAGAATTTCCTATAATTTTTTTGGTTAGAAAACGTAAAATACTGACCGGACGTGAAGGAACGTGCTCTTCGTTTCGAAATACGTTCACTTATTGGATTCCGTGTGGGAGTGGGCATACTGACTCACATGCAAAAATTCAGGCCATTCTGAAGATGTCAAAAAATCGACCTCCTTCTCCGGACACCGTTCGGGTAGGAGCAAAGGCCCCGTTCAAAATGAGTTTTATTTGGCATCCTTCAAATGAGCCCAATTTTTTCTCTAATGTTCTATCATCATGACTAGGATGCATGACAAGTTTCGTGGCTTTTTGCCACTTTTAGAATTTCCTATAATTTTTTCGGTCAGAAAACGTAAAACACTGACCGGATGTGAAGGAACGTGCTCTTCGTTTCGAAATACGTTCACTTATTGGATTCCGTGTGGGAGTGGGCATACTGACTCACATGCAAAAATTCAGGCCATTCTGAAGATGTCAAAAAATCGACCTCCTTCTCCGGATACCGTTCGGGTAGAGGAGCAAAGGCCCCGTTCGAAAATGAGTTTTTTTCGACATCCTTCAAATGAGCCCAATTTTTCTCTCTAATGTTCTATCATCACGACTAGGATGCATGACAAGTTTCGTGGCTTTTTGCCACTTTTAGAATTTCCTATAAATTTTTCGGTCAGAAAACGTAAAACACTGACCGGACGTGAAGCAACGTGCTCTTCGTTTCGAAATACGCTCACTTATTGGATTCCGTGTGGGAGTGGGCATACTGACTCACATGCAAAAATTCAGGCCATTCTGAAGATGTCAAAAAATCGACCTCCTTCTCCGGACACCGTTCGGGTAGGAGCAAAGGCCCCGTTCGAAAATGAGTTTTGTTTCGACATCCTTCAAATGAGCCCAATTTTTTTCTCTAATGTTCTATCATCATGACTAGGATGCATGACAAGTTTCGTGGCTTTTTGCCACTTTTAGAATTTCCTATAATTTTTTCGGTCAGAAAACGTAAAACACTGACCGGACGTGAAGCAACGTGCTCTTCGTTTCGAAATACGCTCACTTATTGGATTCCGTGTGGGAGTGGGCATACTGACTCACATGCAAAAATTCAGGCCATTCTGAAGATGTCAAAAAATCGACCTCCTTCTCCGGACACCGTTCGGGTAGGAGCAAAGGCCCCGTTCAAAAATGAGTTTTTATTTGGCATCCTTCAAATGAGCCCAATTTTTTCTCTAATGTTCTATCATCATGACTAGGATGCATGACAAGTTTCGTGGCTTTTTGCCACTTTTAGAATTTCCTATAATTTTTTCGGTCAGAAAACGTAAAACACTGACCGGACGTGAAGGAACGTGCTCTTCGTTTCGAAATACGCTCACTTATTGGATTCCGTGTGGGAGTGGGCATACTGACTCACATGCAAAAATTCAGGCCATTCTGAAGATGTCAAAAAATCGACCTCCTTCTCCGGACACCGTTCGGGTAGGAGCAAAGGCCCCGTTCAAAAATGAGTTTTT
This sequence comes from Aegilops longissima, assembly GCA_021605205.1. Classification (NCBI taxonomy): domain Eukaryota; kingdom Viridiplantae; phylum Streptophyta; class Magnoliopsida; order Poales; family Poaceae; genus Aegilops; species Aegilops longissima. Next base: position 695,800,693 of record CM038678.1, on the reverse strand, counting down.
TTCGACATCCTTCAAATGAGCCCAATTTCTCTCTCTAATGTTCTATCATCACGACTAGGATGCATGACAAGTTTCGTGGCTTTTTGCCACTTTTAGAATTTCCTATAAATTTTTGGTCAGAAAACGTAAAACACCGACGGACGTGAAGCAACGTGCTCTTCGTTTCAAATCGCTCACTTATTGGATTCCGTGTGGGAGTGGGCATCTTGACTCACATGCAAAAATTCAGGCCATTCGAAGATGTCAAAAATCGACCTCCTTCTCCGGACACCTTCGGGTAGGAGCAAAGGCCCCGTTCAAAATGAGTTTTATTTGGCATCCTTCAAATGAGCCCAATTTTTTCTCTAATGTTCTATCATCATGACTAGGATGCATGACAAGTTTCGTGGCTTTTTCCCACTTTTAGAATTTCCTATAATTTTTTCGGTCAGAAAACATAAAACACTGACGGACGTGAAGGAACGTGCTCTTCGTTTCGAAATACGTTCACTTATTGGATTCCGTGTGGGAGTGGGCATACTGACTCACATGCAAAAATTCAGGCCATTCTGAAGATGTCAAAAAATCGACCTCCTTCTCCGGATACCGTTCGGGTAGAGGAGCAAAGGCCCGCTCAAAATGAGTTTTTTTCGACATCCTTCAAATGAGCCCAATTTCTCTCTCTAATGTTCTATCATCATGACTAGGATGCATGACAAGTTTCGTAGCTTTTTGCCACTTTTAGAATTTCCTATAAATTTTTCGGTCAGAAAACGTAAAACACTGACCGGACGTGAAGCAACGTGCTCTTCGTTTCAAAATACGCTCACTTATTGGATTCCGTGTGGGAGTGGGCATACTGACTCACATGCAAAAATTCAGGCCATTCTGAAGATGTCAAAAAATCGACCTGCTTCTCCGAACACCGTTCGGGTAGGAGCAAAGGCCCCGTTCGAAAATGAGTTTTTTTTCGACATCCTTCAAATGAGCACAATTTTTTTTATCTAATGCTCTATCATCATGACTAGGATGCATGCCAAGTTTCGTGGCTTTTTGCCACTTTTAGAATTTCCTATAAATTTTTGGGTCAGAAAACGTAAAACACTGACCGGACGTGAAGCAACGTGCTCTTTGTTTCGAAATACGCTCACTTATTGGATTCCGTGTGGGAGTGGGCATACTGACTCACATGCAAAAATTCAGGCCATTCTGAAGATGTCAAAAAATCGACCTCCTTCTCCGGACACCGTTCGGGTAGGAGCAAAGGCCCCGTTCGAAAATGAGTTTTTTTCGACATCCTTCAAATGAGCCCAATTTTTTTATCTAATGTTCTATCATCATGACTAGGATGCATGCCAAGTTTCGTGGCTTTTTGCCACTTTTAGAATTTCCTATAATTTTTTCGGTCAGGAAACGTAAAACACCGACGGACGTGAAGCAACGTGCTCTTCGTTTCAAAATACGATCACTTATTGGATTCCGTGTGGGAGTGGGCATACTGACTCACATGCAAAAATTCAGGCCATTCTAAAGATGTCAAAAAATCGACCTCCTTCTCCGGACACCGTTCGGGTAGGAGCAAAGGCCCCGTTCGAAAATGAGTTTTTATTTGGCATCCTTCAAATGAGCCCAATTTTTTCTCTAATGTTCTATCATCATGACTAGGATGCATGACAAGTTTCGTGGCTTTTTGCCACTTTTAGAATTTCCTATAATTTTTTCGGTCAGAAAACGTAAAACACTGACCGGACGTGAAGGAACGTGCTCTTCGTTTCGAAATACATTCACTTATTGGATTCCGTGTGGGAGTGGGCATACTGACTCACATGCAAAAATTCAGGCCATTCTGAAGATGTCAAAAAATCGACCTCCTTCTCCGGACACCGTTCGGGTAGGAGCAAAGGCCCCGTTCGAAAATGAGTTTTTATTTGGCATCCTTCAAATGAGCCCATTTTTTTCTCTAATGTTCTATCATCATGACTAGGATGCATGCCAAGTTTCGTGGCTTTTTGCCACTTTTAGAATTTCCTATAATTTTTCGGTCAGAAAACATAAAACACTGACCGGACGTGAAGGAACATGCTCTTCGTTTCAAAAGACGTTCACTTATCGGATTCCGTGTGGGAGTGGGCATACTGACTCACATGCAAAAATTCAGGCCATTCTGAAGATGTCAAAAAATCGACCTCCTTCTCCGGACACCGTTCGGGTAGGGAGCAAAGGCCCCATTTGAAAATGAGTTTTTTTTTCGACATCCTTCAAATGAGCCCAATTTTTTTATCTAATATTCTATCATCATGACTAGGACGCATGCCAAGTTCCGTGGCTTTTTGCCACTTTTAGAATTTCCTATAATTTTTTCGGTCAGAAAACGTAAAACACTGATCCGGCGTGAAGCAACGTGCTCTTCGTTTCGAAATACGATCACTTATTGGATTCCCTTTGGGAGTGGGCATACTGACTCACATGCAATAATTCAGGCCATTCTGAAGATATCAAAAAATCGACCTCCTTCTCCGGACACCGTTCGGGTAGGAGCAAAGGCCCCGTTCGAAAATGAGTTTTTATTTGGCATCCTTCAAATGAGCCCAATTTTTTCTCTAATGTTCTATCATCATGACTAGGATGCATGACAAGTTTCGTGGCTTTTTGCCACTTTTAGAATTTCCTATAATTTTTCGGTCGAAAACGTAAAACATCGACGGACGTGAAGGAACGTGCTCTTCGTTTCAAATACGCTCACTTATTGGATTCCGTGTGGGAGTGGGCATCTTGACTCACATGCAAAATTCAGGCCATTCGAAGATGTCAAAAATCGACCTCCTTCTCCGGACACCGTTCGGGTAGGAGCAAAGGCCCGTTCAAAATGAGTTTTATTTGGCATCCTTCAAATGAGCCCATTTTTCTCTAATGTTCTATCATCATGACTAGGATGCATGCCAAGTTTCGTGGCTTTTTGCCACTTTTAGAATTTCCTATAATTTTTTCGGTAAGAAAACATAAAACACTGACCGGACGTGAAGGAACGTGCTCTTCGTTTCGATATACGTTCACTTATTGGATTCCGTGTGGGAGTGGGCATACTGACTCACATGCAAAAATTCAGACCATTCTGAAGATGTCAAAAAATTGACCTCCTTCTCCGGACACCGTTCGGTAGGAGCAAAGGCCCCGTTCGAAAATGAGTTTTTTTTCGACATCCTTCAAATGAGCCCAATTTTTTTATCTAATGTTCTATCATCATGACTAGGATGCATGCCAAGTTTCATGGCTTTTTGCCACTTCTCGAATTTCCTATAATTTTTTCGGTCAGAAAACGTAAAACACTGACCGGGCATGAAGCAACGTGCTCTTCGTTTCAAAATACAATCACTTATTGGAGACCGTGTGGGAGTGGGCATACTGACTCACATGCAGAAATTCAGGCCATTCTGAAGATGTCAAAAAATCGACCTCCTTCTCCGCACACCGTTCGGGTAGGAGCAAAGGTCCCGTTCGAAAATGAGTTTTTATTTGGCATCCTTCAAATGAGCCCAATTTTTTTCTCTAATGTTCTATCATCGTGACTAGGATGCATGACAAGTTTCGTGGCTTTTTGCCACTTTTAGAATTTCCTATAATTTTTTCGGTCAGAAAACATAAAACACTGATCGGACGTGAAGGAACGTGCTCTTCGTTTCGAAATACGTTCACTTATTGGATTCCGTGTGGGAGTGGGCATACTGACTCACATGCAAAATTTCAGGCCATTCTGAAGATTTCAAAAAATCGACCTCCTTCTCCGGACACCGTTCGGGTAGGAGCAAAGGCCCCGTTCAATAATGAGTTTTTATTTGGCATCCTTCAAATGAGCCCAATTTTTTCTCTAATGTTCTATCATCATGACTAGGATGCATGCCAAGTTTCGTGGCTTTTTGCCACTTTTAGAATTTCCTATAATTTTTCGGTCGAAAACGTAAAACATCGACGGACGTGAAGGAACGTGCTCTTCGTTTCAAATCGCTCACTTATTGGATTCCGTGTGGGAGTGGGCATCTTGACTCACATGCAAAAATTCAGGCCATTACGAAGATGTCAAAAATCGACCTCCTTCTCCGGATACCGTTCGGGTAGAGGAGCAAAGGCCCCGTTCAAAAATGAGTTTTTTTCGACATCCTTCAAATGAGCCCAATTTTTCTCTCTAATGTTCTATCATCACGACTAGGATGCATGACAAGTTTCGTGGCTTTTTGCTACTTTTAGAATTTCCTATAAATTTTTCGGTCAGAAAACGTAAAACACTGACCGGACGTGAAGCAAGGTGCTCTTCGTTTCGAAATACGCTCACTTATTGGATTCCGTGTGGGAGTGGGCATACTGACTCACATGCAAAAATTCAGGCCATTCTGAAGTTGTCAAAAAAATCGACCTCCTTCTCCGAACACCGTTCGGGTAGGGAGCAAAGGCCCCGTTTGAAAATGAGTTTTTTTTCGACATCCTTCAAATGAGCCCAATTTTTTTTATCTAATGTTCTATCATCATGACTAGGATGCATGCCAAGTTCCGTGGCTTTTTGCCACTTTTAGAATTTCCTATAATTTTTTCGGTCAGAAAACGTAAAACACTGACCGGGCGTGAAGCAACGTGCTCTTCGTTTCGAAATACGATCACTTATTGGATTCCCTGTGGGAGTGGGCATACTGACTCACATGCAAAAATTCAGGCCATTCTGAAGATATCAAAAAATCGACCTCCTTCTCCGGACACCGTTCGGGTAGGAGCAAAGGCCCCGTTCGAAAATGAGTTTTTATTTGGCATCCTTCAAATGAGCCCAATTATTTTCTCAAATGTTCTATCATCATGACTAGGATGCATGACAAGTTTCGTGGCTTTTTGCCACTTTTAGAATTTCCTATAATTTTTCGGTCAGAAAACGTAAAACACCGACGGACGTGAAGCAACGTGCTCTTCGCTTCAAAATACGATCACTTATTGGATTCCGTGTGGGAGTGGGCATCTTGACTCACATGCAAAAATTCAGGCCATTCGAAGATGTCAAAAATCGACCTCCTTCTCCGGACACCGTTCGGGTAGGAGCAAAGGCCCGTTCAAAATGAGTTTTATTTGGCATCCTTCAAATGAGCCCAATTTTTTCTCTAATGTTCTATCATCATGACTAGGATGCATGACAAGTTTCGTGGCTTTTGCCACTTTTAGAATTTCCTATAATTTTTTTTCGGTCGAAAACGTAAAACACCGACCGGACGTGAAGGAACGTGCTCTTCGTTTCAAATACGCTCACTTATTGGATTCCGTGTGGGAGTGGGCATCTTGACTCACATGCAAAAATTCAGGCCATTCGAAGATGTCAAAAATCGACCTCCTTCTCCGGACACCGTTCGGGTAGGAGCAAAGGCCCGTTCAAAATGAGTTTTTTTGGCATCCTTCAAATGAGCCCAATTTTTCTCTAATGTTCTATCATCATGACTAGGATGCATGACAAGTTTCGTGGCTTTTTGCCACTTTTAGAATTTCCTATAAATTTTTCGGTCGAAAACATAAAACACCGACGGACGTGAAGGAACGTGCTCTTCGTTTGAAATCGCTCACTTATTGGATTCCGTGTGGGAGTGGGCATACTGACTCACATGCAAAAATTCAGGCCATTCTGAAGATGTCAAAAAATCGACCTCCTTCTCCGGACACCGTTCGGGTAGGAGCAAAGGCCCCGTTCGAAAATGAGTTTTTTTTCGACATCCTTCAAATGAGCCCAATTTTTTTATCTAATGTTCTATCATCATGACTAGGATGCATGCCAAGTTTCGTGGCTTTTTGCCACTTTTAGAATTTCCTATAATTTTTTCGGTCAGAAAACGTAAAACACTGACCGGGCGTGAAGCAACGTGCTCTTCGTTTCAAAATACGATCACTTATTGGATTCCGTGTGGGAGTGGGCATACTGACTCACATGCAAAAATTCAGGCCATTCTGAAGATGTCAAAAAATCGACCTCCTTCTCCGGACACCGTTCGGGTAGGAGCAAAGGCCCCGTTCGAAAATGAGTTTTTATTTGGCATCCTTCAAATGAGCCCAATTTTTTTCTCTAATGTTCTATCATCATGACTAGGATGCATGACAAGTTTCGTGGCTTTTTGCCACTTTTAGAATTTCCTATAATTTTTTCGGTCAGAAAACGTAAAACACTGACCGGACGTGAAGGAACGTGCTCTTCGTTTCGAAATACGTTCACTTATTGGATTCCGTGTGGGAGTGGGCATACTGACTCACATGCAAAAATTCAGGCCATTCTGAAGATGTCAAAAAATCGACCTCCTTCTCCGGACACCGTTCGGGTAGGAGCAAAGGCCCCGTTCGAAAATGAGTTTTTATTTGGCATCCTTCAAATGAGCCCATTTTTTCTCTAATGTTCTATCATCATGACTAGGATGCATGCCAAGTTTCGTGGCTTTTTGCCACTTTTAGAATTTCCTATAATTTTTTGGTCAGAAAACATAAAACACTGACCGGACGTGAAGGAACGTGCTCTTCGTTTCGAAATACGTTCACTTATTGGATTCCGTGTGGGAGTGGGCATCTTGACTCACATGCAAAATTCAGGCCATTCGAAGATGTCAAAAATCGACCTCCTTCTCCGGACACCGTTCGGGTAGGAGCAAAGGCCCCGTTCAAAAATGAGTTTTTATTTGGCATCCTTCAAATGAGCCCAATTTTTTTCTCTAATGTTCTATCATCATGACTAGGATGCATGACAAGTTTCGTGGCTTTTTGCCACTTTTAGAATTTCCTATAATTTTTCGGTCGAAAACGTAAAACACCGACGGATGTGAAGGAACGTGCTCTTCGTTTCAAATCGTTCACTTATTGGATTCCGTGTGGGAGTGGGCATCTTGACTCACATGCAAAAATTCAGGCCATTCGAAGATGTCAAAAATCGACCTCCTTCTCCGGATACCGTTCGGGTAGAGGAGCAAAGGCCCGTTCAAAATGAGTTTTTTCGACATCCTTCAAATGAGCCCAATTTTTCTCTAATGTTCTATCATCACGACTAGGATGCATGATAAGTTTCGTGGCTTTTTGCCACTTTTAGAATTTCCTATAAATTTTTCGGTCAGAAAACATAAAACACTGACCGGACGTGAAGCAACGTGCTCTTCGTTTCGAAATACGCTCACTTATTGGATTCCGTGTGGGAGTGGGCATACTGACTCACATGCAAAAATTCAGGCCATTCTGAAGATGTCAAAAAATCGACCTCCTTCTCCGGACACCGTTCGGGTAGGAGCAAAGGCCCGTTCGAAAATGAGTTTTTTCGACATCCTTCAAATGAGCCCAATTTTTTATCTAATGTTCTATCATCATGACTAGGATGCATGCCAAGTTTCGTGGCTTTTTGCCACTTTTAGAATTTCCTATAATTTTTTCGGTCAGAAAACGTAAAACACTGACCGGGCGTGAAGCAACGTGCTCTTCGTTTCAAAATACGATCACTTATTGGATTCCGTGTGGGAGTGGGCATACTGACTCACATGCAAAAATTCAGGCCATTCTGAAGATGTCAAAAAATCGACCTCCTTCTCCGGACACCGTTCGGGTAGGAGCAAAGGCCCCGTTCGAAAATGAGTTTTTATTTGGCATCCTTCAAATGAGCCCAATTTTTTTCTCTAATGTTCTATCATCATGACTAGGATGAATGAAAAGTTTCGTGGCTTTTTGCCACTTTTAGAATTTCCTATAATTTTTTCGGTCAGAAAACGTAAAACACTGACCGGACGTGAAGGAACGTGCTCTTCGTTTCGAAATACGTTCACTTATTGGATTCCGTGTGGGAGTGGGCATACTGACTCACATGCAAAAATTCAGGCCATTCTGAAGATGTCAAAAAATCGACCTCCTTCTCCGGACACCGTTCGGGTAGGAGCGAAGGCCGCGTTCGAAAATGAGTTTTATTTGGCATCCTTCAAATGAGCCCATTTTTTTCTCTAATGTTCTATCATCATGACTAGGATGCATGCCAAGTTTCGTGGCTTTTTGCCACTTTTAGAATTTCCTATAATTTTTTCGGTCAGAAAACATAAAACACTGACCGGACGTGAAGGAACGTGCTCTTCGTTTCGAAATACGTTCACTTATTGGATTCCGTGTGGGAGTGGGCATACTGACTCACATGCAAAAATTCAGGCCATTCTGAAGATGTCAAAAAATCGACCTCCTTCTCCGGATACCGTTCGGGTAGAGGAGCAAAGGCCCCGTTCGAAAATGAGTTTTTTTCGACATCCTTCAAATGAGCCCAATTTTTTTATCTAATGTTCTATCATCATGACTAGGATGCATGCCAAGTTTCGTGGCTTTTTGCCACTTTTCGAATTTCCTATAATTTTTTCGATCAGAAAACGTAAAACACTGACCGGGCGTGAAGCAACGTGCTCTTCGTTTCAAAATACAATTACTTATTGGATTCCGTGTGGGAGTGGGCATACTGACTCACATGCAAAAATTCAGGCCATTCGAAGATGTCAAAAATCGACCTCCTTCTCCGGACACCGTTCGGGTAGGAGCAAAGGCCCCGCTCAAAATGAGTTTTATTTGGCATCCTTCAAATGAGCCCAATTTTTTTCTCTAATGTTCTATCATCATGACTAGGATGCATGACAAGTTTCGTGGCTTTTTGCCACTTTTAGAATTTCCTATAATTTTTTCGGTCAGAAAACGTAAAACACTGACCGGACGTGAAGGAACGTGCTCTTCGTTTCGAAATACGTTCACTTATTGGATTCCGTGTGGGAGCGGGCATACTGACTCACATGCAAAAATTCGGCCATTCTGAAGATGTCAAAAAATCGACCTCCTTCTCCGCACACCGTTCGGGTAGGAGCGAAGGCCCCGCTCGAAAATGAGTTTTATTTGGCATCCTTCAAATGAGCCCATTTTTTCTCTAATGTTCTATCATCATGACTAGGATGCATGCCAAGTTTCGTGGCTTTTTGCCACTTTTAGAATTTCCTATAATTTTTTCGGTCAGAAAACATAAAACACTGACCGGACGTGAAGCAACGTGCTCTTCGTTTCGAAATACGCTCACTTATTGGATTCCGTGTGGGAGTGGGCATACTGACTCACATGCAAAAATTCAGGCCATTCTGAAGATGTCAAAAAATCGACCTCCTTCTCCGGACACCGTTCGGGTAGGAGCAAAGGCCCCGTTCAAAAATGAGTTTTTATTTGGCATCCTTCAAATGAGCCCAATTTTTTTCTCTAATGTTCTATCATCATGACTAGGATGCATGCCAAGTTTCATGGCTTTTTGCCACTTTTAGAATTTCCTATAATTTTTTCGGTCAGAAAACGTAAAACACTGACCGGATGTGAAGGAACGTGCTCTTCGTTTCGAAATACGTTCACTTATTGGATTCCGTGTGGGAGTGGGCATACTGACTCACATGCAAAAATTCAGGCCATTCTGAAGATGTCAAAAAATCGACCTCCTTCTCCGGATACCGTTCGGGTAGAGGAGCAAAGGCCCCGTTCGAAAATGAGTTTTTTTCGACATCCTTCAAATGAGCCCAATTTTTCTCTCTAATGTTCTATCATCACGACTAGGATGCATGACAAGTTTCGTGGCTTTTTGCCACTTTTAGAATTTCCTATAAATTTTTTGGTCAGAAAACATAAAACACTGACCGGACGTGAAGCAACGTGCTCTTCGTTTCGAAATACGCTCACTTATTGGATTCCGTGTGGGAGTGGGCATACTGACTCACATGCAAAAATTCAGGCCATTCTGAAGATGTCAAAAAATCGACCTCCTTCTCCGGACACCGTTCGGGTAGGAGCAAAGGCCCCATTCGAAAATGAGTTTTTTTTCGACATCCTTCAAATGAGCCCAATTTTTTTATCTAATGTTCTATCATCATGACTAGGATGCATGCCAAGTTTCGTGGCTTTTTGCCACTTTTAGAATTTCCTATAATTTTTTCGGTCAGAAAACGTAAAACACTGACCGGGCGTGAAGCAACGTGCTCTTCGTTTCGAAATACGATCACTTATTGGATTCCCTGTGGGAGTGGGCATACTGACTCACATGCAAAAATTCAGGCCATTCGAAGATGTCAAAAATCGACCTCCTTCTCCGGACACCGTTCGGGTAGGAGCAAAGGCCCGCTCAAAATGAGTTTTATTTGGCATCCTTCAAATGAGCCCAATTTTTTCTCTAATGTTCTATCATCATGACTAGGATGCATGACAAGTTTCATGGCTTTTGCCACTTTTAGAATTTCCTATAATTTTTTCGGTCGAAAACGTAAAACACCGACGGACGTGAAGGAACGTGCTCTTCGTTTCAAATACGCTCACTTATTGGATTCCGTGTGGGAGTGGGCATCTTGACTCACATGCAAAAATTCAGGCCATTCGAAGATGTCAAAAATCGACCTCCTTCTCCGGACACCGCTCGGGTAGGAGCAAAGGCCCCGCTCGAAAATGAGTTTTATTTGGCATCCTTCAAATGAGCCCATTTTTTCTCTAATGTTCTATCATCATGACTAGGATGCATGCCAAGTTTCGTGGCTTTTTGCCACTTTTAGAATTTCCTATAATTTTTTCGGTCAGAAAACATAAAACACTGACCGGACGTGAAGGAACGTGCTCTTCGTTTCGATATATGTTCACTTATTGGATTCCGTGTGGGAGTGGGCATACTGACTCACATGCAAAAATTCAGGCCATTCTGAAGATGTCAAAAAATTGACCTCCTTCTCCGGACACCGTTCGGTAGGAGCAAAGGCCCAGTTCGAAAATGAGTTTTTTTTCGACATCCTTCAAATGAGCCCAATTTTTTTATCTAATGTTCTATCATCATGACTAGGATGCATGCCAAGTTTCGTGGCTTTTTGCCACTTCTCGAATTTCCTATAATTTTTTCGGTCAGAAAACGTAAAACACTGACCGGGCGTGAAACAACGTGCTCTTCGTTTCAAAATACAATCACTTATTGGATTCCGTGTGGGAGTGGGCATACTGACTCACATGCAAAAATTCAGGCCATTCGAAGATGTCAAAAATCGACCTCCTTCTCCGGACACCGTTCGGGTAGGAGCAAAGGCCCTGCTCAAAATGAGTTTTATTTGGCATCCTTCAAATGAGCCCAATTTTTTCTCTAATGTTCTATCATCATGACTAGGATGCATGACAAGTTTCGTGGCTTTTGCCACTTTTAGAATTTCCTATAATTTTTTCGGTCAGAAAACGTTAAACACTGATCGGACGTGAAGGAACGTGCTCTTCGTTTCGAAATACGTTCACTTATTGGATTCCGTGTGGGAGTGGGCATACTGACTCACATGCAAAAATTCAGGCCATTCGAAGATGTCAAAAATCGACCTCCTTCTCCGGACACCGTTCGGGTAGGAGCAAAGGCCCGCTCAAAATGAGTTTTATTTGGCATCCTTCAAATGAGCCCATTTTTTTCTCTAATGTTCTATCATCATGACTAGGATGCATGCCAAGTTTCGTGGCTTTTTGCCACTTTTAGAATTTCCTATAATTTTTTCGGTCAGAAAACATAAAACACTGACCGGACGTGAAGGAACGTGCTCTTCGTTTCGAAATACGCTCACTTATTGGATTCCGTGTGGGAGTGGGCATACTGACTCACATGCAAAAATTCAGGCCATTCTGAAGATGTCAAAAAATCGACCTCCTTCTCCGGATACCGTTCGGGTAGAGGAGCAAAGGCCCCGTTCGAAAATGAGTTTTTTTCGACATCCTTCAAATGAGCCCAATTTTTCTCTCTAATGTTCTATCATCACGACTAGGATGCATGACAAGTTTCGTGGCTTTTTGCCACTTTTAGAATTTCCTATAAATTTTTCGGTCAGAAAACGTAAAACACCGACGGACGTGAAGCAACGTGCTCTTCGTTTCGAAATACGTTCACTTATTGGATTCCGTGTGGGAGCGGGCATACTGACTCACATGCAAAAATTCGGCCATTCTGAAGATGTCAAAAAATCGACCTCCTTCTCCGCACACCGTTCGGGTAGGAGCGAAGGCCCCGTTCGAAAATGAGTTTTATTTGGCATCCTACAAATGAGCCCATTTTTTCTCTAATGTTCTATCATCATGACTAGGATGCATGCCAAGTTTCGTGGCTTTTTGCCACTTTTAGAATTTCCTATAATTTTTTCGGTCAAAAAACATAAAACAGTGACCGGACGTGAAGGAACGTGCTCTTCGTTTCGATATACGTTCACTTATTGGATTCCGTGTGGGAGTGGGCATACTGACTCACATGCAAAAATTCAGGCCATTCTGAAGATGTCAAAAAATCGACCTCCTTCTCCGGACACCGTTCGGGTAGGAGCAAAGGCCCCGTTCGTAAATGAGTTTTTATTTGGCATCCTTCAAATGAGCCCAATTTTTTTCTTTAACGTTCTATCATCATGACTAGGATGCATGCCAAGTTTCGTGGCTTTTTGCCACTTTTAGAATTTCCTATAATTTTTTGGTCAGAAAACATAAAACACCGACGGACGTGAAGCAACGTGCTCTTCGTTTCAAAATACAATCACTTATTGGATTCGTGTGGGAGTGGGCATCTTGACTCACATGCAAAAATTCAGGCCATTCGAAGATGTCAAAAAATCGACCTCCTTCTCCGGACACCGTTCGGGTAGGAGCAAAGGCCCCGTTCGTAAATGAGTTTTTATTTGGCATCCTTCAAATGAGCCCAATTTTTTTCTCTAATGTTCTATCATCGTGACTAGGGTGCATGACAAGTTTCGTGGCTTTTGCCACTTTTAGAATTTCCTATAATTTTTTCGGTCAGAAAACGTAAAACACTGATCGGACGTGAAGGAACGTGCTCTTCGTTTCGAAATACGTTCACTTATTGGATTCCGTGTGGGAGCGGGCATACTGACTCACATGCAAAAATTCAGGCCATTCTGAAGATGTCAAAAAATCGACCTCCTTCTCCGCACACCGTTCGGGTAGGAGCGAAGGCCGCGTTCGAAAATGAGTTTTATTTGGCATCCTTCAAATGAGCCCATTTTTTTCTCTAATGTTCTATCATCATGACTAGGATGCATGCCAAGTTTCGTGGCTTTTTGCCACTTTTAGAATTTCCTATAATTTTTCGGTCGAAAACATAAAACACGAACGGACGTGAACGTGAACGTGCTCTTCGTTTCAAATCGCTCACTTATTGGATTCCGTGTGGGAGTGGGCATCTTGACTCACATGCAAAAATTCAGGCCATTCGAAGATGTCAAAAATCGACCTCCTTCTCCGGATACCGTTCGGGTAGAGGAGCAAAGGCCCGCTCAAAATGAGTTTTTTCGACATCCTTCAAATGAGCCCAATTTTTTCTCTAATGTTCTATCATCACGACTAGGATGCATGACAAGTTTCGTGGCTTTTTGCCACTTTTAGAATTTCCTATAAATTTTTCGGTCAGAAAACGTAAAACACTGACCGGACGTGAAGCAACGTGCTCTTCGTTTCGAAATACGCTCACTTATTGGATTCCGTGTGGGAGTGGGCATACTGACTCACATGCAAAAATTCAGGCCATTCTGAAGATGTCAAAAAATCGACCTCCTTCTCCGGACACCGTTCGGGTAGGAGCAAAGGCCCCGTTCGAAAATGAGTTTTTATTTGGCATCCTTCAAATGAGCCCATTTTTTTCTCTAATGTTCTATCATCATGACTAGGATGCATGCCAAGTTTCGTGGCTTTTTGCCACTTTTAGAATTTCCTATAATTTTTTCGGTCAGAAAACATAAAACACTGACCGGACGTGAAGGAACGTGCTCTTCGTTTCGAAATACGTTCACTTATTGGATTCCGTGTGGGAGTGGGCATACTGACTCACATGCAAAAATTCAGGCCATTCTGAAGATGTCAAAAAATCGACCTCCTTCTCCGGACACCGTTCGGGTAGGAGCAAAGGCCCGCTCGAAAATGAGTTTTATTTGGCATCCTTGAAATGAGCCCAATTTTTTTCTCTAATGTTCTATCATCATGACTAGGATGCATGACAAGTTTCGTGGCTTTTTGCCACTTTTAGAATTTCCTATAATTTTTTCGGTCAGAAAACGTAAAACACTGACCGGACGTGAAGGAACGTGCTCTTCGTTTCAAATCGCTCACTTATTGGATTCCGTGTGGGAGTGGGCATCTTGACTCACATGCAAAAATTCAGGCCATTCGAAGATGTCAAAAATCGACCTCCTTCTCCGGACACCGTTCGGGTAGGAGCAAAGGCCCGCTCAAAATGAGTTTTATTTGGCATCCTTCAAATGAGCCCAATTTTTTCTCTAATGTTCTATCATCATGACTAGGATGCATGACAAGTTTCGTGGCTTTTTGCCACTTTTAGAATTTCCTATAATTTTTTCGGTCAGAAAACGTAAAACACTGACCGGATGTGAAGGAACGTGCTCTTCGTTTCGAAATACGTTCACTTATTGGATTCCGTGTGGGAGTGGGCATACTGACTCACATGCAAAAATTCAGGCCATTCTGAAGATGTCAAAAAATCGACCTCCTTCTCCGGATACCGTTCGGGTAGAGGAGCAAAGGCCCCGTTCAAAAATGAGTTTTTTTCGACATCCTTCAAATGAGCCCAATTTTTCTCTCTAATGTTCTATCATCATGACTAGGATGCATGACAAGTTTCGTAGCTTTTTGCCACTTTTAGAATTTCCTATAAATTTTTCGGTCAGAAAACGTAAAACACTGACCGGACGTGAAGCAACGTGCTCTTCGTTTCAAAATACGCTCACTTATTGGATTCCGTGTGGGAGTGGGCATCTTGACTCACATGCAAAATTCAGGCCATTCGAAGATGTCAAAAATCGACCTCCTTCTCCGGACACCGTTCGGGTAGGAGCAAAGGCCCGTTCAAAATGAGTTTTTTTGACATCCTTCAAATGAGCCCAATTTTTTCTCTAATGTTCTATCATCATGACTAGGATGCATGACAAGTTTCGTGGCTTTTTGCCACTTTTAGAATTTCCTATAATTTTTCGGTCGAAAACGTAAAACACCGACCGGACGTGAAGCAACGTGCTCTTCGTTTCGAAATACGCTCACTTATTGGATTCCGTGTGGGAGTGGGCATGCTGACTCACATGCAAAAATTCAGGCCATTCTGAAGATGTCAAAAAATCGACGTCCTTCTCCGGACACCGTTCGGGTAGGAGCAAAGGCCCTGTTCGAAAATGAGTTTTTTTTTCGACATCTTTCAAATGAGCCCAATTTTTTTCTCTAATGTTCTATCATCACGACTAGGATGCATGACAAGTTTCGTGGCTTTTTGCCACTTTTAGAATTTCCTATAATTTTTTCGGTCAGAAAACGTAAAACACTGACCGGACGTGAAGGAATGTGCTCTTCGTTTCGAAATACGTTCACTTATTGGATTCCGTGTGGGAGTGGGCATACTGACTCACATGCAAAAATTCAGGCCATTCTGAAGATCTCAAAAAATCGACCTCCTTCTCCGGACACCGTTCGGGTAGGAGCAAAGTCCCCGTTCGGAAATGAGTTTTTTTTCGACATCCTTCAAATGAGCCCAATATTTTTCTCTAATGTTCTATCATCATGACTAGGATGCATGACAACTAAAATCAAAACCGGTCAGGCGCCTTCGACAGGCGGGGTGGGACTAAAACTACTTCAAGACACCGCCCCTGCGCCTCAGGTGCCTGTATCGCCTCTGGCATCTCTCAAAGGCGGCCCAACCGGCCCACAACGTCCCTCTACGCCCTTTCTTAAGTTTTTTCTTTTCTTTCCTAATGTTTAACTCATTTTTTATTTTGAAAAATTATTTTCATTCTATCTATTTTGCTAATATTATTTCATATTTTTATTGCTTCATTTTTATGTACTTTCTTTCATTTTTATAATTTTTTCAGTTCAACATTACTTCTGTTTTAATTTTAATTTTTTAATGAACCTTTTCATAATTTTTGGTACTATGATTTATTTTCCACCTTTTTTGGTTTTTATTTCCTTTCCTAATGTTTATATTTTTTGCATTCAAAGTTTAACTCATTTTTTGCTTCATTTATATTTTTTTGTTTCATTTTATAATTTTTTCAATTCAACATTACTTCTGTTCTAACTTTTTTAAGAGAACAATTTCATTGTTTTTGATACTATTATTTATTGTCCACCTTTGTTTCGCTTTTTTATTTCCTTTTCTATTTTTAGATTTTTTAGTTCTAACTTTAACTCATTTCTATTTTTAAAATTTATTTTCAATCTACTTTGCTAATAATATTTAGCTGTCCTCTTTTTTTTTTTCCTTTTTATTTTCTATCGTAGTTTTCAAACTTTTTGCAAACATAATAGTATTAATTCAACATTCAATTTTCAAACAATAATTTAAAACCATGTAAACACACTCGACATTTCAGCATAGTTTTCATAAATATTTTACATAATACTAGAAATTAAACTTGACTCAACTAAACAACATTAGGAAAATAATTAAACATTACTAAACGTTATTTCGAAAATAACCTAAACTAAACTACTCGTCCTCGACGCCGCCAAAGTCCATCTCGTCGTAGAGCCCATCGCCGTCGTCGCTGCTGCTGTCGTCCAGGTCCACCACCGGCGCGGCTGGCGCGGCCGGCGCGACCATCGAGTCGGCCACACGGCGCAGTAGCCGGGAAGTCGCGCGGTCCTCCGGGTGGACGGCGACCGGGGCGAGCTGCATGTACTCCTGCACGAGGGGTGGCGGCACCGGCGCGTTCTCCGACTCCCGGATCGCCGTCAGGTAGCCCGACATGTCCTCCGGGTCGCCGGCCTCCGCCGCCAGCCGCCTGCACTCGGCCAGCAATGCCGGCTCAGGTTCCGGCGCCGGCTCTTGCGGAGGGGCGGCTGGACCAGCGCCGTCCAGCAGCGCAGGCGACGATCGCCGCGCGGTCACCGGCAGGCCTCAGCGGGCGCCAGCGCCGGCCGACGTTCATGCGCGCGCGCCACGATTTCGCTGGTGGACCCTAGCTCGCCGCGGCGGAACAACGTAGTAGCTGTGCCCCGGCGGAGCGGGCACGGCGCCAGCGGCCGCTTCCGCACAGTACGGCGCGACGACCTCCTCGAACATGCGCCCGTCCCAGAGCTGATGCCACCGCGCGCGGTTGTGTTTCGTCGGCGGGCGCGGGCCGGCGTAGGCGTGGAGGCGGCGCAGGTGGTCGTCGGCGAGGCGGTCCGCCCAGCCGGGGTTGTTGGGGGCGTACTGGGGGTCGGCGAGCTCCTCTGGCGAGAGGCGCGCCGGGTACAGGCCAATGGCGCGGGCGAAGAGGTGGGTGCCGACCTCGGGCACCGGCGCCACCGGCATGCCGTCGACGCTTAGGCGCCACCTCACCGGGAGGCGCACATCGGGAGCGGCGGTGATGACGAAGTGGGCGAGCTCCTCCGCCTCCTCGAGGGTCAAGGTGGAGCGGGCCATCGCCGGCGAGAGGGAGAGGTAGGGTGCAAGAGGGGCGACGCCGGCGGCAGGGGGAGAAGGAGAGGGGAGGCGAGGGGTGGTGTGACAGCCGCGGCGGGGCGAGGCGCGTTTTATAGACGTGGTGGGCGGGTGGGTGCTGGCGATCAATGCCGGGGCCAGCCGAGCGGTCAAGGGCGCAGAAGGCCAGGCGGCGGCGTGCGAATCGGCGCCGGCGATTAATGCCGAGCTGTCAAAGGCGGAGGAGGCCAGCGCCGGCGTCTTGTGGCGGTCAAGCGGTGGCGGCGCAGCGGGCGTCGGGCGGTGGTATGTGAATCGGCGCGCCAGCGGACCGACGCCACCGACGGACGCCTCACTGCGCTGGCGGCGCATGGATTCCCACGCCGATCGCGCCGGATTAATGTATTAGCCTAATTAGGGTTTAGTACGTGTGGGCCCGCCCTCCTCCTCACACGGCGTACACCGCCCACCTACGGGCGTACAGCGGGCCGTACGGCCACGTACGGTCATGCGCCTTGCTACGCCGTGGTACGCCGCCCTAAACTTAATTTCCCATCCTGCCCCTACTCACTTATCCTCACGAAGGGGTATCTTCTAATCTCGACCGTTGATGTGTCCAGGATGTTGTACCGAAGAAGAAGTGATGTTTATATACATGGGTATGTAATCTTTATTGAAATCTCTAAATTTTGAAGCTTACATGCATGCATAGATTTGCATATGCAGCGACAACGATGGACATAGTCGTGGCCCCGACATCGACGCCCATACGGGGCCTGCAGCGGGAACATCAAGGTCCGGTCGGCGGGGTACCGGGTGCACAGTCCCGGCCAAGTCCATGCCGGCGTAGGTCCTTCTTCATGCAGGCTGCTGGTAGGATCGGAGGTGAGCTCTAGCTAGGCTCGCGGCTTTTCTTTTCTTTTCTTTTTTTTGAAAAGAAGGAAAGACCCCAGCCTTTGTATCAGAACGATGCTTGTGGTCATTTTATTAAAAGTCTAGCAAACCAAGTTCCACAGTACAGTACAGCTCGCAGAAGAAGTACAAAAAGAAAAATAAATAAACAAAGCCGCAACCGGCAATGAACAGGATAAGACGACTAGACATCTATTTTATTAGTGGACCACCATCCAAACCGGTTATGATAGCCCATGCTACCTTCCCCTAGCGGTTGCACCCAGTAACCAAAAGCTCCCTGGAGTCCGTATGAGTGAGCAACGACCATGTACAGATCCAAGCGGACGCTCTGCGGATAACCTGCAAGAAATTCGAAAGATTCTGTCTGTTAAATACCATATCATTCCTGCAATTCCATATAGCCCAAAAAAGTGTACATATCCTATTCGAATACATCCCGCGGTAACTGGTTCCAATCCAGTAAGCCATGTCCCAAATAACATGTCGATGCTAACTGGAGGGTTTATGTTAAAGGCTATATGAATCATACGCCAAAGAAGCTTAGCGAGGGGGCAATCGATGAAAAGATGTTGCATTGTTTCATCATTATTCAGATGGTGATGCGCCGGTAACATCTTAGACAGCCAATTCGTCTCCTCGCCTCCTAGCCGCGCCGTTGGCCGCTCCGGCCACGGCGGCCACAATCCCTAGCCAGCCCAGCCGGTCTCCTCGCCTCCTAGCCGCGCTCCGGCCACGGCGGCCACAATCTCTAGCCAGCCCAGCCGGTCTCCTCCTGTCACTGTTGTGGTTGCCGCCGCCTCCGGGGCTACGGTGACCCCTCTGGCAAGCTCCTTCAACAACGCGCCCGACAGCCTGGTTGGCAGGTCGGTCAAGGCCATCGCTTTCTCCCGGTAAGTCCCTCCGACAGCAAGCTAGTTTTCTTCATAGAGCTTGCTTACACTGCAACCCGCTCCTTCTCGCTCCCTCTACCCTTGTTGTTGTCCCCGCCCATCGCTCCGGCTTCCGTTCTACTTCGTTGTTCCTTGCTCTAGTTTCGCCGTTCCCCTGGTGCCTGGCTTGCTCAATGGATGGCTCTAGTTTTGAGGATACCATGCTGGCCAAGTACGGCTGTGGTACGGTTGAAGTCGTCGCCGGCCATCGCCGTCCGGCCGCCATGATCGCCACCGTCCTCACTGACGGCATGCTGCTCTCGCCTTCGGCCTTCGCCTCTCTCCTGGTTGCTTGGTTTGGTGGTGTAGCCAACGGCTACCACGTTCAAACTCGCCAGCGTGGCATTTTTCTCTTTCAAGTTGCCCACGAATGCTTTGCCAAGGAGATCGTGCTCCGTGAACCATGGCATTCTGGCATAATTTCTGTTCGCATGGCTTTTTCTGCCTTGGGCTCTTATGTCTGTCACGTTCCTTCGCGCCTTGGTGAGCGCGGTCGTTGCTGGGAGGCCAACTCGCTCCTGCCCTCCGTTCGGGGCGCGTCCGTCGTGCATGCCCTCTCAGACTCGCTGCGACTGCTCGGAGGCTTCCGATCCGCTCCCTTTTGAGGGATTCCGCCGTCGCGTTGCACGGCAGCGGCCCGGGAAGCCAAGGGCTGCACGCCCGTTTGCACTCGATTGCCCCCTAACCCCGCGGCCCCTAACCCTGCGGCCCCTAATCCTAGCCTCCAGCTAATGCCGCTCCCAGCTGCCCAACCCATGGCCGTTCAACGCGCAGGCTCCGCTGAGCCTGTTGGCAACGCTTCAGCTGCCACCGCTGACTCCTCTCCTGCCCTTCCCCCTGCTTCTTATCGGGAGGCGCTTCTCTGTCATAAGGATCCACCGTATCTCCCCCCTGCGCCCTCGGCTTCTGCTCCTTTTCCGCTTTTGTGATTTGGGAGGCCTAAAGACCTGCACCGCCGCTGCTTCCGATGCCTTGCTTATAGTCACCGCCGCCGCGATTGCCGGGATCCGGCCGTCTGCTGGACGTGTCGTCTCGTTGGGCACCTTAGCTTTCAATGCCAATACCGTTTCCTCCGCACCCCTCCCCGTCATAGCCGCCCGCCCATAAGTACTGAGCCCAGCTCAGTTTGCCGTTCCACTCCACCAGCCAACACCTCTAGCCTACCCCCCGCCTCTCTCCCTTCCCCTGCCACCCTCGCCCTGACCGCCAACCCTTCCCGCTCGCCCCACCCACCCATGGAGCCTGTCGTGCATGGCCGCCCCTCATCCTTGGACGTGCACTACCCCATGGTGCCGGACCAGAAATCCCTTGTCTGCCTCGTTAACATCACACCACCAAAAGCCGCTTTCCTGCCTTGGCTCAAGCGTGTGTTCCGTCTCCACTTGGGCATCACGGCAGTCCGCTTTGCGGGCACAACTGTTGGGACTACCTTTGTGGTCTTCCAGCGTGAATCCGAGCAGGTCGCTGCCCTGCGCGCTAGCCCGCTCGTGGAGGGGGGCCGATCCATCTGGATCCTACCCCACAACGCCGGCGACAACGCTTTCTCCTTCGCCTACCGCCACATTGTCAGCATCTTGCTTGAGAAGTTGCCACTCGACCTTTGGAACCGGCGCGGGGTGGCAGCCAGCGTCGCTGGGTTCGCGAACCTGTTCCGGCTGGAGCATGCCTGTCTCCACAGCAGCGAGTTCTCGAGCATCTTCGTCTTGGTCAAGGTTGAGGCGTTGCACCACATTCCGCACCACCTCACCTTCCATCGTGTCGATGGCAATGGCACGTACGCCGACGTGGTCATTAATGGGATCTGGGATGTCGCCCGTTCGCTAGGCGCACCCACCGCGCCGCCCCGCCAAGGTGGTGCAGAGGGCCTCGAGGGGCCGCTGCCACACGCCACGCCGAGGCACGCCTGGGGTGGAAGTGAGCAAGGCTCACGCTCCTTCGCTCCGCCGCGTCGTGGGCGCGCTCCCCACCAACCCACCGGCCATGCATGCCACCTGGTGGAGAGGGTGGAGGTGGAAGGCATGGCGGAGAAGGCCTTCTGTGCTTTCCTTCACCCACATATGGCTTCGGTGGAAGACTGCCTCGCCATGCTCAAGCTTGCTGCCAAGCCAAAGTTCATCAAAGGCACCGCTTTCTCCTGCCCCTCGGCGGCTCAGATCGTCCATGAGGACGAGCTTCGCCTGTGCCTCACTTCTTCACTGCTGGCGGCCGACGTGCGTACTCCGCGCGTCACGGTCTCCTTCGACATCGACGCTCTCTGCTTCTCCTTCAAGCTGGAGCTGACCAATGGTTTCTTCCCGTGTTTTAATTATCGCTCTGAGAAGTTTACGCGGGAAAGCTGTCGTTCCCTTCTGTTCGATTTCTGGCCAAAGATGATGGGCGGTGGGCTTTGCCCGCATACCCTGCCTCTGCTCCCCTCCGTTGAGTCCAGATAACCACCCAAGCCCAACGTGCCGGCATGCATCCTTCCCATGGCCGGCCCGCTACTCTCCACCTCCGCCACAAACCCACCTCCCCCTTTTGCGGCCCAGTTCCCGGCCCAGGCTCACTTCCAAGCCCACCAGATCCTCACTACTAGACCCATCTGCACGCGGCCCCCACACCACATCCCTCATCCCGAACTTGGCATCCTTTCCACAGATCAACTCTCGCCGGTGGTTGCCTCCGATCTCAAGCATGGTGCCTGCGCGGCGCTCCCCGCGCAAGTGGCAACTGTTTTCTGCAGCTGCCGGGAGCCGCAGCGGGAGCCCGCCGAGGCAGATCTCCAAGCTTCCAAGGCCACGTTGAAGCTCTTCCGATCTGCTGGATCTGCGCCCCCCTCTGGTCAGCTGTGCATGCCAGATCTTAATCTGGATATGCCGGCGCCAGGCTCGGCAGGGGAAGAAGGCACCAGGCTCGCATCTCCACCGGCCGCCTCTGCCCTGGTGACGGCTGTGCCTCCTGCCCCGTCCCCGCGGCGCAGCCCCGCATCCAGCGCGCCTATGACGGCGCTAGGATGAGCCCAGTGGAGAGGGCTACCAAGCGCAAGGCGGCGGCGGCAGATCCAAGCTCAAGCGATGGCTCATCCAAGCGCTCCAGCTCTTCCAAGTCCCAAAGGACGGTGAAGGCCAAAGCCACCTCCGTGGCCAGCATCCTGGAGCTGCTCCTGCTTTCGACTCCAGCGCCGCTCACCAGGGCCAAGCTCAAGCTGCTCGCCCAAGGCTGCGACCTCAACGCTCCTGCCATCCTAGAGCAAGCCACGGCCCGGGCGGCCAACCATGTTCCCAGTATGGCTCCCAGCTCCCCTGCTGCGAGCTCCTCTTCTGCATCCTCTGTGCGCATCCTCGACACCTCCAATGAGTGATTCCTATGCTATCAATCACGTTAGGGTGCCAGCGCCCAAGCCTATCTTTATGTTTCTTCTCTTTAGGCTTCATGCTAGCGTTCTCAGTCCCATGGTTCATGGTTTGCAAGTCAACTCTCTTAGTTTGCTAGTTGTTTTAGTCCTTGATGTTACCTGTTGTTGTGTCAGTCTGCGCCGCTCGGCCAGCTTGTATCATGTCTGTTTTCATTCCAATATGCAGTTTCCTACCTTTGCCATGATCCTTGTTGCTTACCACGCGTCTTTCTACCCTTTGCTCTCGTTCTCGGGTTGCATGTACTCTGTTTCTCTATGAAGATACTAAGTTGGAATGTCCGTGGGCTCGGTGAGGATGATAAGTGTGTTCTGGTCCGTGATGTCATAACCTCTTGCTGTCCTAGTGTCGTTTGTCTGCAGGAGACCAAGCTGGCTTCCCTCTCCAGTTTAAAGCTCAAGTCTTTTCTGCCGCCAAGGTTCAATTATCATGTTGCCACTCATTCTGATGGTGCCGCTGGTGGCATCCTAATGGCCTGGGACTCGTCATGCGTTTCGGGCCAAGTTGTTGCAACCCACAGGTTTCATGTTACTGTCAAATTGTCGCTGGCCGCGACTAACTGCTCTTTTTTCTACTCATCTGCCGCTGTACGCGCCTCGCCAAACAATGAGCGCTACGCTTTTCTCGGATGCTGTCTCTGAAGTGGCTGCTGATGCTAACACTCCGTGGGCAGTCTTGGGTGATTTCAATATGTACAGATTCATGCATGAAAAGTCCAGAGGTCGGATCTGCTGGAGCACGATGGAATGTTTCAATTCTTGGATCAGAGAGCACGGGCTGGATGACATACATTTAGAAAACAGGCTGTTCACTTGGTCCAATAAGAGAAGTGCACCAACTTTGATCCGTCTCGACCGTGTTTTGGTTAATGCTGCTTGGAATCTTGGTTTTCTGTAAACCTCTGCCACCTGCATTTCTTCAACCACCTCGGATCATGCACCAATTGTGCTGGAGTTCTCTGCTGACACCCCAGGAGCAGTATCTTTCGTTTGGAAAATCACTGGTTGAATATGACTGAGCCCAGAGAGATCATCAATACCTGCTGGAACAGAGGGTTCAGGCACATATCTTCCTCCGCCTCCGTCATTAATTTCAAGATGAGGCGACTGCGGGCCGCTCTTCGGCAGTGGAGTAAGCACAAATCCAACCTCCAGGTGCTGATTGATAATAACAAGCACGTCGTTTGCTACCTCAATGCTGTCAAAGAAAGGAGACACCTCTCGGCCTTGGAGCTTGTTTTGCGGGAGGTAGCTTTAGCTAAAGCAGAACAGCTGATCCTATGGTTAGCAGCCTTCTGGCGCCGCAGGGCTAAAGTGCGATGGTGTGTCTCTGGTGACGAAAATTGTCAGTTCTTTCATGCGGCTGCCAATGCTCAAGCCCGTCGCAATAAAGTGAAAGTCCTTGTACACAATGGTGTTGAGCATTACTGCAACAACCTTAAGCTGGGCATTGCCACTGCCTACTTTACTGAAGTTCTTGGGCAGCCAGCTACCTCCATGCCCACTATTGACCTCAGTTGCTTATACACACCTATGGATCTCTCCGGCTTGGTTGTACCTTTCACGTGGGCTGAAGTTGTCACAGCCATCAACAACGCCCCCAACAACAGGAGCCCGGGTCCAGACGGCTTCACCAATGAATTTTACAAGGCGTTCAAGATGGTCTTAAAGGAGGATTTGCTAAGTTTCTTCAAGGATTTCTATGATAATACTGTTGACCTTGCTGGCATTAATACTGCTTTCATCACTCTGCTGCCCAAAAAGGACACCCCCCTGGAGATGAAAGATTACATGCCCATCTCCTTGGTACACAGCACCCCAAAGCTCGCCTCCAAGGTCTTGACCAACAGACTGCAACAGCAGATCCCTGCCTTGATACACCCACTGCAGTCTGGTTTCCTGAAGGGACGCTCTATCATCGAAAATTTTGCTTTGGCTGCTGAGTTAGTCCAATGTGCCCACAAGAGGAAGTTGCCTGTCATCGCCCTAAAGCTGGACTTTCATAAAGCTTTCGATAGTGTCAGTTGGGACTGTCTCAATCAGATCCTAGATGCACGAGGTTTTCCCCCGCTATGGAAGAGTTGGATTTCTAACTTGCTTACCACGGGCCGCTCGAGAGTCTTGATGAATGGGGAGCTAGGCCCCTCCTTTCTGGCCAAAAAGGGCTTCCGGCAGGGTGATTCTTTGTCTCCGTACCTCTTCATCTTGGTTGCGGACGTGCTGCAGAGGATATGTGGCTTGCGCTTTCATGAGGGTTTACTTCAACATCCTTTGGGATCTGGCAGTTTTTTCCCAGTGTTGCAGTACGCGGATGACACACTCATTATTTTCAAGGGAAATCTTCAGCAGGCCACCTTGGTTAAGAGCATCCTCGAAGCCTTCTCGGCCTTCTCAGGGCTGGTTATCAACTTCCATAAAAGTACGCTTGTGCCTATCTCGATGGATCCAGCCGCGGCCGAGGAGATTGCCGCGCTACTTGGATGCCCGCTGTCCTCCTTTCCTTGCACCTACCTCGGGCTGCCTTTGTCCCTGAATAAGATCACACACGATTTGTTGCTGCCCGTTATACACAAAGTGGACCGCAGGCTGTCGGGCTGGTTGGCCACTTTCTTATTCATGGGAGGACGGCTAACCCTTGTCAACTCAGTACTTGCTGGTATACCTGGATACTTCATGTCCTGTTTTCCTTGGCCCAAGGAATCCATCGACCTGCTTGACAGCCTCCTGCGTGCTTTCCTCTGGCAAGGTAAAAGCATAGTCAAAGGAGGTCGGTGCCTTGTGGCATGGGACAAAGTCACGCTTAACCGTGAAAATGGAGGCCTCGGCGTGATAAATCTTCTGCTGCACAATCGTGCAATGCTGTGCAAGTTCCTGGCCAAGATTCTGCAGATCTCAGACGTTCCTTGCTATCAATGGTTTGCTTTTCAATATCTCAAAAAGAACATTCCGGTGGGCACTTGCAGCCGGGATACAGCTATATGGAAGGGTTTCAAGGTTCACATTCCTCTGGTTATGAACTCTTCCATATGCGCCTTGGGCGCAGGCGATCTCATATCCTTTTGGCATGATCATTGGCTCCAGGCCGGCAGGCTGTACCTGCTGTTCCTAGTCCTGTACTCCTATGCAAAAAGCTTTTGTTGTTCGGTCCGATCGCAGTTCTCTGATGGCTCCTGGTCAGTGCAACTCCACCCAAACCTTTCTCTCACTGCTAGTGCTGAGCTTTTTTTGTTGCGTCAGTTGCTTGAAGCTACAGCCCCCAACGATGCTGGGCATGACGTGCGCACTCCATCTGTGCTTGAGAAAAGGATCACTGCAGGTTTTTTCTACCGGCTGCTTTCTTTCCGAGGTGTCAGATGTGCTTTCCACCCCTGGGTTTGGGATGCGCTGATCCCTATGAAGCACCGAACTTTTCTATGGCTGGCTTTTTGGGACAGACTCAACACCAGGAGCAACATGGTAAAGAAACAATGGACGGCTATCGCCCCAACTGCGGATTGTGATCTATGCCCTGCCTCAGAATCAATCCATCACATTATTCTACGGTGCCGAGCGGCGTCGACCCTCTGGAACCGGCTGCTCCTGGCCCCCTTGGCTTGCGGATCAACTGACCTCATATCTTTTGTTCAACAAGATGCCTCTCAGTTGGAGTTCAAACGTAAATGGAACGTGGCCTTTGCTGCGTGTGCTATCACCCTGTGGCAGGCACGTAACGACCGCATCTTCAACTCACGATCATGGACGGACTCTTACATCAGGTTCCACGCTGCTGACTTGCTACGCCTCTGGTGCTGCAGAGCCACCAGGCAACAAGACAAAGAAGATCTTATGTTCTGGGGCAATTTTCTCTCTGGATAGTCCTTCCTCCCCTCTTGTATAACCCCCCTAGTGACGTCGCACCATGGTGCACTTCACTAGTCTCATGTCATGTTAACCAGGCTACTGCCTGTTTTGAAATATAAAGGCGGCCGTGTGCCTCTTTTTATCTCAAAAAAAATTTATCACAGGAACAACAACATGAACTGCCTACCCAACTGCGCTTAAGCAGATTATCTTTGGTAAGTATCACTTGCTAGTGGACGAAACATATGAAAATCTTGATTCTCAACGGAACTCTGATTTTCCAAATATGAATTGATCTTGGGATTGGGCCAGAATCAACCAGATCCAAGTACATAGATTTTACCGTGAAAACCCCGTTCCTAGTTAATTTCCAGCAAAACAAGGCAGGCTGATCAGAAAGTTGAACATCCATCAACCTTCGCACAAGATGCAACCAGGAGTTCCACCGCTCCCCCACTAGGGATTTCCTGAACTGGATGTTCAAGGGGAGTGATTGTAATACTGTAGCAATGTAAACCTCCTTACGTTGTACAATATTATATAGAGTGGGATATTGCAAGGCCAAAGGCGTCTCCCCTAACCATGTATCTTCCCAAAATCAGGTTGTAGCACCATTTCCAACGAAAATTTTCCCTCTGCGAAAAAAGGCATCCTTTGTTCGCATTAGCCCCTTCCAGAATAGCGAGTCATTAGGTCGGACGGTAACCTGGGCCAGAGACTTTGATACTAGATATTTGTTACGTAGGATCTGTGCCCACATACCGTCGGTCTCAACCGATAACCTAAATAGCCATTTACTTATTAAGCATTTGTTTTTGATCTCCAAGTTCTCAATCCCAAGCCCCCCTTGGTCTTTGGGTCTGCAGATAATATCCCACCCGGTAAGTCTGTATTTCGTCTTTACTTCATCGCTTTGCCAGAAGAAACGGGATCGATAAAAATCTAACCTTTTCCGTTCCCCAGGTACTTCAAAGAAAGATAATAGGAACATCGGCATACTAGTTAGTACTGAGTTTATTAACACCAGCTGACCTCCATAAGACATAAGCTTGCCCTTCCAGGAGCTTAGCTTTTTTTCAAACCGATCCTCAATGCATTTCCATTCTTTATTTGTCAGTTTGCGATGGTGAATTGGGATTCCAAGTTAGCTGAAAGGCAAGGATCCCATTTCACAACTGAACGATTGTCTGTAAACATCTTGTTCCTCTTTGGCTCTTTTAAAGCAGAACAATTCGCTCTTATTAAAATTTATTTTTAACCCCGACAATTTTTCGAAAAGGCAAAGTACTAACTTCATATTTGTAGCCTTTGCGACATCATGTTCCATGAATATTATAGTGTCGTTAGTGTATTGTGGTATGGAGAGCCCCCCATCAACGAGATGAGGGACTATTCCTCCTACTTGGCCATTATCCTTGGCCCTACCGATAAGTACTGCCAACATATCTACCACTATGTTGAACAGTATAGGGTACATCGGTCCCGTTGTCTTAAGCCCTTATGTGTCTAAAAATAATGACCCGTGTCATCATTCCCTTCAATCCGCACGCTACCCGTTTGAATAAAGGACGAACCCACCTGTTTCCTCCGGGTTTCATTGAATCCCTTCATGCGCATTGCTTGTTGGAGGAAGGGCCATTTGACTTTATCATGCGCTTTCTCAAAATCCACCTTGAAGATCACCCCATCTAGTTTCTTTGAATGGATTTCATGTAGAGTTTCGTGTAAGACAACAATCCTTTCAAGGATATGTCTACCTAGCATGAATGCCTCCTGACTCGGTTGTACCATCGAATGGGCAATCCGTGTCAATCTATTCGTGCCTACTTTCGTAAAGATTTTGAAACTCACATTTAAAAGACATATAGGCCTAAACTTCTCAATATGCACTGCCTCCTCCTTCTTTGGTAACATCGTTGTTGTTCCAAAGTTAAGGTGGAAAAGCTGTAAGTGGCCATTAAAGAATTCATGGAATATCGGAATGAGGTCACCCTTAATGTTGTGCCAGCATTTCTTGTAGAATTCTGCCGGGAATCCATCTAGTCCAGGTGCCTTATTATGTTTCATATGTGATACTGCTTCAAAAACCTCTTTTTATGTAAATGGTGCAGAAAAAAAATCTCATTTTCATCTGTCCTGAGTTGGGAAATATTCCCGACTACGAGCTCGTCAAGGGACGCGAAACTGTTCTCAGGTGGCCCGAAAAGTTGTAATTTGAAATGTACAACTTGCGTTTTTCGTGTCCCACCACTTTACCTTCATCCTGTTTGAGTTTGATGATTTTCTTTTTTCCATGTTTGCCATTCGCAATCATATGGAAGAACTGAGTATTGTCATCCCCTTGGACGACTCTCAGAACCTTAGCTCTTCTCTAAGAAGAACGCGAAGTTTTTGCTCAGCCTCAGTTTTAGCAGCTAGTTCAGTCGTGCGTAGCACATTAGATTCCACTTTCAGATTAACGCTTCGATCATACGGATAAGTCTTTCTTTTTCTTGTTTATATATAGCGCTTTCATTTCTGGCCCAACCCCTCAGAAATTGTCTCAAATGCCTAATTTTATTTTGCCACATTTCGATACTCGAGCGCCCACTGCAATCCTTAGCCCATTCCCTAGCAACCATATCTAGGAATCCCTCTTTCTCAAACCAACTTAGTTCAAAAGAGAAGGTGTTCTTGTTATCCCTATAAGTCGCTTCTCCTGAGTCGACAGCTAGTTGAAGAATCCTTTTAGTTGTTTTTGGTACGGTCTTGCAATGCTCCAAGCGGAAAGTTGTATGCTAGCTCGAGCTCCACGGCACCTTGTATCACGGACGTCTGTTCCCATTGAGATACGTGTAGCTGGAAGCACACCCAGCCCAACTTTTGACCGTGCCAAGGTCATTAGCAGAGGTGGACATGCCTAGATTCTATAGGGGTCCAGCGTTTTGGCAGATTCCATCCCTGTTCGTCGCGTGGCCCAGACTTGGTGGCGTTCAGCTACACTCCTGGCTGCTTGTCAGAGTACACTGTAGCATGTCATGGGAGTGGAACCACGCGTGATTGAGCCTGTGAGTCCAAAGAGGATGGTGATATATTTATGATAAGAGAAATTAGGGCGCAGCCTACAATTACAGTTTGTATTTACCAATTTTTATGTTTATAATCAGTTCGCATTCTAAGATGTGCGGACCTTACCAAGATATTCTTGCATCGGCAGCATTGGTGCTAAACATTACAAGATTTTCTGTCCGCAAAATTATTTTAACAAGATTTTTAATTTTTGAACCCAGTTTCATGTGAGGAATAGTACCCAACAGTAGTGTACTACTGTTCCTATGAGCTATAGTTTTCCTATTTAGTCTGCACAACACACAGCTCACCCGCGATAAAATATACAAACATCAAGTACCAAGTCTTTTTATGCTGCGTAGAAAGGTCAGAGAGAGCACGAATCTCCATGAAATAGTGACAACAACCGATGGTCCAGATAGGAGGTACCACGTAGCTCGGCCTACAAAAATCCACACTCTGCTCCAAGTAGTTGAAGAATCATGCGACTCCCATATGTGGTCATCTTTGTTGCCATTTTAGTATGCAAATCAACATTGATGACATGCTGGAATTCATGACGACACTGGAATTGGCCTCTACGACATTGCCATGTCTATGGCGTTTAAACCGAAGGAGAGAGACGGAGTCCTCAAGTTCAGGAGCTCGATCCACAAACTATGAAGAAGAAGAAGCTCACAAGGTCAGTGAACTACAAGGCCGGGAAGGATGTTGCTTTGTACGATTCTTGGGTGAACATTTCTCTTTAACCTCGATGGCTCGGTTGGACCAAGAAAACATTTTGGAGGACGCTTGAGGAGCACTATCCGCACCATGTGAAGATTTCTTCCAACCATGCATAAGGATCTCTTCCTCACCGTTGGAGTGTCATCCCAGATCAATGTAATCGGTGGTGTTGTTGTGTTGATCAAGCGAACATAGCAGCACCGAGTGGAGTGCCAATAAGCAAGTATGGATGTACTCCCTCCTTTCTTTTTTGTCTGCATAAATTTTTTGGTCAAAGTCAAACTTTGTAAAGTTTGGCTTAACTTTGTAAAGTTTTTGGAGATGCTCTAACATGTTTGATTTTTGTTCCTCGGTCAACCAGACTAACTCTGAAAACTGCGACATGCAAAGACAGATGCTATCTAGCATGACATGTTTGCAAGTAATTCATCCATCATAACCTGTGTTCTTTGCGCGCGAGATTATCGTGACAGTAAAGAGGTGACCCGAACATTTTGTTCCGTTATTTTTTTCTTGCCATGCTCATTTTTATGCTGGAACAAAAACCATGCTTTGCGGATTGTTTTTCCCCCTGCTATATGTTACGGCAGGCGTGCTAGTTCAAAGGATCTCCCTGTAATTTATTTTACTACTGAGGTGTTTTGTAATGCCAGTGTTTCTTCTATATAAATCCAGGGACCTTTTCACAAAAAAAGAAACACGGTGCACTTGGTCTACTTTTTGTATCTTGCTTTTTTTTTAAGCTTTTTGTATCCTACTTCGGCACCTGAGCTTTACGGGTTCACCTGTTTTCTGAAACGTTAGCATGCAGACGCTCCGATTAAACCGTTGAAGTGGATTAGTCTAAGACCGCACAATCATAGACCACGTTGCCCAGTTTCCTGCTACTGGCGGAGCCGAGCAGTTCAATGCAATTTTTATATGAAAAAATCTAGCATATATTCCAGTATCAAAGCTTCTGATATTTTTCACTAAAAAAAAGCTTCTGATATTGACCTCTATTTCTGATGAGGCAAAGTGAGGGATAATAATGCATATTTTGTGGAGCCTGAAACCCTACCCACACTATTTTGTGTGCGGCCAAGGTAGACTTGGCTGATGTATGCGAATGCATTATGCTTATGTCGGCAAATTATAATATCTGTAACTAAAGGTCCGCAAATCACGCGGATAAAAGAGATATAGTGCAGTAGCTATCGGCCATGGCCCTGTCTGGCCCGTCGCCAGCACCGTCTCCATCTCCTGGGCCACACAAGCTTTGTTTCGCCGGAATCTGCCAGACCACACTTGGCTAGCTCGAGGATCGGTGTATTCGGCCGGTCAAACCGAGCCCGCAAACCTACATCAAAGTGTCGAAAAACTCTGCAGTATATATACCATGACAAGGATTTCAGTTTCAGTTTCTATCCAGATATCCAGATAAAAAGCAAACAAACAAGTTGGACTCTGAATAGCACAAAATTCAGATCTTGAACGACGGTATCTGACTACTAATTTTACGCCGAATTTGACTCATTTCTATGTAGAGTTTCAGCTTGATTTAATTTGATAATCGGAGAGCTATGTTGAGGAAAGAATAATGCACATGCACAGATGCGCTGTATCGAGTTTTTCTGATGTACTATTACTTCACTTTCACTTGCACGCATGAGTTGAGTACACTGCATTTTGCCAACATGCATACGGAGCTTTCAAGCTTGGCAGTTAGTGGCCGTCAAACATTTCTCCTCGAGGGCATATCTCACTCCACACTGTAGCCAGCTCTACTACCTGGTGTTTCTGTCTCTCTCTCTCCATCAGCTACTGCAGCCTCTTTGTTTGACACACAAACAAAAGCTAGCTAGGCTTAGGTTCCACAGTCATCACCACTTGCAACTTGCAAGTTACATCAACAATAATTGGGGATCGAGGGAAAGCAACGTTGCATTAGCCCAGCTTGCCTGCCTACAATTCCATTTCACACTTTCTCAAGGTGGCTTAGCTCCATGATTGCCTTTAGCAACACAGAGTGCCGCATATCGCCAATGCCATTGACTCTTTGGGTCCTGCACATGCATGTAAATCCAATGAAAATGAGTTATGAGAGAATCCTACGGAGAACGACGCTTCTGTAGATATGGCTAGAGATTCTGTATGCACCATCGGTTTCGTATCGCGACGGTTCATGACTCTCCCTCCTTTTACAACTCGTCTCCGGCTCGGAGCCATACAGGGTTGAGTTCCGTTTTGGCAGTTGGAGGTGGCGTCTTAGACCAGGTTTGGCGGTACGATGGATTGTGCCAATTTTTGTGTTTAATTTTGTTTGAGTAGGTTATAAAACAAGCGTGACACAGTAAAGTTCAACAACCGCAAACTAGGCATCAGATAGGTTTTGAGTCTAGGGTTGAAAGTGGAACCCAACCAATAGTTCAAGGTTGAAAAGACAATGGATATGTTTTTCATTTTGTATCCAAATTCTAGTTTGTGTTCATATAGCCGGTTAACAAAACAGAACAGCGGAGCTCCCCAAAAAGCAGTCTTTTCAGGTGTCACATAAGAATGAGAGGCATATGATGATATGAACCAAGTCAAACATATTCATTTAACATTGACAAATGCATATGCGCTTGTCCATTAATTCTCCACTTACTTAATTATTTCATAGTGACCAATCATATGTAAGGCTCATGTCCATCGTTGACACATTTGTGGGCTGTGGTTCAGCTGTAAGGTCGGCTTGGCCTTTCCCATTGAAGCGGCACATAGTGCTGCTTGCAGTGCACATCACTTGCTTTGACATCCCACATGTCCCTCAGGACATTGACATTCTTCTTGAAATCACTCGATTCCCTGGATTGATTTTAGTCAAAGATTGTGGAGCACTTTCAATGGAAAGTGCATGTGTATGGCTCCCATCTCCTGTAGATTTGGAGTAACAGTATTAGCTAGGGAGACAAGCCTTGATGCACCCATGCACAATAATTGAGGGGTTGTTGTGTGGCTGATGGTGTCCATTGTTGGGTTTCAGAAAAATCACGTTTTAATAAAATGAACACAAGAAGGCACATCAACTGTGTGCAAACTGAGCATAAACCTAATTCATCACTTGTGCATAGAAGCCGCTCCATAAACTCTCATTAACAAATATTTATAGCTCGTATACCTCTGCTGTGATTACTGGACACTAATGATAGTGAAATATACAGTATAATATTAACACCTGACAGTTTCATAAATATTTACGTGATGCACATAGAACGACTCTTTATATTGAAAACTTTCTTCAGAAATTTATAAACATACTAGATTTAAATATAGTATACTCGTTGTGCCGCCCCATACTCACATCTGTATGCCTGTTATTATATATATCTTGTCTCAGTAGGCAGCACCCAGGGATGCATCTACTAAGGCATGCTTAACTAGCTAAATTAAGTGAGACATGTTATATTAAGGCAACCAAGTCAAGGATCATCTCCTTGAATTAAATAGAAGGTTGCCATGGTTCTAAAACTCTACTGATATTTTCTAGATGAGTATATTTCAGATGATTCTGTAAAGTATCTCAACTAGACAAAATAATGTGTTTGATTAATGAGTTATGCAATTTATTAGACAGAATAATGTCTAATATATTAATTGAAAGCAACCATTGGCAATTTCTGATTTGGTATTTGACTCGATCCTATAATATGTCTGTGTGCATTTTGTGTGTGTGTGTGTGGGGCTACGATTTCTTGAATTCAAAACAACACAAGGAGTATTTTCTCTTTTTGCCTTTGTTGAATTGGAAGTGTCTTTCTTCACAAAATAAAATGAAAGCGAATCAGAACTGATTCAATGAAGATTGCTTTGGACAGAATTGTTCAGGTCAAAAAATAGAGTATTATACTCCAATTTGTGTATGTATTAGTACAATGCACGTTAGCCTAGATATATGTTTCCAATACTTTCTCCATGATGTCGAGATGAAGACCGCCACACCCTACGAGCTAGCTAGTACAAACGACAAGCCAACTTGATTGCTGGACTCTTCTCTAAAATAACTAAATAAGTTGGTTATCGAATTATTTCAATAGAGGTGACATCTATTAACCTGACAAGTAAACTGACTAGTTTAGCAGAAATGGCGCATATACTATTTAGTGCTGCGTAAAACATAAATGATGCATATTGAATAGATAAAATGCAATTGTCATACGATGAACAAATAAATTGTTTGCTGCATTTTTAAAGTATTTTATTCAGCAGAAGTGACACATTATTGAATAGATAAAATGGTAAACCAGTTAATAAATAAATAAATAAATAAAGGGTAGACATTAATACTATCACTTGAGTTCCCTTGCTTTTCCTATGTACACCTTGTGTTTTTTACTTCTAAATGCAATTTTGTATTCCCTTGTGTTTTATCCTCTAGTGGAACCCAAAAGTGCCCCAGGTTTATGTAATTTTTTATCCATGTGCACTGATGCATCAATTATTCCTCTAAAGGTTCAAAGGTTCAACACCAGTGTCATTGTCTAGTGCATACAATATGTGTGAACCGGAACTCTCTTTGATATCTGGAAGTGGCTTAATTTAATTACAAGATTATCCATGCTTAGCGAGCACGCATGAAACACCTAGGCAAGAAGAACAAGAACTGCAACCCTCCTACATTCAAGCACGTGAAACATGAGTTGATGGAAGCTTTTGGGGAGTTGCCACAAGGAAAATATGAGGCGAGCGTGAGGATGACACATAGAAAAAGCTAAAACCCTACAGGGAAATGTACAACAAATCACTCACACCAAATGCGGTCAAGGTTGCGATTGAAAGATGCAAATAGACCTCACGGCAATGGGATTCAATATCGATTGTGATGAGGTAGCCTGGCGCATTGGCACCTCCCATGTTTTTTGGGGTTCTCTTATGGATTGCAGTTTTTTGGATTTTGGGGTGCACCAGCCTGTCGTTGTTTCACATGGCGAGACAGTGCTTTGTAGGAGCGTCGGCCATGAACAACTAGTTGCATGAGTTATTCTATGGCGGTGGCGATCATTGATGTTGATTATGAGATAATGTAGTGACGTTGGATGTAGGCGCTATTGTATTAGGATTAGACACTGTTTCTTAGTTTTATAAAAAAAAGACTACTTGGCAACTCTAAACCCCATCCTCGCGCTCTAGATTGTTTATTTCAGCCTGCAATCTCTTGGTTGGGTTCTTATCAACTCTCTTTGACAATAAATGGCTCACATCATTTGTTTTGTCAAGAAGTAGATTAGTCACCCTTTCTTGTCTACAAGTGGTTTAATTTACTGGTTAACCTCTTTAACTCTAGCTAAGTTGTCAAACAATGTATCTTATTTTTAAGGTAAAGGCATTTTTTCGTTGAAACTCACCCAAATGTGTTTGTCGTTTTGTATTAGAAGAAGAGAGGAAAGCATCAAGAAGATTCAAGATGGTGAAAAACAAAAAACAAACTCAAAAAAAAAGTGAAGAAAGGGCAGCTTATGCTAAACTAAAGATAAACCAAGAAGACGTAAAAATTTCATTCTCAAGCGCACCTCAAAACGTGTGTCATTTATATCAAAATAGCATGAACTAAAGCTACAATATCACCATGACTGGTGCGGCTCTAACTATGTAGTTGGAGAAATAAGGAAGAAGCAAGATGTGCCCGATTTCCATTAATAGATGATAAAAGAAAACTAAGCATACATCTTCCAAATTTAGTGGGAAATATAAAAAGGCAAACCCTTAATTTATAGAACACTCTGTCGCTTGCATTAGTAGTAGTATTTTTGTTTTGCATTAGTAGTATAGCTAGCATTAGCAAATGCAGAGCTTCTTCCACATACACTCGAAAGGTGTTGACCATGAGAGATCAGCACCAAGACATGTAATTATTGCCTTAAAATGATATATCCTCCAAATTAGGTCCCCAACCACAGCATGCATGTACATTTCCTGCTACAACCACAAAACTACTTGCATATAGAGAGTCTTCTCTTCTGTACTCTTAATTATCTCTCATTTCCTTCTTGTATGTATACTCCACAAGTAGACAAGTAGTCAATGCACATACCGCAATATTGTCTACTCCTACTTGATTAAAATTAACCCAGCAGGCAAACAATAAGTCACTAATTAAGTAATTAGTTGCACCACTCATCTCATCCTTATCTTCTCCTCGTCGTCATCTGCCTATCAAAAACATATCTCTGTCTTGGCTAACTGGGCTGATCAGTAGCTAACTGCCCCGTATGACCCCTTACTCCCAACAAGTCAATGCTCCATATCAGGTCTACGAATGGGGCTAGCTAGCCACCATGTCACACCGCACGCCACACCACTCTGTATTCAGCTTGCTAGAGATACGACATGCAAGAAAACAAAGAAGAACAAATCAAACACAGGGGACGCAAGATTTTAATGTGAAAAACCCCTCCAAGAGGAAAATCCACAGGCACCAGCCAACGAAACGCCGTTATATCGGGAAAGGTTACAAATGTTGGGGATTTACAACTGATTAACTTGTACTGTGAGGCGTCTTACAAATATATATATATATATATATATATATATATATATATATATATATATATATATATATATATATATATATATATATATATATATATATATTCTATTACCCTTTTTGAACTGACCGTTTCAGGTGGTTGTACTGATGTTTTCGAAGCGGTTGAACTGATGCTTTCAGTTGTGTTTAACAGATTGTCTTCTTTAGTTCAAGAACATTTTGTAATTTTTTTGTCGGAACGGGGCGTGTAATATATCGTTGGAAAGCTCTTGAGAACCATATTTCAAGTATATTGAACGTTTTTGCAAAATCATTATGGTTTAAGAGCAGTTTTGAAAAAACCGTTTTTTTCAAAACCGAAAATATGAATCGTATTTTGGACACAATTTTCAAGCGGTTTGTCGGAATTGAGCAAATAAGATGGAATTGGAAAGCTTGTGAAAATCCGCATCTTCCATATATCTATTGTTTTTTCTAATTCTATACGATTTATAAATAATTTGGAAAACGGTGAAATTCTGGGTGAAACGTATTTTCGCGATTTTTTGCAAACGGTTTGTCGGATTGACGCAAATAATACGGCGTTGGAAAGCTACAGAAATGCGCAACTTTTTCGTATTGAAATGTTTTCCCAATTCGTTACGGTTTAAAAACGAATTCAAATACGGTCAAATTTAATTTCAAACGTGATTTTTTTTAAAAGTTTGTCGAAATGGGGCAAACAATATACCGTTGGATAGCTATCGAAAATGTGAAACTTAGTCATGTTGAACGTTTTCTCATATGTGCAGCCGTTGAAGAGTAATTTGGATTACGATGAGACCCATCATGGTGTTTTTCCTTAAAAAAACAGAGTACTTGTACTGATTTTTTTTGTGTGTTTGTACTGATGTATTATTTCACAGAGTAATTTTGAATACGGTGAATCCTGTCGTATTTTTCTTTTTCGTTCCGGAAATAAAGTACTAGAACTGATCTCCGTATGGATTTGTACTAAGCACATTTTCACAGATTGAACTTTTACTTTGTTTTTTGGGTAAGGTTTTCCTCTTAAAGTTTCAATGGTTTACGGTAGCATTGCCCCTGTACTTACGTAGTTTATGTCGTCGAACTGAATGTTATTTTATTCAAAAAGAAAATCTTTTGTTTGTTTCTTTTTTTTGAACTTAACATTTTTTTACAACGATGTTATGAACTTCTCTCATTTTACGACTTGTACTTTTACCATTTGAATTTCTATGGGTTTTTTTTTTTGCTTAAACTTTTACAATTTGAATTTCTGCCATTTCTTTTATTCCGAACGGACCACTGTTTTTAACTCGTACTGATCAATATTTTAAATTCAAACCAAATTTCCTTTCATCATCTGACATTTTTGTCTAGTTTTGGGTTGCACCCGAGGTAAATGAATCATACCAAATACTGATAGAAAATCATACATATTCCTCACGAAACCAAACTTCTAAACTTTCCTACAATAATTCTTTGAATTTGCACACACGGCTTAATTGAACTTTTCAACAATGGATCCCCTAATTATACATAACACTCAGTTTGTACGAACTAGTTCTCCTTGGACTGATGTCCGCGTTCCACTTGGACGGCTGCCAGTCACCATGATGGACGAGCTAGTGGCCAAGTGCGGCCAAAGCCACCGGGGGACTGTAGGTGCTTGTGCTTATTCTCAGCTGCGAATTCACACAAGGTGGAGGTGATTAGGGGAAGCATGGTTCATGGGTGACCTTCATCTTGCCGCCGGATACGGGCTGCTCGCGCTCGTGGACGCCGTCGACCGGACTCGAGGTAGCACCACTCGTGGACGGAGATCAATAGAGCCTGACATGCACTACAACCCAATCCAATCCTGTCATATAATAAGGAACAAATAATAATTTATATTTTGTTAATTTCTGAAGGCATCTGTACAACAAATTAGAACTTCAGAGAGGTATTTTTTCATACAAACTGTGTCCATGCTATATGTTTGAATAAATTGAGAGAGAGAGAGAGAGAGTATTATGTACTAAATTCATATGGAGAGCAGAGCAGCTGTGCGTCTAGGATGGGCTGCCCCGGAGCAAAGCTCGCTCTCCCATTGTTGGATGACTTAACTTGGACGGCACCCAGTGCTCCACCTGGACGGCGCCCAGCGCTCGACTTGGACGGAGGAGTAGCTACGCTCGGGAGGTTCCTCGCGTGTACGGTTCATCTTGTTGGGCTGCCAAAATAGACACAAAAAATCACGTCGAAGCAAATCATCATAAACCTTTTTACAAAACTGCTTGCCAAATCCCGGTTTAGTGAATTTACTATATAATATACTGTCGAACTGTTTATTTAACACTGTCGGGGAAGCTGATCGTGGCCCACGAACACCTATGGGACCTGGGTCCCTTGTGGTTCGGAGGGGAGCGGAGATTGCACAAAGAGCGGATCGAAGCGATGCACACGAGCAGATTTACCCAGCTTCGGAGCTCTCCGGAGAGATAACACTCCTACTGCTGCTTTGTGGATTATATTGTGTTCTTGCTAGGGAGCAATGGGAGCTACAAAACCTAGCCTGAGTGTGGTCTCGTATGAGTCGGATGAACTAAGCTGGAGCTGAACCGAACCCTTTCTACGTTGCACTTGGGCCTCCTTTTATAGGCACAAGGGGTCACCACATGTGGCAAGTAGACAAGGGTAAGATAGTAAAAACAGAGGTTGGTACACCGCTTTGTACAGTGTACAGTGATCTATACCTAACTCTGACGGCAAGGGACAAGAGTCATAAATGCCCGTCTCAGTCGCCTGAACAGTGTAACAGGGACCGTCAAGTGCGCCTCCGTTTGCCACGATGGTAGCTTGTCAGCGCCGCTTATCGCTGCTCCCCGCTGGCTGCACAGCCCGTCGACACGCGTGCTTGGGAAAGCCCCATGGCGACACGTTGGCGGATGAGCTGGAGCGGAGATGAAGAGAGGTTGCCTGCCGCGGCGAGCACCTTGCCGCGGCAAGGTTCTTGTCGGCCTTCGGAGCTTGTCGCTCACCAAGCCTTCCGGCAAGCTCCTCTTGCGGGGCCTTATTTCGCCGTGCCTTGAGTGGTCTTCCGGCAAGCTCCTCTTGCCGGGCCTTGATTACTTTGTTCTCGAATGGCTCTCTGAGGAGCCGTGGAAGATCTTGATGGTCACCAGGCCAGCCCTGCCGCAGGGTGCTGCAACTGTCCGTGCACGAGTTTGGGATACTAGGGTACCCCTACTCTAGTACACCGACAGGAGCCCCCAGGCCTGGGCCACACACGGCGCCGAGCTCATTGGGCGGGCCCAAAAGCGAGTCTGCGGGCACGCCGGGTGCGGATTACGCCATTACCGCCACGGAACCACACGCCTCCCACGAGCGTCACGTCTTTGGGCGTGGCGTCGTGGGGAGATCGTGGGGCTTTCTTTAATGGGAAAAATCGAACGCCCGTCCCTCTCCCTTTATAAGCAGAGGGCAGGGGCAGGGCGCCCACTTGCCATTCTTTGTCACATCGAAAACCCCGTCGTTTCGCCCTTTCTTCTCGAGCCCAAAGAGAGCGGCGCTCCGCCCCCAAAGTGCCTCCGGTGCCACCAACGCCGTCGTCCTCCTCCACCACCTCTCCCGATGGCTCCGAAGGCCGACAAGGGAAAGGCGTGAAATCGGCGGCGCAGCGGCTCATGGGCTGCGGAAGGAGCGGCCCTCTTTGATCCCCGCTGCGGGAAGGAGCTGCGGGGCTGTACTATCTCTTACGGTCGGCGGAGACCGGGCGCACCAGCAAGACGAGAGTCATCTCCGCCGCCACATCCGAGAAGGTTTCCATCGGGTACCCATTCTTGCGCTTTTCTTTCCTGCGGGCTCTGCCCGCCTTTTCTGAATTCTTCGTGATGTCATGAACACTTATGGCCTCCGCCTCCTTGATTTCACCCCAACGCCATCCTCACCTTAGCCGTTTCGCACACCTCTGCGAGAACTTTGTCGGGTCCACCAAGCGTAGCACTCTTCGCCATTACTTCATGCCCAGCGTAGAGAGAGGAGAGCCGCTTGCCGGAGGGATTGCATGGGTCTCTAGGATCGGCAAGAAGGAAGCATATCTTGACGGAGAGCTGCGTAGTAAGTGGGAGGAGTGGAGAGCTGAGTGGTGCTGGATCTTATAAGAGGAGCCACAGCCTTTCACCGCCCTGCGCCAGACCCCCATAGTTCGTGGCAATGATTGGAGCAACTTGGCGCCGGAGGACGACAAGTTGAAGATTGCCGTGACTAGGATTTTGCGTCTCCGGCAAGCGGGGCTTACCGTAGGAAGCAGTTGGCGCGGACTTCGCCGCCGCCGCATTGCGCTTTGCGGAGAGGAGAAGGCCTGCTTGGGAATTCGAATGCGGCGGACATCATGAGGCTGCGTCCGGTCTGAACTGGAATTTTACTACCTTGGAGCTGGGCGGCATCTGCGGGAGTTGTTCAAGCTCGATGCGGATCACCCGAGTGGTGCATGTTGCCAAGGGAGTCGTGCCCTTGTGCAACAACTCGTCGCTTGACAGACATCCGCGCTATGATGCGTTGTGCGATTCCCATGGAATCGTTCCAACTTGGCAGGAACCCGCCGACGGCGTCGTTCAGCAGTTCTTCGACAACTTGGTGGAAGTGCCGATCCGCACCGACGAAAGCGAGGCGGCTCACCCGCGACACCACCGATCAGGAGATGGCGCATCGCTAAGGTTGGAGGAGGCGGCGAAGCTGCCGCCGCCCGGCGTGTTTGGGTTTACCGTCGAGGCGGAAACAGCCGAGGCGGCAAGCCTTGCCGACCGAGAAGAGCTTGTCGGTGAGGAGGAACAGGCCGAGCCCGGCGTCAATCCGGAAGAGCCTGCCGGTGGCGCTTCCCCTCCGCCGTCAAGCAGCTTGCCGCAGGAGGAGCCCGCGGCCCCGCCAAGGAGGCGCCTCCGCAAGACAGGAGAAGTGGCGGGGCGGCAGATGGCCCAGCAGCCGCCTCGTCGCCCGACGCGCTCCATCGCGGCAAGCACTGCTGCCGCGGGAGCGCCTCCTACCGCCACAGCAATGGGAGCGGGGTCTTCTGGAGTCGCGGCCCCTGCATCCGCCAAGCGTCCGAGAGAATCTTCTCCTCCAATTCGTCGC
The DNA here is from genome assembly GCA_021605205.1 of Aegilops longissima. Classification (NCBI taxonomy): domain Eukaryota; kingdom Viridiplantae; phylum Streptophyta; class Magnoliopsida; order Poales; family Poaceae; genus Aegilops; species Aegilops longissima. The sequence continues at coordinate 695,758,784 of CM038678.1, read as the reverse complement.
GCCGGAGCGGAATTTAATCTCTCCGCCCTCAGCTCCGAGGAAGAAGAGGAAGAGTAAGATCTTGTCGCTGCTACTTGCAACACTTCAATTTATTTCTTTTTCTTATATCTGACTGGCTTCACTCTGAACCTTCTCCTTCTTCAGGACACTAGCTCAGAGGGCGTCGAAGAGGGCCAAGACCCCGGTGGTTGTCGTCTTAGATGATTCCCCTGTGGCGACAGGGGGCATGTCTGGGACTCCTTGCGGACCGGCAACCCTTCAACAGAGCAGCCCGGACAGCCCCCAGCGTAAGTGTTTGGTTTACTTCTCATGGTTAGGTGTGCTTGGGTGCTTCTCCGTCAACGATATCTGGTTTGTTGAATTATGTAGGAGCAGAGCAGCCTCATCAGAAGCACTTGGAGGTCACTCCCAAGTTCTGCTTGCTTCAACCACGCCGCCAAGGAGAACTCTCCGCCAAGGGAGCGCTCTCCGGCAAGGGAGGCCTCTCCGACGAGGGGAGCTTCCCCGACAAGGGCCGGCGTCGACGACCCTCCAGTTGTGGAGACCGCGGCAACAGATCCCATTGCAGGTAATTTTCTTGTTTGAGAATTTCCCTTGGGTTATTTTTTCTTCTGTTCTTCTCTTTCGAACATTTGCTTGACTTGTTCTTTCTTTCTCTGACCATCAGATCCATCTGCCGGAGACCCGATGGAGACTGAGGCTGCCGGCGAGGAGGGGCCTTCATGGCGACAATGTCGACGCCGCCAACATGGAGGAGGAGGCTGGCGCCGACGGGCCCGCCGGGCGAGGAGCCCGCCAAGGCTCTTTGGCGCAGAGGTGGGAGAATCTGGCGATCGACCGACGGCCTGAGGCCGCAGGAGGCGCCAGGCGCTGCACCGACCACCGATCCTCCGCCACCGATGCCGCACAGACTCGAAGAGCCCCACTGGCGCCTATCGAAGGTCGGCGAGGTGTCTTTATCAAGCTCCCCTGGGCATCAAGCTCCAGGGCACCGGCCGAGGGGGAGACCTTCGACGCAGAACTGCTTGCCTCCGCCGGGCTGTCGCTGGTCGATGCTCCGAGCAGCAGCAGTGGCGAGCCTGAGGAGGAGCAGCTGCTAAGGAGGTTGTGTCGCTCTACCGCGCCCGACAGGCCAAGCTGGAGTCCAGGGAGGCGCTTGTCGTGAGGGCGGGAGCTGACTTGGAGAAAGCGGAAGAGCTCCGACGCGCCAACAAAAAACTCTCGGGATATAGCAAAGGCACGGGAGCAGCTTCTTTGAGGAGCGCACGACCTTCATCTTGGAGAAAGGCGAAGTCGAGGAGCAGCAGAGGCTTGCCGGCGAGAAGCTCTCCGCGCGAGAAGGTGAGCTGGCACAGCGGAAGATCAACCTCGACAGCTATGAGGAAGATCTCGCCGTCGCGAGCAAGCGATTGGCCGCCGCCAGGAGGCAAAGGATCTTTGCTGCGGCTGCCGAGGCCGCCAAGAAGGAGGCGGAGGCGAGGTGGCTCAGCTGGAGTCCACCCTCCGGAAGAGCGCCGAGGAGGTCACGGGTTGAAGCGCGAGCGTGAGAAGGACGCCTACACCCTCGGTGAGTTGCGAGGCGCCTCGCTGAGAAGATCAAGGAGATCGGCGCCGCCAAGGACTCCAAAGCGGATCTAGAGCTGAAACCGACCACCTTGGCGGAGGCGTTGAAGGCGCCAAGGAGCGGGAAGTGGGCCTGCTGGAGAAGATCAAGGCCAACGAGGAACTGGCTGTCGAATCTTGTGACTGCCGAGAATAATCTCGAGAGACAGCATAATGCCTTTGGGCGGAAGGTCTTGTGGACACCGCCCTTGACATCCATAATGAGTGATGGAGCTGGGATGGTGGATCTTGGGTACTCCACCGACGAGAACCTCCAACCCAGCGTCAAGCTCAGCCTGTTCTTCAAGGGCGTGCTGACGGGTCTCCAGCGGCTCCGGGAGGAGATCCCAAAGCAGCTGGCGGAGGAGTCGCGCCAAGTTTGCGCCGGGGCTCTCCAGAAGGTGCTGATGAAGGTGGCCTTCCGCAACCCAGGCGTCGATTTCACCAAAGTCCTCAAGTCCCTGCCTCCATCTGCTGACGTTGAAGCGCTCAAAACCCTTGTCGCACCCATTGTGGACAGGGTGAGCGGAGTCAAGAGGCTCGATGGTGACCGCGTGGACTAGGCCGCCAAGCTTATCTTTCTCTTGTCGCTGTAGATCATGTTTAGGTAAAAAAAATCAATTAGATCCGCGACAAGTTATTATGTAATATACACTATCTTAGGCAATCGAACGCAATGTTATTTCCTTTACTCGACTTCTTCCCTTGTATGTTTATGCCCTACGCTTTTAGGGAACTTGTCGGTGTGAACACCTTTGCCGCGAGCGCTGAGTGCGGAACTTCAGCAGCCCGCTGTCGATGCTGCCTCCGACAAGCAACCTTGTCACAACTAGTTGCAGCACACTTAAGTTGTTGAGCGGACTTGAAACAAAGTAAGGGCGCAAGCTAGTCGCGAGTCGGTTCCTTCGCGCACAGGTTTTCCATACAAAGTACTATCGTTCGAGGAAGATAACTTAAAAATTTAAAACTGGTCGTTTAAACTTAGCAACTTAGCTTCTCTGTTGTCCATTTCCCGGCAAGGACAGTTCCTCGAGCGACACTTGGCGCACCATTATCTTCTCCTTCCCCCCCGGTTAACTTGTGGGCGGATGAACCTTCTTCTTGTTTGAGAAGAAAGAAGAGAAAATAAAGTTATGGAGCCTAATGGCTTGTCATCGCTTACCGGATGTGGATGCTGCACAAAATGTTAGTAAACACATGCATAAAAGATTATGAGAGCATGTATTGACAAGTTGTGCGCAACACATAGGCTTTACTGATGCACGGGGTCTGCGCCCGGCTTTGTACAAAGGATTACATGCAACAGCAGCAAGACTTGTACAAAGGGTGGTTGCGGAGCAGGTTCCGCAACCGCGCTATATGGGTAAAACTTGCGAAGATGCTCTATATTCCAGGAATTGCTCACGGGCGCCATCTTCGGTCTCAAAGGCGGACAGCGCCGGGCCTAGTGACTCGTTTCACCCGATAAGGGCCTTCCCACTTCAAGGCGTCAACTTGTTGGAATTCTTGGCGGACTGAACGCGGCGAAGAACAAGGTCGCCTTCCTCGAAGCTTCTAGCATTAACTGCGGCTATGGTAGCAGCGCAAAGCTTCTGGTAACAAGCAGCTCGTCTGACACTGAAGGCGATCTTCCTCGAGGAGCAGCGCGTCATCTTGTCGCAGCTGCTCTTGCTCAAGCTCATCATAGCGAGCACTCGAGGTGACCCGTATCTGAGTTCCGTGGGGAGAACTGCCTCTGCTCCATAGACTAGGCGAAGGTGTCGGCGGTGGCTCGATTTGGTGTCGTCCTGATCGACCAAAGAACCACCGGCAGCTCCTCGATCCAGTTTCTTCCGCACTTGTGTAGCCTGTCGAAAGTTCTGGTCTTGAGTCCTCGCAGCACTTCAGCGTTTGCTCTCTCTGCTTGACCGTTGCTTCTCGGATGAGCAACAGAAGCAAAGCAGATCTTGGCGCCAAGATCTTGGGCGTACTGCATGAAGGTGCGGCTCGTGAACTGTGTGCCGTTGTCGGTGATGATTCTGTTAGGAATCCCAAAACGGCAAACAATTGACCTGAAGAACTTGACTGCTGACTGTGCTGTCACCTTCCTCACTGGTTCCACTTCCGGCCACTTTGTGAACTTGTCGATTGCGACGTACAAGTACTCAAAGCCCCGACAGCTCGGGGGAAAGGGCCGAGGATGTCGAGCCCCCAGACCGAAAAGGGCCAGGATAAAGGGATTGTCTGGAGAGCTTGAGCTAGTTGGTGTATCTGTTTGGAATGGAACTGGCACGCTTCACACTTGGTTACTTGTGCAATTGCATCCTGGAGGGCTTCTGGCCAGAAGAAACCTTGCCGGGAATCTTTGCCGGCAAGTGCTCTTGCGCCAATGTGGTGACCACATATGCCTCCATGTATCTCTGCCAACAGCTTCTGTCCATCTTCCCGGCAAATGCACTTCAATTTCACTCCGTTGAGTCTTCTTCTGTATAGGATGTTGCCAACAAACTGATACATACTTGACTGCCGGGCTACTCTTTCCGCTTCTTCTTGCTCTTCGGGAAGTTCTCCTGTCTGAAGGAAATGGACGATTTGCTGTGCCCATGCTAGAGCCTGTGGCTCGACAACAAGGACTAAAGGCTCATCTACCCTGCGGGAACATTAGCTTCCACGGCAAGAACACGTGGTTCTGCGGAGCTTGATGTTCCCGGCAAGCTTGCCGGAGCAAAGCTTGTCGGGAGCGTCTGCTTCAACGAAACAAACCATAGGGTTTGTCGGAGCAGACTGCTCCTCAGTGATATTGGCGTTGATTTTAGGGACCTTCTTGGTGGCGGCTCCAGGGAGCTCTGCCGAAAAGTAGTCGCCGGAAACCAATTTTCTCTTCTTGCACTGTCCTGTTGATGGTGTTACGGTTGGCTGAGTTAGCTTGAGCACAAAAATTCCTGGTTCCACAGGTAACTTAAGTGCGGCACATTTGGAGAGGCCATCAGCTATATCATTCTGAGCTCTTGGAATGTGTTCCATTTGCAGGCCTTCAAAGTGCTCTTCTAGCTTTCTCACTTCATCGACGTAGGCTTCCATCAACGGACTCTGATAATCTTTATTTACTTGGCGAACTACAAGTTGCGAGTCTCCCCTGACAATGAGCTTCTTGATCCCAAGGTCTACCGCAATCCTGAGACCGGCAAGCAAACATTCATACTCTGCAGTATTGTTTGTTGCTTGTTCCTTGGGAAAGTGCATCTGGACTATGTACTTGAGGTGCTCTCCGGTGGGTGCGATAAGCAGCACGCTTGACACCGGCGCCTTGCAGCGAAGAAGGCACCATCAAAGTACATCAGCCACTCTTTATTTGCCTCCTTGGCGGGATGCTTGTCTCTGGAATTTCTTCATCTTGCGTTGGCGTCCACTCAGCTATAAATTCTGCCAATGCTCTGCTTTGGATAGTTGAAGTGCTTTCAAACTTGAGACCAAAGCTTGACAGTTCCAGTGCCCACTCGACAATTCTGCTGTTGCTTACGGATTTTGCAATATCCTCTTCATGGAAGCGAGTGACAACTGTTATCTCATGTGCTTGGAAGTAATGGCGCAGCTTTCTCGAGGCCATGAGGAGGCGAAAAGCAGCTTACGCACACGAGTACCTTGACCTAGCCCCCTGCGCAGAAGGGCCCGACAAAGTAGGTAGGCGCTGCACCATCTTTTACGTATCTTGTCGCAACCTGCGCTGATCTGTTCTTATCGGGACCCGAGCTTGACGGCGAAGCCCCCTGCTTGTCGCTGGATGCACTGCCTCGATTGCCGGCTCATCATCCGCCTCCCTCTCCGCTACTAACGCAGCACTAACCACTTGATTGGTCGCTGCTATATACAGCAGCAACTTCTCTTGTGGCCTAGGTTTTACAAGTATTGGAGTGGAGGACAGGTACCTCTTCAAGTCCGTCCTGCAGCGCAGCCTCCGCTTCGAGAGTCCATTTCATTGGATCTGCCTTTTTCAAAATCTTGAAAAATGGCGGTAGCGCTCAGCAGACTTAGAGATGAACCTCTTGAGAGCAGCAGCCACGCAACCGGCAAGCCTTCGACATCCTTGGCGCTTTGGTGCTTCAATCTGCTCAATGGCCTTGATCTTGTCGGGATTGGCTTCAATTCCCGCTGAGACACGAAGAACCGAGAAGCTTGCGGAAGGGACTCCAAACACGCACTTCTCGGGGTTGAGCTTGAGGTTGATCTTGCGCAGATTTGCAAAAGTCTCATCAAATCTTGAACTAGAGTTGCTTTGTCCTTGCTCTTGACCACTATGTCATCCATGTAGCTTCTACATTTACGTGTATTTGTGGCTCAAAGGCATCATGGACTACTCTTGCAAAGGTTGAACCAGCATTCTTTAAACCGAAAGGCATCCGTATGAAGCGATCGTGCCACATGGTGTAAAGAATGCGGTTTTCTTCATCTTCTTCGCCATGAAGATCGATGATATCCTGAATATGCATCAAGAAGCGAAAGCAGATCACATCCAGCCGTGGAGTCAACAATCTGGTCGATCGTGGCAAGGGAAATGGGTCTTTGGGACAAGCTTTATTAACATCTGTAAAGTCAATACAAAGTCTCCATTTCCCATTGGCCTTGCGATACAACTACGGATTGGCCAACCACGTGGGATGGAGGACTCCCCGACAAGTCCTGCTGCTTCCAACTTCTTGATTTCTTCCGCTATGAATTCTTGGCGCTCCTTTGCTGTTTCCTAACTTTTTTCTTGGCGGGCGGCGTGAGGACAGACAGCTAGGTGGTGCTCAATTACTTTCACAGGAACACGGGGATGTCGATGGTTGCCATGCAAACACATCGACATTCGCCAGCAGGAAAGCAACGAGCTCGCCTTCCTATTTAGAGTCAAGCGTGGGCGATGGTGAAGGTACCACCGGTGCCGTCCTCCTTGGCGGGCACCTTCTTGGTTTTGGCGGAGCTGCCATCGTCTTCTTGCACTTGCGGTGGAGCTCGATGGTGCGTCCTCGGCGGTAGCGCAGCACTCGAAGAGGTGCGCTTGCGGAGTGGGCATCGAGCTCTTGCGGACTTGGTGGTCTTCTTCTTCCCGGGAGCTTCAGCGGCAAGTGGTTTGCTATCTGTTGCGGCTGCTGCATCGGTAAATCTTGTCGGCGCGAGATAAGCGCATCCTTCTTATCGCCATGGACAGAAATAGCGCTTATCGGGCGGGCATCTTGAGTAAGTTGTAAGCATAATGAGAGGCGGCCGTGAACTTGGCAAGTGCTGGACGGCCAAGTATGCCATTGTAGGGCAATGGGAAATCGGCAACGTCAAACGTGACCCTCTCAGTTCTGAAGTTGAGCTCGCTGCCAAACGTTACCGACAACGTGATCTTCCCTTTGGGCTTGCTCCTTCCTGGGTTAATTCCTTGGAAAGTACCAGTCTCTTCGAGCTCGCTGTCAGGGATTTGAAGCTTCTGGAGGACTGCCGAGGAGATCAGGTTCAGGCCGGCCCCGCCGTCAACCAACATTTTTGTGACCTTGAGTTTGCGGATAGTTGGTGAGACCAACATCGGCAAGCACCCGACCGCAGTTATGCGATCAGGGTGATCCTCAATGTCAAAGATGATGGGCGTGCTGGACCACTTCAGAGGTTTGCGCGACTCTATGGATGGTTCCGCTGCATTAACCTCACGCATCCATTGCTTGAGTTGGCGGTGCGAGGTATGCAGAGAAGCACCACCGTCAATGCAAAGGACCTCTGTTGCCTTCTGAAACTCCTGTTCGTCAGCTTCATCGTCTTCCATGTCTTCGTCATCTTCATCTTCATCTTCTTCCTTGTCGCGGCCACGGGGAGGTCTGTCTCCTTGCCGCTGCTTGGCCTTGCCGTGGCGTCCTCCCCGACCGGGTCTCTTCTTACTTGCTGCACCTGCACCTTCCTGGGCCTTCTCCTTGTCTCGCCGCTCGTATTCAGCTCTCTGTAGCTCAACAAGCTGCTCGACTTTCTTGCAGCTCTGGAGATTGTGGCCCTTGGTGCGGTGGATCTTACAGTACTGCTTGTTGGAGCTGTCAGGCTTGTCGGCGGCCGCCACAGCTTGGCGATCGGTGTCAGCGGCAACCTCCTTGCCGGAGCCACCAGCCTTGGCTTTGTTGGCGGCGCCATCCTTACCGGACTGCTCCACAACTAGGACTTCTTGGTTTTTCTTCTTTCTGTTGTTTCGCGCTTGGCTCTTCCTTGCAGGCGGTCTCCTCACTATCAGACTCTGCTCCCACATTCTCTCACAGGAATCTTCTTCCTTCTTGGTAGCGTGCACACTTGTCGGCCAGGCGTAGAGCTCGCTGGCGTCTTTCACTTTGCACATCGCCATCTCCTCCCTCATCCTGCGGTTTCGCACATTCGATGAAATGCACCGATCACCTTGGCGGGGTGGGCGTCTGGGATGTTGTAGTGCACTCGACTGAATCTCTGGATGAATTTTGCGAGGACTCTCCTTCCTACAGGCGGCAGGTGAAGGTCACTCTCTTGGCCATGAGGCTTGTGGCCGCTGTGAAGGCGCCGACAAACTGGTGGCACAAATCTGCCCAAGAAGAAATAGAGCTGTCCGGCAAGTGCATGAGCCAAGACGGCGTTTGGCTTGAGCACGAGAGGAAATAGTTGGTGAGGATCTTGTCGTCTCGTCCTCCGCAGCCTGCACGCGATGGTGTAGATCTTTGAGGAACTCCGATGGGTGTGTCCTGCCATCATACTTCTCCGGCACATCGGCTTGAAGTTTTTCTTGTCGGGCCACGGACTTGCGGAGCTCATGAGTGAGCGCAGGGCAACCTACGCGTCTGGCAAGTCGCTGGTTCCCCTGGCGCATGCATATCGACATGAGCCCGCCCGGCGCTGGTCGGATTGACGACACGCTTCTCTTGGCGCTTCGTACGGGTTCGAGCATCTTCTTCTTGCCGTTCTCGAAGAACTTGGCGCTGGTCGCGACGAGCTCGCGGATCCGACGACGCTGTGGAGTCGCTGTCGAGGTGGATCCGGCGAGTCGGCGATCTTGGCCTTCGGGAAGGGGAGTGTACGGTGGCTGCACCCCCGCAAGTCTCGTCGCCATCGGCTCGTGCCTTGTCGCCTTGCCGCGGCTGCGGAGCGCTTGGTTGCCGCGGGACGTCGCCGTTGGCAAAGCCGATGAGGCTCTAGATTGTGGCCCTCCATTCGTCGACCTTGTCGGCCGTTGGAGGGTAGTCTAGAAGTAGCTGAGCGCTCGCCAAGGCTTCTGCTGGAGTAGTGGGTGGCAATGGCGTACGTAGCGAGGAACGGGATGTGCTCGGACTCCTAACCAAGTTAGGAGGAGCAGCATCCCGGCCAAGCGACCGTACTTCACTCGTTCCGGCATGCTGGTGTGCATGCGGGTCTCGAGGGCCTCGGGATCCTCCAGCTTGGCCTTGATCCTACGAGCGTATGGTGCTGCGAGCATCATAACGCTGTCGGTCCCGCGCCTCTTGAGAAGGATGCGGTGCGGACTCGGACGCCGACGCCTGCGCTGCCTTGTCCTTGGACCTGGCGGCGTTGTGGGCTCTCTCGACGACGCCCATTCCTCCGCCAGCGTTTCCCCCACCACCTGACAGCTCCGGTGGTGGTGGGTTCGACGCGGACGGCTCTGCTGCTGCCGAAGACTTCTTCTTCGGCGCCATGTTAACGAAGATGTTGTTGAAGAAACTGCTCGTGTGAACGCCGGATCGGGTTCACACAGCCTCGACGCCCCCTACCTGGCGCGCCAAAGATGTCGGGGAAGCTAATCGTGGCCCACGAACACCTATGGGACCTGGGTCCCTTGTGGTTCGGAGGGGAGCGGAGATTGCACAAAGAGCGGATCGAAGCGATGCACACGAGCAGATTTACACAGCCGGAGCTCTCGGAGATAACACTCCTCTGCTGCTTTGTGGATTATATTGTGTTCTTGCTAGGGAGCAATGGGAGCTACAAAACCTAGCTTTGAGTGTGGTCTCGTATGAGTCGGATGAACTAAGCTGGAGCTGAACCGAACCCTTTCTCGTTGCACTTGGGCCTCCTTTTATAGGCACAAGGGGTCACCACATGTGGCAAGTAGACAAGGGTAAGATAGTAAAAACAGAGGTTGGTACACGCTTTGTACGGTGTCTGATGATCTATACCTAACTCGGCGGCAAGGGACAAGAGTCATAAATGCCCGTCTCGATCGCTGAAACGATTGTAACGAGGGACCGTCAAGTGCGCCTCTGTTTGCCACGATGGTAGCTTGTCGGCGCCGCTTATCGCTGCTCCCGGCTGGCTGCACAGCCCGTCGACGCGCGTGCTTAGGAAAGCCCCATGGCGACACGTTGGCGGATGAGCTGGGCGGAGATGAAGAGAGGTTGCTGCGCGGCGAGCACCTTGCAGCGGCAAGGTTCTTGTCGCTTCGGGAGCTTGTCGCTCACCAAGCCTTCCCGGCAAGCTCCTCTTGCCGGGGCCTTATTTCCTTCGTGCCTTGAGTGGTCTTCCCGGCAAGCTCCTCTTGCCGGGGCCTTGATTACTTTGTTCTCGAATGGCTCTACAGGAGCCGTGGAAGATCTTGATGGTCACCAGGCCAGCCCTGCCGCAGGGTGCTGCAACTGTCCGTGCACGAGTTCGGGATACTAGGGTACCCCTACTCTAGTACACCGGGGTACCCTAGTACACCGACAAAAACAAATAGAACTTTTTTGTAATACACACTGATATAGCATACAACATATTCATAACATCACTTCTCCTAACTGCATTATGATCTATCCATTCAAGAGAGTTTGAACTTGCTAGCATCATCTCCTAACTGCAGCTATCCCATTAACTTTTACAAAACAATTCTCAATATGGAGCAAATAACAACAGGAAGGAGGCCTCCACCATGCACATACAACATCAACATGCTAGTTAGACTGCCCCTTTTGAGCCTCCAAAGCAAATGTGTTAAATCTAGGTGATATCTCTGTACTTATAAAGTTTTTGAAGGTGAACTATAGCAAATTTTTATAGTCCACATAAAACTTTAAATACGTGTACTGCTCCATAGCAAATGTTTTATAGTCCACCTGTGCATAAAAGTTAGCTTTTATTTAACAACAAAGAAGCATCACAAAAGATTATTTTAGTTCTTCTAGGCATATCAACAAACAGCTTGCGAGCAACAGGAATAAAATAAATTCTCCCATGCAAACTGAAGAAGTTCTCTAAGCAGAAGAATAAACAACTAGACTCCCATCCTGGACCCTTAAAGATGAAACACGCAGGTGCAAGCTTTTACTGGAATAAAGTTATCCACATTTTTGCATACTTGGCGCACCAGAGAACCTGCACTGCTCGATTTGTCAAGAGAGGACTGAGGGCAGCACATTCCTGTGGCTCTTTTCTGGAGCAGTCGCTCTAAAGCACAGGTAAACAAATGCACAGTAAAATGGCAGCATTACACATACTCAAGAACTAACAGTTTATTGGAAAACGCTGCCAAAATTCTATTTCATGCAAATTTTGTGTCTACTTATTTGGATATCTGCAGCAACCATGTCATACACTAACGAAATATCTTCGAAATGAGACCAATCAAAGCACACAGACAACCCGCAATCATCAACTAAAGTTGTGTTCTTCAGTTAATCTGACCAAGTTCGGTTTTCTTCAGAAAATAGATGAAAAATAGCATCGACTTTCCCATATATATTTTTAGCATGTATTAGGACGGATAGGTGATGAGAAGATGGACCTTCTCACGATGGAGAAAACTACCATCGGGGGCTGGTAGGAAGACGTACTTGTGGAGGCTCTCGATGGTGCAGCTTGGTCCCTGGCGAGTCCCAGGCGGCTCTCACTGTCTCAAACTGGAAACGACCGAAGGCGATGGAGTAGGACAGACGCCGGCTACCGGATCGTTGAAGGTCTGATTCAAGAGCAACATCAGTTAAGTTCAAAATAAATTGGCAGTATATGAATTTTGTGCTAAGCAAGCATATACATCAGCACAGTGGAATGCCTTGGTGAAATGCACTCACTCAGTCCCCAAAATCAAAAAAGGAAAACTACATAGGCGGAAGAAAACGAGAGAAATGATTTTGAGTTCTGACCATTGCTTTTGTTGAACGCCCCCTCGTTGAACGGCATTGATCGGCAGTGGTGAACGGACTGGGGTAGCGGCTGTGAACGACCTGGGGGCGGCATCGCAGTACGAGGGGGGCTGGGGAAGCACAGCAAGGTGGAAGGCCGGCTAGAACAGCGTGGCGCGATGGGACGCCGGCTGGAATATCGCGGCGGTGAGGTAGGGCCTGACAGCGCAGCCGAGGAAGGTAGGCGGCGCGATGGAGGTGGCCTGGTAGTGCGGCGGCCTTGGCCTGGTGGCACGGCGGAGGCGGCCTGGCGGCACGGCGGCCAGGGCCTGGGGTCGTAGCCGAGGTAGCAACGCGGCGCGACGGCAGGGGCCTGGGGGCGCGGCGGGGGGGGGGGGGGTATAGCGAGGGATTGGGGATCGGGGAGGTCGGGGACGACCGCGGTCGCGCCGGGGTGTTTTTCCATTTGAGCTGCTTCTGGTGTTCGTGATCATGGATCGGGCCTATATAGGGCGCCAGGGTAACAGAATAATATTCTGTTACCGGTAACAGAGTAGGTCTATTATCATAACACCCTTAAGAGTCTTATTCTGCACACCGAATCGCTTATTCTGCTAACACCTCTCTCCACACTGCACCGCGAACCGAACCACCCCACTGCCACTAACAAAGCCCACCCCCCAGCTCCCGCACGACACCCACCTCCCTCTTCCCCCGATCCAAACCCCCACCTCCCTCCACCTTCTACCGGCGCCGCCGCCGCCAGAGCACCACCTCACCTTCTCCCACCTTTCTCCCGCCTCGCCCCCACCTTCCTCCACCGCGCCCACCCCGGCGAGCCCCGCCGCGCCACGGATCCACCACCCCCGACCTTCTCCCCTTCCAACCCCGCGCCGTCAGATCCCCGCCCGACCACGCCCCGCGCCTCCTCGACTGCCGCCTCACCGTCCCGACCCACCCTGGACCGAGCTCGCGCTGTCCCGCCGCCTCCCTCCTCCTGGTTCCCCTCGCCGTCGCGCCGCCCCGACCCACGGCAGTGCGTTTGATCCATGGCGGCCACGGCCCTCCCGCGCCGCCCAACTCTCCCTACGCCGGATCCATGGCGGCCACGGCCCTCCCGCGTCGCCCATCCTTTCCAACACCCGATCCATGGAGGCCACAAACCCTCCCGCACACTGTCGGCGATGGATCCGGGCACTACCGCCAGGCCGCGCAAGGACGGCGATGAATCGGACCTCCACCACCACCCCGCGAATGGCCGGCGACGGATCTGGGCACCATCTTCACCCGTCGCGCGGCCCCTCGCCAGTGACGGAGCAAGCGACTCCACTTCGGGTATAGGCTCTGGCGCCGCCCTTCCCCAACCGAATCAAGGTGCTACTGCTGCCTCTCATCTTCTTCGGGCTTGCCTCCCATGGCCTTCCCACGTGCTTTGTCTCCTCGCTGGCGGCCGCACTTTGGTTATCCTCCTGCTCACAAGCCGGCTCAGGCAGCACGCTCCAGCCATGGTGAGGCTCCCGCGTGTGCCCGTGCAGTGCATGGTCCCTCGAGGTGCAGTGCGGCGGGTGTGCGTGCAGCCCAACTCAAAGCAACAGTGCAGTAATGGGGATGGAAGTGCTGGTGGCGGTCCACGGTGAGCTTGAGGTCGCTGACGGCCTCCCTCTGCCCATGCGCGTGTGATGCAGTGTGGAACCAAGGCCAGATCTTCGCCGACCCCTCTTCATTATATACCAGCCCATACATGATATGCAGTACTGACGGCAGTTCGCCGTGCGAATCCCGTCCAGGTTTGGTGTTGTTCAGCAACATTTCTACTGCTTTCAGAAGAAAAAAATGATGGGTTGTTTTCGATGCAGTGCAGTTCAGACGCTCATTGAGGACTTGCAGCTCACCCGCGAGTGGCTCGTGGTCCGCGCAGCTCGGGCGTGCAGTCAACTATTGGGTCCTCCACCTGTTGCGCCGTCCTCCACGGTACAGTCCACACGGCCAGAGTATGCCACAACCCACAACTCCAAATGGGGTAAAAGAGTGTTTGCAGGATTGGCCACATGTACTTCCGGCGAGGCGGCAACGCATCCATGCAAGTTTTTTTTCTTCTGTGTCTTTGTACAGCTCGGCGGTGTGTGTGCGCAGTCCGGCATTGGTCATCTATGTTGCCCTGATTTGGTCGCTGTCGACTATGTATGGCTGTATAGTGCGGTCAAGCGATGTGTGCGGTTTAGCCTCACGAGTGTTGCAGTTTCGTTCACCATGGTCGTTTGGTTTGTGATGTTCGCCGGGTCCTGCTCTTTTTTTATTCTTTTTGATTGATGGCTTGTTATGTAAAACTTGCAAAGTTTGTTTCGTAATTGTTGGAAAACTCAATATAGTTCTTCTACCAAACTACGTGGTTCGTTGTAAGAATTGAAAAGGAGAAAGGATTGTGTGACAAAAAAATGTTTGACTAATGATGTAGCCCATTATATATGGTTTGGTGGTTCGCTCCATAAAAGAAAAATGATAAGGAAGCTCATTCTTGGTAGTGTCGCGGTTCACTTATGTCTGCCTGATTTAATTCACTCGATTCTTATTAGAAGCATCTGAAAAGAAGCTCGCTTTCTTATTAGATGTAGTTCACTTGCAGGGTCCCTGCGGTCCACTCGACCGGTCTACGCACTAAAAAAATACTGAGTTTGGAAAAAACTCACGCGGTTCACTTTCGATAGTGTCGCGGCCCGTTCACGATAGTCTCGAGGTTCACTTTTCATAGTATTGCGGTCCACCAACAGTTGACATGAAAGTGCACTCCACCTTGTTTGAAAAAAAAATTATGTCCCACAAAAAAGAAATCATGCGGTCGTTTATGCATACGATGAAGTGTGGTTTTAGTCGAAGCGGTGCGCATACATGCGATGCAATGCATTTCGTTCGTCGCGTATGCATGGCAAATTTTAATCTGTCGGATGCAGTGCGCTTTTCGGTCTGAAGCAGTGCACTCATCTGTCTGATGCAGTGCACACGACGATTTGGATGTCGCAAAAAACAGAGTGTCCGCATTTTTGTAAAAACGAAACTGCTCTTAACCATAAGGAATTAGCGGAAGTGTTCTACATAAAGAAGTTGCGCCTTGTCGATATCTTTCTAATGGCGTGTAATTTGAATCATTTCGACCAGCGGTTTGTGAAAAATTTCACAAAAAACGGCCGCTGCCTCTCGTAGTCAGCCGCACGATTTTCAAAATTAACTAAAAACCGTAAGGAATCTCAAAACCATTTCTACCTATCAAAGTTGCGCCTTGTCCATAGCTTTCCAACGACGTATTACACGCCTCGTTTTGACAAACGGTTCAAAAACTAGAGCAAAAACAGTACCGAAAATTGCAAAAATTTAAAAAAACGTAATTCCGCGATTTACTAAATTTGAAACTTCTCTTAAACCGTAACGAATTAGAAAACATAATACATATGAAAAATATGCGCCTTGACGATTTCTTTCCAACGGCGTATTATTTTCTTTATTCCGATGAGCGGTTTAGAAAAAAACACGAAAATACGTTTGCTGCCACTCGTCAACCGCCGCGCCGTTTTTGAAACTGCTCTTAAACCGCGAGGAATCTCGAAAAGTGTTCAACATAGCGAAGTTCCACCTAATCCATAGCTTTTCAATGGTATATTATACGCCTTGTTCCGATAAACAATCAAAAAATTATAGCAAAAAATTACCAAAGAACTTTGCGTGCGAGTTTTTCCGACAGCCAAGTTCACTAGTCTATATTGCGGTGCTCGTCGTCAAGAAGATGCTCGATGCACTTGCGTTCAGCGTCAGCGTGCTTGAAGTGGTGTGCAGAATAGTTATTCTGCTAATATTAGCAGAATATATATATAGTGACCTAGGTCAATAGCCATAGTGGAGCGTAGTCAGAAGTTAGCATTTATACTTTATATGAATTTGGATCACACCTTAACATAGCATATATATTTAGAGTAATTTTCACTTTTGTTACTCCTTATTTATAATATTGTGGTACTCTTAATTTATCTAAAAACTAATGCCATATTTTACGTCATATTTCAAACATTGAGTGGAGATCACCGAACTAGAGACGCATGAAAAGACTCCCAACCCTAGCCGCCATCACAACTTTCCTTGCGTCACCGTCTCGCCCCCTCCTCTTCCCACTTCGTCGGTTCGTCGGCGAGAAGAGGAGGGGGGGGTACCTGTAACACCCCGGATGTAACTTTCCATATTTGTATCTCCAACTCTTGCCATTTTCGGCATTGTGATATGATATTCCCTCCGTGGTTGGGTTTTTCTCCTTTTTGCATTTTGTCCATGTCATGCATTTTATATCATGTCATCATGTGCATCGCATTGCATACGTGTTCGTCTCATGATTCCCAGCATTTTTCCCGTTGTCCGTTTTGCAATCCGGCACTCCTATGTCCCCCGGCGTCCCCTTTTACGTTTTTCCGTGAGCATGTACTAAACTTTCTCGGAATGGACCGAGGTTTGTCAAGTGGCCTTGGTATACCACCGGTAGACCACCGTTCAAGTTTCGGGTCATTTGGAGCTCGTTTGGTACTCCAAGGGTTAACCGCACTCTCGCAAAGGCCTCTTTTAAGTTGCAGCCCAACACCCTTTCAAAACAGCCCAATAACCCATCTAAGTCACTTCCATGCTCTCCGTCGTTCGATCCCGATCGTGTGGACGAAAACTACACCTCATTTGGACTCTCCTAGCTCCCTCTATGCCTATTTAAACACCTCCCCCGTCCAAATCCGGGTCTTCTTCCTCCCGAAACCCTAGCCTTCCTCCCACCGCGCGCCGGACACGTCCGGTCCGGCTGATTAAACCGCCGCCGCGCCCCACTGGTCGCGCCACGTGTACCACCGCCGCCGCCCTTGCCGCCTCGGCCAGCGAGCCGGATCGGGCCCCGAGCCCATCTCCTCCCGGCCCGGCGGCGGCGCCACCCGCCCGCGCGCGCGCCGCCGCCGCCGCGCCCCGACTCCACCGGCGCCCCCAACCGCCGACCGCCGGCCGCCCGCGCCGCCCGCACCGCCCGGCGCCCGAGGTCGCCACCGGCCCGACTCCGCCACCGGCTGCCGAGGCCGCCGCCCGCGCTCGACCACCGGCGTCGGCGGCCCGATCCGTCGCCGCCTCCCTCCTCCGTCGCCGTCCCGGCCGCCCGGGCTCGGCGAGCAGCGCCATCGCCGCCTCGGATCTGAGATCCGATCCGGATCTCGGGTTGACTTTCTTCCCCTAAATTTCGTCTAAGTTTTTAATCCGGTGATAATTTGTGGCATTTTCAGCGATCATAACTTTGCATCGTAGCTCCGTTTGCATGCGTGTAATATGTCAAAATGTTAGTCTCGAAGAGTAGATCATTTCATCTCATTGCATCATTTTCATTTGAGCTCATATTTATGCCCGAAATGCTGTTAGAAGAGGGATATGTGATGTTAGTTTTGTTTCTTAATGAACTTGCACTTTGTTATTTTGCTATGATTGATGTGGGCACCCTATGAATTTGAGTCCTACATGTGTTTTTTAATATGTCATGCCATCTTTCCAGGGGTGTATGCCATGTATTTTTGTGATCTATGTGGTGACTAGCACAAGCATGCAAAGTAGGCTTCTGATGTTGCTGATTTCAGCCCTGTTTTTTGTTATTTTGATGCCATGTTAACTTGATGCTACCGAGAGATTCATGCATATTTTGAGATACTTCAGTAAGGATGTTTTGAACATATGGTTATGCTCTATCCATCCATGCCTTTGTTTGAAATTATGGAGTGCCATAGCTCGAGTCAATCGAGCTCTACTTTTGCTATAAAATGTTTCCTGGCAGATTGTTTACATGTTATTCAATTTTGCCAAGGTTGTTGTGGTTGATCCGTGTATGCTATGATGTTGTTCTTGCCATGTATGTCTTCTATGCCATGTCTTCTTGATGTATGTATGCTTAGTTTATCATGTAAGGCTCTGTAGTGAGTGCTTTGAGCTCTTAAACATGCCTACTTGTTATCTGTTTTTGACATGCCCTGTTGCTGAATCTGTTAACGAAACTTGCTATTTTGACATGGGTGTTACTATATTTTCTGATCCTTTTTGGCTTATGGTCAGTAAGGGACTTTTGTTCTATGCTTTGAGTAGATTCATGCCATGCCATGTTTTGCTATTATAAGTTCCTGTAGCATGTTGTTTTCTTGCTCTGAACATTGCTACCTGATGATGTTTTGCCATGTCGACTGATATTTTTGCACTTTTGCCATGCTTGTTTGGACCTGTTATGATGTGATTTAGCCGTAGCTCAGTGTTCATCTTTTGTCAAGCATCTTGAGTAGATCACTGCCATATACTTTGTTGGTACGTTTGGGTGCAGTAGCTTAATTTCTTGTTGCTTGCTAAGTGGTATCATCTTTGTTAATGGCAGATTTGTGCCATTCTTGTTTTGCTTGTCATTTGCAAACCGTGCATCCGATTCGGTGATCTTTATATCGATTTCAACCGAAATCATCTCATCTTTCAGCGGCATACTTGGTTTGCCAAGTTGATGCCTGGTTCATCATTTTCCTTCCGAGCGCATGATACGCATTGCATATCACATCCGCATATCATGCCATATATTGCATCATGTTGCTTGTGCATTGCACCGTGATTTATTGTGGTTCCTTTGTTTGTGTTCTTGTTTTGGGTAGAGCCGGGAGACGAGTACGTGAACGAGGAACCTGTTGAGAACGCTTACGAGGATCAAGCTTTCGACAACTCTGAGAACATTGCAGGCAAGATGACCATACCCTCGAAATCACTTCTATCTTTGCTATGCTAGATGCTCGCTCTTTTGCTATGCCTATGATGCGATTCCTACCACTTGCTATATCATGCCACCCATATTGCCATGTCAGCCCCTAACCATCCTTTCCTAGCAAACCGTTGATTGGCTATGTTACCGCTTTGCTCAACCCCTCTTATAGCGTTGCTAGTTGCAGGTGAAGATGAAGTTTGTTCCTTGTTGGAACATGGAGATGTTGTTCCTTGTTGGAACATGTTTACTTGTTGGGGATATCACAATATATACCTGCTATAATTAATGCATCTATATACTTGGTAAAGGGTGGAAGGCTCGGCCTTATGCAGTGTTTTGTTCCACTCTTGCCACCCTAGTTTCCGTCATACGGTGTTATGTTCCTTGATTTAGCGTTCCTTACGGTTGGGTGATTTATGGGACCCCTTGACAGTTCGCTTTGAATAAGACTCGTCCAAAGCAAGGCCCAACTTTGGTTTTACCATTTGCCACCTAAGCCTTTTCCCCTGGTTTTCGCGAGCCCGAGGGTCATCTTTATTTTAACCCCGGACGGTGCTCCTTGAGTGCTGGCCCAAACGAGTAGACTGCGGGGCCACCACGGGAAACTTCGAGGCTTGGTTTTACTCGTAGGATGTCTCATCCGGATGTGCCGAGCGAGATATGTGCAGCTCCTATCGGGATTTGTCGGCACTGTCAGGCGGCTTTGCTGGTCTTGTTTTATTCTGTCGAAATGTCTTGTAGTCCGGGATTCGAGATTGATCGGGTCTTCGGTAGAAGGAATATCCTTCGTTGACCGTGAGAGCTTATAATGGGCTAAGTTGGGACACCCTGGGTATTATCTTTCAAAGCCGTGCCCATGTTATGAGGCAGATGGGAATTTGTTAATGTCGGTTGTAGAAAACCGAAGTTGACCTTAATTAAAATACACATCAACGCGTGTGTAACCGTGATGGTCTCTTCTCGGAGTCCGGGAAGTGAACACGTGTTGGAGTTATGTCGGCGTAAGTAGTTCAGGATCACTTCTTGATCGCTACTAGTTTCACGACCGTGCCTTGCTTCTCTTCTCGCTCTCTTTTGCGATTGTAGCCACCATATATGCTAGTCGCTTGCAGCTCCACCTCACAACTCTGTCCTTCCTATAAGCTTAAATAGTCTTGATCTCGCGGGTGTGAGATTGCTGAGTCCCGTGACTCACAGATTCTACCAAAACAGTTGCAGTGCCGGCGATGCGGTCAGGTGGCGAACCGAGCTCAAGTGGGAGTTCGACGAGGCGTGGTCGTTACTATGTGTCTTTTCCCGATGATCGATAGAGGAGCCCAGTTGGGACGATCGGGGATCTGTGTAGCATTTGGGGTATCTTCTTTTATTTTGGTTCCGTAGTCGGACCTTGAGTGTAATCTGAATGATGGATGTTTATTTATGTATTGTGTGAAGTGGCATTGTAAGCCAACTATGTATCTCTTTCCTTATATATTACATGGGTTGTGTGAAGATTACCTCACTTGCGACATTGCTTTCAATGCGGTTATGCCTCTAAGTCGTGCCTCGACACGTGGGAGATATAGCTGCATCGAGGCGTTACAAGTTGGTAATCGAGCCTTCCCGACTTAGGAGCCCCTGCTTGATTGTTTCTTTGGCGTTGTTGAGTCTAGAACGGAAAATGTTTTGAGTCTTAGGATTATATATATTGGAGAGTAGGATTCTTTTTACTCCCAGTCCTTAAATCAGCTCTGTGAGGTCTCTGACGAGAAGTTTTGACTCTCCTCTCCTCAAATTTCACTAAAAAAATTTTAGGATCACGCGGGTATCTTGGGATCGTTCGATGGTTTTGTGAAGAGAACATTGTTCTTGGTGCCTCGACATTTAGGGGTTGTGGCGGTGTCCGGGAGTTGAGCTCCAAGGTGTTGTCGTCACAATTTTATCGTTGCAGATCTGGAATACGAGTTTTACCGACATCGAAATCTCTTTTGTGCAGTTGTTGGTGAGATAACCCGATAACCCGATCTTTCGGGCGAGCTCGAAAGTATTGCCATGACTCGTATAACGGATGCTTTTGAAGGTCGAGGTACCACGATTTCGAAGGTTTCTTGGTTATGTGTTGTGGATGGATACATTTGGATCTAGATATTGTTAGTTTGGGTGATATATTTTGTGTCCCTGTATCCCCAACACCAGATTGCATAACCAAAAAGTTTGGGAGTTTATAGGTGGGATTCAAGTAGCTCCTAGCATTTCTTCCGCAGATATTTGGTTCGTGATTGGGTAATCCTTACCACTTATTTGTTCGATCGTACCTTGTTATTTTTTCATCAACCTTTAATCAAGTGGCTTCTCACCTTAATGGGCGTGTGATGTTAGCTTTTGGAATTCATTCGTTCATCCTTGTTGAATGTTTATTGTGAAGACTATATGTTGCAATTTCTATCCGTTGATTCAACTTGACTATTTGTCTATCAAGTGCTAACGGATGTCACCCTCTTCAGGATGGCTCCATGTAGCGTCGAATCCGGAGCGGAATGAAGGGAATCGGTCGAACCCTCCACCTCCACCTCCGCCTCCGGAGGCACGGCAACTATCATGGCAGCCACCAATGCCAATGCTCGAGATGATTTTGCAGCTCTTGCAAGAGCGTACTCAAGGGCAAGGCAGTCAAGGAAATCAAGGTCAAGGCAACAACCAGCCGCACTTTGCTACTCTCGGTCGGTTCCTCGCTAATCAGCGAAGTCTTTCGGTTTACGTGTCGAGGCCATAGGCGCCGACGATTGGCTTGTGGACATCTGCAAGCATTTTGAATGTAGCAATGTCGGACCGAGGACTTTGTCAAGTTTGCATCATTTCAACTCAAGGACCAAGCTGCTTTGAGTGGTACCAGCAATACAAAGATTCCAGAGGAGGTCGTGTCATTACAGGATGAGTTCCGCCGAGATTTCAGAGCTCACCACATTCGAAAAGTGTTGTTGAGAGCAAGCGTGAGGAGTTCCGCAATCTCAAGCAAGGCAACATGTCGTGTATCAATACAATATCCAGTTCGAAACTTCGCTCGCTTTGCTAAGCAAGGCGTCCACGATGAAAAGAGTATGATCTATCAATTCAGAGGTGGTCTCAGAGAAGATCTGCAATTAGCTCTCGTGCTTTTGAGCCGAAAAGTATGATGAATTCTACAACATGGCATGAAGCAAGAAGCTGCCCAGCTCAAATGTGAGGCTTCTAAGAAGAGAATCGGGGATGCAGTTCAGTCTTCTTCTTCTTCTCAAGTGGCAGCTAAGCAGCGAAGTTCTACCTTCCTCCTCCTCCGTTCCGTCGGCCTTATCGTGAGAAGAACTCAGGTGGTCGTGGATCTTCCCACCCACCCAACCCAGCTATCGAACAAGTCTAATTCTCAAGCTCCAAGGTCAAGTGCTCCTTACCACCGTCCGCTCAGAGGTGACTTGCAACAAGTGTCGCAGAAAGGTCACTATGCAAACAATGCTTCAACCAGGCGCCTTCCGCCTCCTCCTCTGTGAAATCTTCAAGCAATGCGGTGGTCAAGCATAATCCAAAGCATGCCAAGGTCAATATGATGAATGCAGCTCAAGCGGAGGAATCTATTGATGTGATAATGGGTAATCTCTCGATTAATGATATTCTGCAAAAGTCTTATTTGATCTTTGGTGCATCGCATTCTTTCATGTCATATCCTTTTGCATGAAGCACAATGTTGACACAGAGATTTTGTCCAAAGTTATGCAAGTTGTTTCTCCAGGAAAGCTTATGACTTCTAGTTTGGTTGCTCCCAATGTTTCTATCAAGATGGGCGATTATAGATTTCGGCTAAACCAATTGTCCTTGGTGACTCGGATATTGATCTTATTCTCGGGATGGATGGCTTTCAGCACAAAGCTCAGCTTGATTGTGCTGCCAGGGAAATTCAATTGACTCACTCTTCTAATGATGTGATCATCTATGCCGCTCGTGATGAAACCATTCGGTTGTTTTCTCTCAACGAGAAGGGTGAATTGGATGCTATCTCTCATATTCCAGTCGTTTGTGAGTACCAAGATGTCTTTCCAGAAGAGCTTCCGGGTATGCCTCCTCATCGACCAGTGGAGTTCGTTATCGATCTTGAGCCTGGCACTGAACCCGTTTGCAAGCGTCCATACAAGCTTGGACCTAATGAGCTGAAGGAATTGAAGAAGCAGCTCCATGAACAAGAGCGTCTGGGCTTGATCAGACCGAGTTCATCTCCTTGGGGTTGTGGTGTTCTTTTTGTCCAGAAGAAGGATGGCACGGACCGACTTTGCGTCGATTACCGTCCATTGAATAAAAAGACTATCAAGAACAAGTATCCACTTCCCAACATCAATGAGCTTTTCGAGCAACTCAAAGGTGCTAAAGTATTCTCCAAGCTTGACCTTCGTATGGGTTATCATCAGATTCGCATTCGTGAACAAGATATTCCCAAGACAGCATTGAGAACAAGCTTTGGTTCTTATGAATATCTTGTCATGTCTTTCGGCCTTGTCAATGCTCCTCCAACATTCTCTCGGATGATGAACTTCATCTTCAACCCCTACACCAATGAATTCGTCTTGGTCTATCTTGATGATATTTTGGTCTTCTCCAAGAATAAGAAGGATCATGCCAAACATTTGCGATTGGTGCTAGACAAGCTCGAGAGCATCAATTCTATCTAAGTTCTCCAAATGTGAATTTTGGCTTGATGAAGTGCTTTATCTTGGTCATATCATCTCCGCCAAGGGCATCGCTGTTAATCCGAGAAGGTGTCTGCGGTGGTGAATTGGGAACCTCCTCGAATGTCAAGCAGCTTCATGATTTTCTTGGTCTTGCAAGCTATTGCGAAGATTCGTTGAGAATTTCTCCAAGATTGCAAAGCCTCTTTCCAACCTCCTCCGAAGCATGTGAAGTATATACGGTCTCCGAGTGTGGCGTTGCTTTCAATACTCTCAAAGAGAAACTCGTCACAGCTCTGTCTTGACTCCTCTGATGAATCCAAGCCATTGAAGTTTTTCGTGATGCTTCTCTTCAAGGTCTCGGTCTTTGTGTTAATGCAAGAGAAGAGGTTGTGGCCTATACCTCTCGTCAGCTGAAGCCCAACGAAAAGAACTACCCCACTCAAGATCTTGAGTTGGCGGCAGTTGTCCATGCATTGATAACATGGAGACATCTCTTGTTGGGAAGGAAAGTGGACATTTTCACCGATCACAAGAGTCTCAAGTATATCTTCACTCAACCCAACCTCAACCTCGAGGCAGACTCGATGGGTGAAATGATTCAAGAGTACAACCCAAGTATTGAATATACTCGGGCAAGGCCAATGTCATTGCAGATGCTTTGAGCAGGAAGGCTTATTGCAGCAGTTTAATCCTCAAGCCCTTCTAACGGATCTCTGTGAAGCTTTCCATAAGCTGAATCTTCAAGTTGTTCCTCAAGGCTTTCTTGCCAACCTCATAGTCTCTCCTACTTTGGAAGATCATATTCGTGAGGCTCAACTCCTGGATACCATGGTGAAAAAGGTGAAGCGTGGTATCGACAAGGGCATTTCAAGTACAAGTGCTTCCACATTGATGACAAAGATACTCTTTTCTTGAGGACGGATTGTGGTTCCTAAGGGTGATCTCGTAAAGTCATTATGAGCGAGCACACAATTCGCTTCTATCCATTCATCACGGAAATGCGAAGATGTACCATGACCTCAAGCACTCATATTGGTGGACTCGAATGAAGCGAGAAATTTCTCAATTCGTGAATGAGTGTGATGTCTGTAGAAGAGTGAAAGCAGAACACCAACGACCAGCTGGTCTCCTCCAACCTCTTGCTATTCCGAATGGAAGTTTGATCATATTGAAATGGACTTGTGACTGGATTTCCAAAGTCCAAGCGTGGAAATGATGCTATCTTCATTGTCATTGACAAGCTTACTAAAGTGGCTCATTTTCTTCCTATCAAAGAATCTATCATAGCAGCTCGGTTGGCGAGCTATACACATCCGAGATTGTCTCTTACACGGCATTCCACAAGTGATCTCTTGAGACCGTGGCAGCATCTTTACCTCCAAGTTTTGGGATTCTTTTGAAGGCCATGGGCACCAACATTCGTTTCAGCACAGCTTTCCATCCTCAAACAAGTGGCCAAGTCGGCGAGTCAATCAAATCCTTGAAGATATGCTCGGGGCTTGTGTCATTTCTTCGGTATGAAGTGGGAAGATTGTCTTCCATATGCCGAGTTCTCCTACAACAACAGCTTTCAAGCGAGTTGGGCAAGGCCCCATTCGAAATTCTCTATGGCGAGAAAGTGCGTACTCCTCTCAATTGGTGCGAGACAGGTGAGCGCCAACTTCTTGGCAATGACTTGATCTGAAGCGAAGAAATGTGCAAAGTCATTCGTGAGAATCTCAAAGCAGCATAATCGCGCGTAAGAGCTATTATGATGATAAGCACCGTGATGTGGCTTTTGAAATCGGAGACCATGTCTACCTCGCGTCTCTCAATGAAAGGCACTCGCAACCCGGTATCAAAGGGAAGCTTGCCCCTAGATACATGGGTCCTTTCAAGATCATTGGCAAAGAGGCGATCTCGCCTATCAACGAGCTTCCGTCCAACTTCGCGAACGTGCACGATGTGTTTCACGTGTCACAACCGCCAAGTGCTTCAAGACTCTGGCGCACTATCAACGAAGAGATTGACCTTCAAGAAGATCTCTCTTATCATGAGCACCCGTTGCTATTCTTGAAGAAACCGGCGCAAGACTTGCAACAAGTCAATCAAATTCCTGAAAGTGAAGTGGTCACACCATTCCACCGAGAAGCCACACAGGGCGCGAGGATCACCTCCGTTCGAATATCCGGAGTTCTTTCAGTCCTAGATCTGGGGCGAGATCCTCTTGTAGTGGTGGAGTGTTGTAACACCCGGATGTAACTTTCCATATTTGTATCTCCAACTCTTGCCATTTTCGGCATTGTGATATGATATTCCCTCCGTGGTTGGGTTTTCTCCTTTTGCATTTTGTCCATGTCATGCATTTTATATCATGTCATCATGTGCATCGCATTGCATACGTGTTTGTCTCATGATTCGAGCATTTTTCCGTTGTCCGTTTTGCAATCCGGCACTCCTATGTCCCCGGCGTCCCCTTTACGTTTTTCCGTGGCGGGTACTAAACTTTCTAGGAATGGACGAGGTTTGTCAAGTGGCCTTGGTATACCACGGTAGACCACGGTCAAGTTCGGTCATTTGGAGCTCGTTTGGTACTCAGCGGATAACCGCACTCTCGCAAAGGCCTCTTTTAAGTTGCAGCCCAACACCCTTTCAAAACAGCCCAATAACCCATCTAAGTCACTTCCATGCTCTCCGTCGTTCGATCACGATCGTTTGGCGAAAACTACACCTCATTTGGACTCTCCTAGCTCCTCTATGCCTATTTAAACACCTCCCCGTCCAAATCCGGGTCTTCTTCCTCCGAAACCCTAGCCTTCCTCCTCCATGCGCGCGGACACGTCCGTCCGGCGGACGAAAACGCCGCCCGCGCCGGGCCTCGGGCGCGCCACGTAGCCACCGCCGCCGCCCGCGCCGCCCGGCCAGCGAGCCGGATCGGGCCCCCGAGCCCATCTCCTCCTCCTCGGCCGGCGGGGCAGCCGCCCCGCCCGCGCCCGCCGCGCCGGCCCCGACTCCGCCCGCTGGTGCCTCCCGCCCCGCACCGCCGGCGCCGCGTCGCCACCGCCCCGACTCCGCCACCGCCGCCCGAAGGCCGCGCTGGCGCTCCGGCCACCGGCGCCCGGCGGCCCGATCCCGTCGCCGCCTCCCCTCCTCCGTCGCCGTCCCCGCCGCCCGGGCTCCGGCGAGCCGCGCCATCGCCGCCTCGGATCTGAGATCCCGATCCGGATCTCGGGGTTGACTTTCTTCCCCCCTAAATTTCGTCTAAGTTTTTAATCCGGTGATAATTTGTGGCATTTTCAACGCATCATAACTTTGCATCTGTAGCTCTGTTTCGTGCGTGTAATATGTCAAAATGTTCGCCTCGAAGAGTAGATCATTTCATCTCATTGCATCATTTTCATTTGAGCTCATATTGGTGCCCGAAATGCTGTTAGAAGAGGGCTATGTGATGTTAGTTTCTATCTCATAACTGAACTTGCACTTTTGTTATTTTTGCTATGATTGATGTGGGCACCCTATGAATTTGAGTCCTACATGTGTTTTGTAATATGTCATGCCATCTTTCCAGGGGTGTATGCCATGTATTTTTGTGATCTATGTGGTGACTATCACAAGCATGCAAAGTAGGCTTCCTGATGTTGCTGATTTCAGCCCTGTTTTGCTGATATTTTGATGCCATGTTAACTTGATGCTACCGAGAGATTCATGCATATTTTGAGATACTTCAGTAAGGATGTTTTGAACATATGGTTATGCTCTATCCATCCATGCCTTTGTTTGAAATTATGGAGTGCCATAGCTCGAGTCAATCGAGCTCTACTTTTGCTATAAAATGTTTCCTGGCAGATTGTTTACATGTTATTCAATTTTGCCAAGGTTGTTGTGGTTGATCCGTGTATGCTATGATGTTGTTCTTGCCATGTATGTCTTCTATGCCATGTCTTCTTGATGTATGTATGCTTAGTTTATCATGTAAGGCTCTGTAGTGAGTGCTTTGAGCTCTTAAACATGCCTACTTGTTATCTGTTTTGACATGCCCTGTTCTTTGAATCATTATGAAACTTGCTATTTTGACATGGGTGTTACTATATTTTCTGATCCTTTTGGCTTATGGTCAGTAAGGGACTTTTGTTCTATGCTTTGAGTAGATTCATGCCATGCCATGTTTTGCTATTATAAGTTCCTGTAGCATGTTGTTTTCTTGCTCTGAACATTGCTACCGATGATGTTTTGCCATGTCGACTGATATTTTTGCACTTTTGCCATGCTTGTTTGGACCGGTTATGATGTGATTTAGCCGTAGCTCAGTGTTCATCTTTTGTCAAGCATCTTGAGTAGATCACTGCCATATACTTTGTTGGTACGTTTGGGTGCAGTAGCTTAATTTCTTGTTGCTTGCTAAGTGGTATCATCTTTGTTAATGGCAGATTTGTGCCATTCTTGTTTTGCTTGTCATTTGCAAACCGTGCATCCGATTCGGTGATCTTTATATCGATTTCAACCGAAATCATCTCATCTTTCAGCGGCATACTTGGTTTGCCAAGTTGATGCCTGGTTCATCATTTTCCTTCCGGGCGCGCATCGCATTGCATATCACATCCGCATATCATGCCATATATTGCATCATGTTGCTTGTGCATTGCACCGTGATTTATTGTGGTTCCTTTGTTTGTGTTCTTGTTTTGGGTAGAGCCGGAGGCGAGTGCGTGAGCGAGGAACCTGTTGAGAACGCTTACGAGGATCAAGCTTTCGACAACTCGAGAACATTGCGCAAGATGACCATACCCTCGAAATCACTTCTATCTTTGCTATGCTAGATGCTCGCTCTTTTGCTATGCCTATGATGCGATTCCTACCACTTGCTATATCATGCCACCCATATTGCCATGTCAGCCCTAACCATCCTTTCCTAGCAAACCGTTGATTGGCTATGTTACGCTTTGCTCAACCCCTCTTATAAGCGTTGCTAGTTGCGGTGAAGATGAAGTTTGTTCCTTGTTGGAACATGGAGATGTTGTTCCTTGTTGGAACATGTTTACTTGTTGGGGATATCACAATATATACCTGCTATAATTAATGCATCTATATACTTGGTAAAGGGTGGAAGGCTCGGCCTTATGCCAGTGTTTTGTTCCACTCTTGCCACCTAGTTTCCGTCATACGGTGTTATGTTCCTTGATTTCGCGTTCCTTACGGTTGGGTGATTTATGGGACCCCTTGACAGTTCGCTTTGAATAAGACTCGTCTAGCAAGGCCCAACTTTGGTTTTACCATTTGCCACCTAAGCCTTTTTCCCCGGGTTTTCGCGAGCCGAGGGTCATCTTTATTTTAACCCCGGACCGGTGCTCCTTGAGTGCTGGCCCAAACGAGTAGCTGCGGGGCCACCACGGGAAACTCGAGGCTTGGTTTTACTCAGAGGATGTCTCATCCGGATGTGCCACGAGAGCGAGATATGTGCAGCTCCTATCGGGATTTGTCGGCACAATCGGGCGCTTTGCTGGTCTTGTTTTATTGCTGTCGAAATGTCTTGTAGTCCGGGATTCGAGATTGATCGGGTCTTCGGTAGAAGGAATATCCTTCGTTGACCGTGAGAGCTTATAATGGGCTAAGTTGGGACACCCTGCAGGTATTATCTTTCAAAGCCGTGCCCGCGGTTATGAGGCAGATGGGAATTTGTTAATGTCCGGTTGTAGAAAACCCGAAGTTGACCTTAATTAAAATACACATCAACCGCGTGTGTAACCGTGATGGTCTCTTCTCGGCGGAGTCCGGGAAGTGAACACGGTGTTGGAGTTATGTCTGACGTAAGTAGTTCAGGATCACTTCTTGATCGCTACTAGTTTCACGACCGTGCCTTGCTTCTCTTCTCGCTCTCTTTTGCGATTGTAGCCACCATATATGCTAGTCGCTTGCCGCAGCTCCACCTCACAATTCTGTCCTTCCTATAAGCTTAAATAGTCTTGATCTCGCGGGTGTGAGATTGCTGAGTCCCCGTGACTCACAGATTCTACTAAAACAGTTGCAGGTGCCGGCGATGCGGTGCAGGTGGCGCAACCGAGCTCAAGTGGAAGTTCGACGAGGCGTGGTCGTTACTATGTGTCTTTTCCGATGATCGTAGAGAGCCCAGTTGGGACGATCGGGGATCTGTGTAGCATTTGGGGTATCTTCTTTTATTTTGGTTCCGTAGTCGGACCTTGAGTGTAATCTGAATGATGGATGTTTATTTATGTCTTGTGTGAAGTGGCATTGTAAGCCAACTATGTATCTCTTTCCCTTATATATTACATGGGTTGTGTGAAGATTACCTCACTTGCGACATTGCTTTCAATGCGGTTATGCCTTTAAGTCGTGCCTCGACACGTGGGAGATATAGCCGCATCGAGGGCGTTACAGTACCCGTCCGTCTCATTTTATTTCCCTTAAGTTTTTCTTCTTGGCAACATTCACGAGGTGGCAGCGGCAATGGCGTGTTAAAATAAGGTCTCTCTGGTCTCTCCCTACCTCGGTGACATACGATCCGACGCCAACGAAGGGCATGTGAGAGTTTTTGTCCCTAGATCAGCTGGATACCGGTGCAGTGACTTTGACATCATCTTCTGTATTGTTCTTCTAGCACAGTTCGGTTTCTCCAACCGTCTGAACTGGTGGTGATTGATGGATTGCAAGCCTGTACTATGTTGGGTGATGTCCCAACTGATGTTGCTTCATCGTTTCTAGATCTCGTATCAAGTGTCAGGTGGCTATTGTGGTTTTGAAAGTTTGATATGGAAAGGGCATTTGGTGTCTATTTTCTTTACTGTTGGTTCAGTGCAATTTTTATTCTCCGGTGGGCGGCATACAATCTGAGGAATAAGAAAGCTAGAATGATTTTCAATGTAATTTCATTTTTTTACTGACCACCCTGTGTCCAGTTGTCTATCATTTGTACTGTTTTTTTATATTAGTAAGATCTAAGATGCCCTTTTGGGTGTTCCTTTAAAAAACATTGAAATTACAACATCTTTTGCCTTTTTATTTCAAATTGGAAAAATGACCAATTTGTTAGGCTGGCACGCCAGATGAATGAATACACAGCTCCAATGTGTTTGACCGTTAGGGGCATTAGCAAATTATATCATGTTCTCTCGAATTATACCATATTAGAAAATAATGTGTTTTACTACGCATGATGCAACCTTGTAGAGAAACTAATTTGTTTTATTTTTGAAAGAGGGTTGAAAAAACAAGATGGCCACAACACAACTACATGAGTTATTTATTAACAAAAACAATGTGACTGATTTATTATCTATGTAAATAATTGTAGGAATATTCAATTGAATGGATATTTTTATTGATCAAATTGGTCTCTTTTTCAGTGATGAAATTCTATTCCTACTGTTATGCCGAATCATGATATTCCTATAGATGGATATTTTGTAAGAACAAACTATGCATGTAGTCCAGTTCAGTATTCGGTGAGTAAATTCTATTTGCTCTTTCTTGAAAACAACTCAAAGCAAGGAACTAATTTTCTTAGGTTGAATA
Source organism: Aegilops longissima (assembly GCA_021605205.1). Lineage (NCBI taxonomy): Eukaryota > Viridiplantae > Streptophyta > Magnoliopsida > Poales > Poaceae > Aegilops > Aegilops longissima. Next base: position 695,728,182 of record CM038678.1, on the reverse strand, counting down.
AATAGTTCCTGAATTATTTGGACATATATGATAAACATGTTGATTACAAGACAAAGAACGGAATTTTTCAGGTCAACGAATAGAACAGTAGGTTACTATTACGTGTGTATGTGTTATGTGTTAGTAACATGTGGGTTAGCTTAGGTCGATGTTCCATTACTTTCTCCCTGGTGTTGAGAAAGAGACTACCTTTTCCTACCCTACGAACTAGTCCAAGGATGGCATCTATTCATCAATCATCACAAGACATGTATACATTCCCGATGAATAAATTGAACAGTCAATCTGGTGTCCAGTCTATCTATTCAACTATGTCATCCCTGTTTAATAAACAGTTAATCAACTATCAGTTCATTTATCTAATACATGCCATTCTGTTGTATTATAACGGCATTTTTTTGAAGAGGATTCCGAAAACCAAATTTGCATGCCATCCTTGGACTAGTTCGTAGGGTAGGAAAAAGTACTCTCATTCTCAACACCAGGGAGAAAGTAACAGAACATCGACCTAAGCTAACCCGCATGTTACTAACACATAACACATACACACGTAATAGTTGACGATGACATGTACCTAGGGTAGGGTCTTAGGCCTGACCTAGACACCCTACCCAAGGACACTGTCCTAAAGTCAAAGACATTCAAAGTCCAACAGAAGGCACTGACTGGAATCACCTTGAAGTGCAATCCACTCGACAGCAGATTCCACTCGAATACCTCAATTCCACTCAACCACAGTAGCGTCACTCGACCATACAAAGAACCACTCAAAGTACACAAGATCAAAAGTCACCCCAGGATGGCAACGGTTAGGCGTTCACTCTATAGTCATAAAGGCAATTAATAGATGGCGTTACCAGTAACGGCCCTGTCTTAACTCACATTGAAGCCTGTGTAACTGAGGGTTGGAGGGGCCTGGCGCACTCTATATAAGCCACCCCCTCCTCTGGCACAAGGGTTCGCACCCCCTGTAACTTCAACACACATCCAGTCGATAAGCCTCAGCGGCACCGAGATGTAGGGCTTTTAACTCCTCTGAGAGGGGCCTAAACTCGTAAACTCGTGTGTACAACCTTGCCAAAGCTAGGGCCTTGCCTCCTCGTACGTACCCTATACTCTTACTGTTAGATCAAACTAGTGTGGTCACTTCCGTTGAATGAACTAGTAATTGATTAATCTAGCAACCAAATTGTTTATTCTGTCAAATTTATCAAGTCCAGCAACCAAATTGTTTATTCTATTGAATCTATCAAATCCAGCAATAATTTTATCTATTCATCAATCATCACAAGACATCTATACATTCCCGATGAATAAATTGAATAGTCAATCTGGTGTCTAGTCTATATATTCAAGTATGTCATCTCTGTTTAATAAACAGTTAATCAGCTATCAGTTCATTTATCTAATACATACCATTCTGTTGTATTAAAACAACATTTTTTTGAAGAGGAGTCCAAAAACCAAATTTGCATGCCATCCTTGGACTAGTTCGTAGGGTAGGAAAAAGTAGTCTCATTCTCAACACCAGGGAGAAAGTAATGGAACATCGACCTAAGCTAACCCGCATGTTACTAACACATAACACATAGACACGTAATAGTAACCTACTGTTCTATTCGTTGACCTGAAAATTTCCGTTCTTTGTCTTGTAATCGACATGTTAATCATATATGTCCAAATGATTCAGGAACTATTTATTCAACCTAGGAAAATTAGTTCCTTGCTTTGACTTCTTTTCAAGAAAGAGCAAATAGAATTTACTCACCGAATACTGAACTGGACTACATGCATAGTTTGCTTTTACAGAATATCCATCTATCGGAATATCATGATTCGGCATAACAGTAGGAATAGAATTTGATCGCTGAAAAAGAGACCAATTTGATCAATCAGAATATCCATTCAATTGAATATTCCTACAATTATATACATAGATAATAAATCAGTCACATTGTTTTTGTTAATAAATAACTCATGTAGTTGTGTTGTGGCCATCTTGTTTTTTCAACCCTCTTTCAAAAATAAAACACATTGGTTTCTCTACAAGGTTGCATCATACGTAGTAAAACACATTATTTTCTAATATGGTATAATTCGAGAGAACATGATATAATTTGCTAATGCCCCTAACGGTCACACACATTGGAGTTGTGTATTCATTCATCTGGCGTGCCAGCCTAACAAATCGGTCATTTTTCCAATTTGAAATAAAATGGCAAAAGATGTTGTAATGTCAATGTTTATTAAAGGAACACCCAAAAGGGCATCTTAGATCTTACTAATATAAAAAACAGTACAAATGATAGACAACTGGACACACGGTGGTCAGTAAAAAAATGAAATTACATTGAAAATCATTCTAGCTTTCTTCTTCCTCAGATTGTATGCCGCCCACCGGAGAATGAAAATTGCACTGAACCAACAGTAAAGAAAATAGACACCAATTGCCCTTGCCATATCAAACTTTCAAAACCACAATAGCCACCTGACACTTGATACAAGATCTAGAAACGATGAAGCAACATCAGTTGGGACATCACCCAACATAGTACAGGCTTGCAATCCATCAATCACCACAGTAGCGTTAACTCGACCATTCAATTTATTCATCGGCAAGGTTGTACACACGTGTTTACGAGTTCAGGCCCCTCTCGGAGGAGGTAAAAGCCCTACGTCTCGATGCCGCTGAGGCTTGTTGACTGGATGTGTGTTGAAGTTACAGGGGGTGTGAACCCTTGTGCCAGAGGAGGGGGTGGCTTATATAGAGTGCATCAGGCCCCTCCAGCCCTCGGTTACACAGGGTTCAATGTGAGTTAAGACAGGGTGCTACTCGTAACGCCAGCTATTAATGGCCTTTATGACTACGGGGTGAATGCGGCCGTTGCCATCCTGTGGTGACTTTAGATCTTACATACTCGGGTGGTTCTTCGTATGGTCGAGTGGCGCTCATCGTGGTCGAGTGGAATTGAGGTGTCCGAGTGGAATCTGCCGTCGAGTGGATTGCACTTCAAGGTGATTCCAGTCGGTGCCTTCTGTTGGACTTTGAATGTCTTTGAGTCTAGGGCAGTGTCCTTGGGTAGGGTGTCTAGGTCAGGCCGAAGACCCTACCCTAGGTACATCACTACAAAAAAAGACACATCCATGACATTTTGGGCCAAACGAAGTTTTTTCTGTCATACATATGACACTTCTATGACGATAATTGCGACAAAACCCGGTATCATCATAGATGTGGTGGGCTCCTACTTCTATGACTAAAAATCATGACATAAAATGGCCTTTTCGTCTTGGGCGGGCCGGAGACGCAGCTGCATGACATTCTTTGGGCCGTCCATGACGGAAAAAACCGTGGTAGAAGCGAGGGGGAGGAAAATTTCTGGGAGTTGCCGGTTACGGTGGGAGGTCGGGGGCCGAGTGATGTGCATTTCTCAGACACGCGTGCTGCGGCGTGTGTGCGGCGTTGGCTCTAACTAAACCCGGCGATTGCGCTGCGAGCTACGCGTTCTTGAACCGAGCATCGATCGATGGCTGTTGGCGAACCCGATGGGCGATTCGCCGCTCTGCTGCTAGCGAAGCCGATCGATTGGATGAACGATAAATGTTGCGGGGGGTTGGATGAACAGGACCCGTGTGGAGGGCTGGATGAGCAGTAGACTATGGAGGGTGGCCGTGGAGGGTGGTTGAGCGGGACCCGTGGTGTGGAGGGCTGGATGAGCATGAGCGGTGGAGGGTGCCCGTGGAGGGTGGTTGAGCGATGGCGGTGGAGTAGCGCCGGTGGAGGCTGGATGAGCGAGGCCCATGGAGGTGGAGGAGGTCGACGGTAGCCCATGGAGGTTGGAGGAGGTCGGCGGTGGAGATGAGCAGTATCCCATGGAGTCTGTTTTGCGATGCGTCACACCTCCCGATGAACAGGACCCCGTTTGACCGTGGCGCTCCAACACAAGTCCGTTTCGTCTGGTTTTTGCGCACGCCACACCCTCCCGATCAAAAGGGCCCCGTTTGACCGTAGGAGGTCCGTTTAAATCCGTTTTGCGATCGCCACACCCTCCCGATCAACGGGACCCCGTTTCGACCGTAGCAGGTCCGTTTCCTCCGTTTTCTTGATCGCCACACCCCTCCCGATCAACAGGACCCCTGTTTCGACCGTAGGAGGTCCGTTTCCTCCGTTTTGTGGTACAGCACACCCCTCCCGATCAATAGGACCCCTGTTTCGACCGTAGGAGGTCCGTTTCCTCCGTTTTGCGATGCGCCACACCCTCGAGATCAACGGGACCCGTTCGAGCGTGGGAGGTCCGTTTCCTCCGTTGTCGATACGCGAGCCTCGTTCCATCCTGTTCTGTCCAAGCGGTTGGCTCCCACGTTCCGCTGCCTCCCGATGAACACGGCGCATTTCGTTGCCTCCCCACGAACACGGCGCGTTCTGTTGCCTCCCCATGAACACGGCAGCGGCGCTGTTTCTCCGTTCCGACCCAGCCATGTGCGTGTCGCGAGTAGGCGTTGAGACCTGCCCGTATGTGCGTGACGTGGCGTATTTTCTTTCTTGCACCTCGGCGCTGCACGACGTATACATGCTACGTGCGGCGCCTCTACTACGACACGCGTCGCACCTCTACAACAACCAAGATGTACGCATACCGTTTGCGACAAGAATGACAACGCTTCTGAGCGCCCGACCAGGTGGGTCCCGGTATCGGGCACTTCCTTCCCTGCGAAGATGTAGCTGGTGGGTCCCAGCGGTCGGCGAATCATTTTTGCCCGGACGCACTTCCTTGCGTGCGAAGATGTAGCTGGTGGGTCCCAGCGGTTAGAAGCGAATCATTTTTTCCAGACGCACTTCCTTGAGTGCGAAGGTGTCATTGGTGGGTCCGGTGCGGTCGAAGCGAATGGTTTTGTTTTTTTGCCCGGACGCACTTCCTTGCGTGCGAAGATGTAGCTGGTTGGTCCCAGTAGTTAGGGGGAAATATTTTTTTTTCACGAAATACAGTGGCCGGTCCAGTGGGTCCCAGCTGTCAGGTGGAGGAATCATTATTTTCCGCGTAATAAGGAGGCACTTCCTTGTTGCGGCCGTGGACCCACTGTCGGCCTCTCCACGTCTGATCCACGTCCGATGAAAGTCGTTCCTTGACCATATTGACCACGCAGCGCCGAGAGCACCAGGCGGTGGGCGACGGCGAGGCCTAGGAAGGGGACGACGGGAGCCGGGAAAACGGCGATGGAAGCCAGCGGAGAGAATCTGAGGGTTCACTGGTTCGGCTGCGGTGTGAGGCTGCCGTCGCCTTGAGGCCTGGCTAGCGGTGGGAATAGTAGGCGGTGAGGCCTCCGCGGCAGCACAAGCCGGCCATGGGAGGTAGGAGCATGCGGCACGACCGGGCGCTGCTTTGGTAATTTGGAGCAAGAAGACTAGAGGTTGAAGAAGCACTACGGCCGTTGGATGGACATCGACGGTCCTTTGGAGCTAGAATCATTCATATTGACTAAAGTTGACAAAGCCCCGTCGGTCAACTTAGTAGGCCCTAAGTCAGCCTCCACCATGGTGGGTCCTAGCTAACAAGGGAGTATTCATTTTTGTGCGTAATAAGGAGGCACTTCCATTGGGTCGGTGACAGCGTGGGAACATTTTTTTTCATGAAATACACTGGCCCGTCCGGTGGGTCCCAGCGGTGGGGAAGCGTTTTTTAGTGAAATAAGGTGGCTCGTCCGGTGGGTCCCTCTTTGTCGGTGGAGGAATAATTATTTTGCGCGTAATAAGGAGGCACTTCCTTGCGGCCGCCTGGACCCAGCTGTCAGCCTCTCCACGTACAGTACTTTTCCGATGGAAGTCGGTCATTGACCACGTTGACCACGCCGTGCCGAGAGCACCAAGGAGGTGGTCTGGACGACGGCGAGGCCTTGGAAGGGGACGACGCGGAGCTGGGGAAGACGCAGCAGTGGTAGCCCGCGTGGAGAGGAGTACGAGGGTTCACTGGTTCGGCTGCGGCGTGAGGCTGCTGTTGCCGCAGAATAACAGGGGGTGTGGGTGAGTAGAGGGATACCTGGGCCAGGGGTGGGAGTAGTAGGGGCGGTGAGGCCTCGCGGCATCACAACCCGACCACGAGAGCGCAGGAGCACGTGGCACGACCGGCGCTGCTTTGGGCGGCTGGAGCAAGATGACCAGAGGTTGAAGAAGCACTATGGCCGTTGGATGGACATCGTACGGTCACTAGAGCTAGAATCATTCATATTGACTAAGTTGACAAAGCCATCCATCCCCGTCAACTTAGTTGGCCCACAAGTCATCCTCCCACTATGGGGGATCCCATCTAGCAGGGTGGGTATTCATTTTTTTGTGTGTAATAAGGAGGCACTTCCTTACGTGTGAAGATATAGCTGGTGGGTCCGACATGTTAGCGGGGGGAACATTTTCTTCTCGAAATACAGAGGCCCTTCCGATGGGTCCCAGCTGTCAGGTGGAGGAATCATTATTTTGCGCGTACAGTCCACGGCCGATGGATGTCGTTCGTTGACCACGTTGACCAGGCCGCGCCGAGAGCACCATGGCGGTGGACGACGATGAGGCCTAGGAAGGGAATGACACGGAGCCGGGAAGACTCGGCAATGGTTTCCCAGCGGTGGGGAGTACGAGGTTCTTGGTCCGCTGCCGTCGCGGAAAATAACAGGAGGTGTGGGTGAGTAGAGGAATGGCCTGGCCAGCAATGAAGTAGGGTGGGGCGGTGCGGCTGTGCGGCAAGACAGCCAGCCACGGAGGCGGAGCGAGCAGTCCCACCGGAGCTGGTTTGGGCGGTGGAGCAAGAAGATCGGATATTGAAGAAGAAGCACGGCCGTTGGATTAACATCCAACGGTCACTCTGCTAGAATCGTTTGTGGACTAAGTAGACAAAGCCAAAGTACCGTCAACCTAGTAGACCCACAAGTCAGCCTCCAAATCTGTCCCAAACAACATACAACCCGAAATTTCTAGCGATTCAAATTAATTTTAAATCTAAATATACCTTAATTTAAATTCAATGAAATTTTACCCACACAAAAACAATGAAATTTAAAATATCAAAATCCGAAAGAAAACAGTATTTGGGAACTAATTGCCTGTTTGCTGTATTTTTTCATTTTATAGCCCATTTCTTATTAATTATAGCCCATTTCTTATTACTTATAGCCCATTTTCTGGGCAAAATGCATCCCTCCTCATCTTGAAAGATTTCCGGCCCAGGATCGCGTAGAAAAGCAAGTAGGCCTATGTTGGTTATTCTACAAAAAACAAAATAGTTGGCTAGCCATTTTTCTGAAAGGAAAAAAGCAAACTGGGCTGGTCATGTGCTAAACATATGAAATAAAAGCACAGGCTAGGCAGGCCACGGGTCCCAAGACAACCCAGTTGATACCCTTCTCGTCCCGAAAAAACAAAATTACTGCAGCAGCTGCTGTTGGGTCCCTCTTGTCATCCTCACCATGTACAGTCATCTCCTTATTCCTCTTGGTTGTTGACCATGTTGACAACAGGAGGGCGACGCCCAAGAAGCGAACCAAGCGGAGGGCGATGGTGAGGCCTCGGACGGAGCGAGCAGAGGCGGCGAAGATCCACAGCCAGCCGTGGGAGGCGGGGAGGCGGTCCTTGCCGGGCGCTGGTTTGGCTTTTGGCGGCTCAAGGAAGAAGAGGCGAAGAAATGCGACAGACGTTGAATGTCAATCAAGCGGTCAAGGTTGGCAATCGTTTTTGACTAAGCGGACACCAAGTAGCATACTTTTTTATATATAGGAAGAAAACTGCGAGGAAAATGCGTTAAATCGCCGTCCTCCTCACAGGAGGCGTTCGCCACATAAGTGACTAGCACCCTTGGTTTTCAACCGAGAGGTCTTGGGGTTGAGTCCGAGGAACTCTCAATTTTGTCCTCCTTCCTTCCTCGCAAAAAAAGGAAAGAAAATCAAAGACTTGGGAAGGCGTCAGAACAAGCTAATGTACCGATAAAGAGGCGTTGCGAGTTTTAGAATAAAGAAAGGCGTGCTCCGTAGCTGGTTGAATCCAAACCTAGACTATGACTATATATGGTGCTATGCTACTCGCAAGTAATGAAACCGACATATCCAACATTCGCTTCTCCTCTTCTCTACTTACTCGCCTAGCATCGAAGCTCGGCGCAAAGCAACCATGTCCGCTGGCTGCTCGTCCACATGCTCTTCAAAGCAGCAACAACCAGATATCGCCAAGTCGCCACCCATACCATCGCTGTGGGACTCATCACACCCCGCCAAGACGCAGCGCACCGCAGCTGATTGCTCATCGCAACCCGCTGCCGTTGGTGTGGTGCCACTGCTGCAAATCAGCAGAGTCATCCGTCGCGTATCAACCACAATCCGCAACCCTGGCCGAGTCTTCTACAAGTGCCCGAATCATGGGGTAATAATATGTTTAAGTGTTGTTCTGCTGCTTTCAGTTGCTGATTTTTTTAATAGTTTGGTTGATGATCTTCCAATTTGATTCGTGCAGAAAAGGGAAGATTTATGTGATTTGTATTTATGGGAAGTTGCTGATGTGGGGGAATGCAACTACGCTGGTTATTTGGTTAGCCGAGGAATCCCAATACTAGAAGGTTGGGGTGTTGGACAAGTAACTGAAGGAACGGCAGAAGAGGAAGATGCAGAGCAGAAGGTTAAAGATGTAGTTCCTCTGATCATGGCCAAGCAACAGCTGCTGAACGGCCTTGACAGCAATGAGGAGATGAAAGAGCTTGTGAAGATAATGGGCAAAATCAATGTGCTCTGTAGGATGATTGTCTCTTTATTTGCAGTGTATGTAGCACTCGTGATGTATTCAGTGGCTATGACATGAGCACGTTGCTGAAACTAGTAATGAATGAAACCTGTGTAGCAGGCTGGGCGTAGTGTTGTGAACATCTAATGATTTCTATTAACGGAAATCAGGGGGTATCCCCTTTTTTTCATATAAACAAATAAATAGCAGTGGCCCCGTCGGGTCAGCTTTGTTCTCATTCGAAGACGTCGAGCAAATTGCAGTCCAACAACAAACTATGTCATCAAATTCAAGTTTCACAGCCAAATATGAGTACAACTAAACAACAATGTCATCATGTTTTAGTTGTCATACAATCACCAAACACAAATCAGCATACATAACAAGTGATGTTCTCATAGCAAAATACTAAACAACATGTTCATCAGGTTTCAGTTGTCATAGCAAACACAATTTCACATAGTTGATAAAAAACGTCTTCTGACAGGAAAATACGACAAAAGCAATGTAATCATCATCCGCAGCAGAAGCGTCAACATCTTCGCCATGTGTATCAGTCTGAATCGTAATTCCCCACGGTGTCATCTTCTTGTTCGTCCTCAACGTCCTCGAACGTTGGCTTCTTCTTGATCAACTCTTGTATGTACGCAACATGACAGGCAATATTTTCGCCGGCGTCATTGACGTGATGGTTCTCAAAGATATTAGGAACATCTGTGTTATCTTGTACATCAGGAGCAGTGTAAGCATCATCTTGTTGTGCAACTTCATTAAACAAATTCCTCTGCTCAAACCTTTGCAATACTCTCCAGTCATCGCTACGTGCAAATGTGTCTTCCAAGAAAAATATCTGTGTTGCTTGATTTGCCAAAATAAAAGGCTCGTTGGTCTGGTACGCCGCCTTGACATTGATGGATTTGAAATAATCATCAGCTCTGGGTTTTGCGATCCTCGAAAACAGGTTATACCAACGACATCACAACAGAACCACACACCGATGATCCTCGAAACTGGAGATATACTGCAACTGAACAATGTCTGTTATGTTAGCATACATTTCAGTTATCTCTTTGTCATACGTATCCGTGCTCATGATGGCACTGTTTTGTGTCTTCCTTCTTTCGTCTCGTGCAAGGGTGTTGTAGCGCACATCTCCAACAACGCAAGATTCATAATGTCTTACCCGAGTATCAGGACCCATTGCTAGTGAGTAAAGGGCATCATCAACTGCCTGCCCATCCTCCCGCATCTTCTTAACCTATGGTTAGAAAATAGACAAGCTGATCATCTTGTGTACTCAATATATTAAAAAAACTGACAGTGCACTTCAAAAGCTTACATGGTTCTTGAACCATTTCGCAAATCCTGCCATAACCAGTTTGTCAATGTTTCTTGGATTTTGGCGGCAGTAACTCCTCTTTGTAGATGTTGCACAACATAGTGGTTGCGTCAAACATCTAAATATATAAAATGTGCTGCAAGTTTAGTAGATTACGATGTATAAGCTGCAGTACTGCACTTACTTATAAGGTAGTATCTTAGGACAGTTATTCAACACATATCAAACCATTTTGTCCAAATCTTTAGGTTTGTCCTCTTGTCGACTCTTCCCTGTAACTCGAACATAATAATCGAAAACATTGAGCCCGGGATTGTCTTCACCCACCTCTTTGCTAAGCTGATCAGCTGTTTCAATGTATTTTGATCAGAATGTTAACGCTTCTTTAGCAATGTAGGCCTCTGCAATGGAACCCTCGGGTCTAGCTCTATTCCTAACATAGCCCTTGAAAGTGGCTAGCCGCCTTTCAATAGGGTACATCCAGCCATACTGTACTAGACCTCTAAGTAGTGCCTCATCAGGTAGATGAACAGCCAAATGCACCATCACATCAAAGAAGGCTGGAGGATATATCTTCTCAAGGTCGCATAGGATAGTTGGTATCTTGTCTCTAAGATTCTCCAAAGCATCTATCCTGATATTTCTACTGCAGAGTTCCCTGGAGAATTGTCCCAACTCTGCAACCGCTATGTATAAGTCAGGGCGGCCCAATCCTCTAAGGATAACAGGTAAGCCCTTTGAAGTAGGACGTGGCAGTCATGAGTTTTCAACCCTTGTACCTTGTTTCCATCTGCACTGACTCTCCTTTCAGGGTTGGAAGCAAATCCATGTGGGAATCTCACACGTGACAGGACCTCGCAGAATTCTTTTTTTCTTTTTATCTTGTCCAAGACGTACACAGCTGGTGCCATATCCCGTGGTTTACATTCATCTTGCACGTGCAAATCCTTTCTGATACCTAGTTGTGTCAAATCAATCCTAGATTTTAAGGTATCTTTCGTCTTGCCTTCAATGTTAAGAAGTGTGCCGACAATGCTGTCACATATATTTTTCTCGATGTGCATCACATTAAGATTATGCCACAGATCCAAATCTTTCCAATACTCCAAGTCCCACAAAGTGGACCTGCGGGTAAACAATAATCTCTCTTCTACCGTGCCATGCTTCCTTTTCCCGCTACCATTACCTGGATGGTTTCCTGGTGTAATATGTCTGACATCTCTAATTCCACTTGCAACTCATCGGCGGTGACCCTCTTTGGCGCATCACGGTTTTCATGCTTTGCATTGAACACATGTCTTCGGTATTTTCTAGGATGCGGCTTGTCCTTGGCAAGGAAACGGCGGTGTCCAATGTAACAGAACTTGCTAAGTATTGCGTATGACAGCGGATTCCTGTCACAGCGAACACATGCATTGTAACCATGTGTCGTTCGCCCTGACATAGTGCCTAAAGCCGGATAATCATGGATGCACCAAATTACAATAGCACGCAGATAGAAATCAGCTGGTGGGCTGCTATATAGGTCTCGAGTGAGAACACCCTTCCATAGCTGTTGAAGTTCCTCCACAAGAGGCTCCATGAACAAATCAAAATCCTTTCCAGGACTATTTGGACCTGGGATGAGCAAGGCCATCATGTAGTTTTATTCTTTGGTGCAGACATTTGGAGGCATGTTGTAAGGGATAACAAGTACTGGCCACATGCTATATGTGGCGCTCTGGTGGCCAAATGGGTTAAATCCATATGAAGCTAAGCCAAGTCTAATGTTTCTCGGGTCAGCAGCAAACTCTTTGTGTTTATCATTGAAGCTTTTCCACTCACTACCATGAGGTGGATGGCTCATTACATTCGATCTCTGTACTCCTGGTTCCTAGAATGCCACAAGTACATCCTCTCTTGTTTCAAGCATCATGAAACAACCTCGCAATCTTGGCGTAATTGGAAAATGTCTCAGAACATTATGAGGAACCCTCTTCACAGCATCGCCATCTTTCCACCTTGATGATTTGCATTTCGGGCATTCACTTAAGTTGGCATAATCCTTCGAAACAGAACACAATTATTCTTACAAACATGGATCATATCATATCCAATTCCAACTGCACGAAGGAAATTCTTCATTTTACTGTAGGTGTGTGGCAGCTCAGACGCATCTGGGAAAGATTTGCGGAAAGCAGCCAACATCGCATTGAATGATTTGTTGGTCATCCGCTCAGATGTCTTCACCTGAAGAAAGGTGACCATAGCTGAGAATACTGACAGCTTATTTCCTGGGGTGACAGCAACGTTGCATTGTATCAACATGTGGGCCCATCGTTTTTCTTCTGCAGGTGAAAGTTCATGGAATGCACGAGCATTTCGTAGCATTGTTTCAATGTTGGTCAAACTCATGGCTCCGCCACCACCACCTCCTCCTCCTCTCCCACGAGCATCAGCAGATCAAGATGGTGATCTGCTGCTTCCACGTAGTCAATAACATTGGCGTTCACAGCTTCACCATGATGAACCCACCTAGTATATGTGACCGACATCCCATACAAGTGTAGATGATTTTGCACAGTTGATCGGGTCTTGTAACTGAATTCATACAACTGCTACAGGCAGAGCACATCTGATTTGGACCACCGGCTCAACTCGATAAAGTTCATGAAGTTTTCAACCCCCTCGACATATGCAGCGGAGAATCTTCGAGCAGAAGTTATCCAAGTCATGTCCATCTGTTAGACATACAAATTAGTTCTTCTACTAGATATTACAGGAAAAAATATATGTTTTTTTATGAAGTCTAGAAAAAAATACCTAAGTCGATGTCTTAAGCTATGGCAAGATATTTGGACGAGCAGATCTAAGTAACGAAATATATGTAAAGCTAATTCAGCAAACATATTTGAGTGCTAAATTATGGCAGGCTGTTTCAGCAGTCAATGAGGCCGAGCACACAGCCATCGAACTATCGAAGGCCATCGCAGCAACAAAGATCGAGTATAAAACGGTGTAGAGCTATTTCACCTAACAGATTGGCTATTAGACCATGGCAATCTACGTCACAATAAATATATGGCAGGATATTTTAGCAACTAATCGGCCTTGGCATGCCATCTCAGCTAAGCAGATTGAGTGCGAACAGGCAAGGAAGCTTCTTAAGCGAGCATATTGACGATAAACTACTTGAGCAAACAAGAAGATTAACAGCGTCTATCAGCTAACATTCAGCGCTACACCGACATGAATGGGGCCTCAGTCTAGAATGCGCGTACCATGGGGAAGCTGACCGCCGCGGCGTCTCCACCTAACGCCGCCGGTGGTGGCGGCGCTGACCGCCGTGGCGCCCACAAGAACGTAGCTGAGGTGGCGGCGCGGCTAGAGGACGGCAGTCTACGAGAGTGTACTATGGGTGCGAGAGGATTGCCGTGCGTCCCCTCGATGAACCATGGCGCCGACGTATCAGCGAGGCGGGGAGGGCGGCTTTGGGGAGCGAATGGAGTGGAGGGGGGACGGGGGAGGGGGTTTGGGGAATATTTGGCTGAAGGGCGGTTGAATCAATTTGGGGATTTTTGTGTGTGTGGAGGGGGAGGATTTTCACGCGGTGGGCGGGGGGACTTTGGCGCATGGTCGGTTTCTCCAAGTGCAGTCCCACGTGTCAGTGAAGAGGCAAGCCGAAGCGCGTTTCGTTTGCGTGAGCCGTGTGTAGGACCGAACGTGTGTGGGGTGGAATGCGACCGCGACAGGAGTGCTGTGAGTGTACCCCCTTTTTTCCTTTTAAACTAGGTGCTTCGCCCCCTAAAAAAAATGTTGCTTCGCGCGATCCATCGATACTACTACTAGTAATCCGGTAATCCCGACTAAAACGGCGCGGCCGGGTCTTTTCCCGCGCGATATGCTGGGAGGTTGGCTTAGTTGGGTTTTTTTAGATTTGTCTCGGTTCAATAAAAAGCAGAGTTGGTGATGATGGTGTGCATGTCATCCTTCAATATAGGCCGTCCGATCTATATCTAACGGATAGGAAGGAAACTATGACAATTTACCCGCACTCCTCTCCACATTTGCAGATAAGGCCTTCCCTCGTTCATCCTTTTCTCCCACAAGATCTTGATCTTCCGTGCAACGCACGGGCATCCTGCTAGTACTCCTACAATATGTATATTATTGTGAAAGTTCATATACACCGGCCGAGATTGATGCAAACACGGCAGCTTTTCATTACAATTCGAATTTTTATAGGACAGAAAAATAAAAGAAACCCGACCCTAAACCTATTCTACGGCGGCGGCCGACGTCCTCCATCTGCGATCTCTATGTACGGGGGCGGGGTTCAAGACCCGTGAAGTGAAGGTGCGTTCTCCGGCGAGGAAGAGTAGAACACGGGATACGGACCGGCCAGTTGGCACACCATGCCATGTCGCCTCCCATGCCCTACTCATCCTCGGAGGAGTCACTGACCTCGGCGGTGCCGGACGTTGGAAGACAGCAAGTAGGACGCGTGGCTGACGGTGCTCCCGTCGTCGGCCGCCAGCGTGGCCACCGCTAGTGCGGTCGCGTCCGCGTCCGGCTACGCCGCTATTGCGTCGCGAGAGGCGACTTGAGCGAGGGCGGCGACCTCGAGCTTCATCCCCGAAGACAAGCTCTCCCGCAGAGCGTTTGCACTTGCGGTCATGGCGGATGTGCTGCCAGGTAGGAGGACGATGCGCTATGGTGTGGAGGTTAGCTGGGCATTGTCGCTTTAAGTAGCGCATTCCGGCGAGGCCAAGCGTCTGGGTGCGTCATTAAGTCGCCGGAGTTGGTTCCTCCGGCACCGAGCCTCTTAACGACGACATACGAACGGACGGCATGAATGCGGGCAGCTGGCGCCGGCTGGGAACGCACCCTGTGACCGCGCGAGGGACGAGGGTTTTGGTGTGCCAGGGTAGTCAGCTGCGATCGTGGCAACGTTGGAGATGCCCTTTGCTCAAATGCGATCCCTGCATGTCATTGAAAAAGCAAGACGACCCGGCATGGTCTCAGGTCCAGAGGATGCAGTTGGCCGCGCTACACCACTCCGCGGACGCGTCGCGGCGCCCCGTGCATCCTCGACGAGCCGGGTGTTGGGGTGTGTTTGGATTGTGGCCAAAGTGCACCTTACCAAAATTTTGGTCATGACCCAAAGATTGGTCTTTGTTTGGATGGTTGCCATTTCTTTGGCATGCCAATGAACTCTAGCCAACTCTAGTTCATTTTTCTTGCCAATGTCGGCCAAATCATGGGAAACCAATACCTCAACCAAAATTTTGGCTACCCAATGCTTTGATGGGGCAACCTTGGGCACAAACCAAACATACCGTTGGTCGTGCCATAGCACTAACACCACCCTCGGCACACTGACACCAACCATGTCTATCGATGATATGAGCGTGTCGCTCACCGCAGTCGCCGTGTCCAGAGGCGGTGCTGGAGCTGTGCCCCATTGTTGGCCCCAACGACCCACATGAACGGTTGTCGGTGGCGAGGAGGTCGTGGGCCAACTCCTCCATTGGACTAGTCTGCGCTACGTCGTCCCGACGGGTGTGCCCCACATGTCGGTTTCCCTGTTTTCCCGGCCATATTCGAGCGTCAGTGCTCCACGTTGCACATTAGGCCTTTCACTATGCAGGCCAAGCGAGACAACTTATTGTTTATTTGAGCCGTTCAAGTGTAATCATGTGGCGTTTGCTTATTTCTCATTCCTCTCCAACCCTCTTCACCATCGATCATGTCGCCCTCCAGTCGAGTCCATCCTCCCGCATGCCTCATTTGAGCATTCCGCCGAGTATCATTCGCATGTACCCACCCTAGTCCTCTTTCAATAGATCTGCGGACCCCGAGATGAAATCGAGAGGGAACGAGTGGGGGCACGTGATACCTAAGGCGGATTCAAAAATTTGAACCGGTGATCATAGCATCCGCAAATCATATATAAAGGGTATTCAATGTTCGTTTCATTTTTGAACGTACAATATACTCCCTCCTATCCTTTCTACTTTACATATAAGTTTTATGTGTAGTCAAAGTATCTCTACTATGATAAAAAAAGGTATCAACAATCAACAACACCCAATCAATATTGTTAGATTCGTACGTACTCCTAGATTTGTACTCGAGATGGTTTCCAATTTGACCATTGACAAGATTAATAGTACTCCTTTCACATAGGTGAGTAAGTCATCTTAGGCTGTGCACCGTGACCAAGGAGGAGGGGAAAACGAGAGACATTAATGTTTATTTGCTAATTAATAGTATTGCATGCAATGAACTAACCACTGCATGTCATGTTTGATAGTCTCGGGTCATTAAAAGCATGCACACCCTCATCTCTTATTGGTTGATATGTCAAAAACAAGAAACGAGGTAGAAGTTAATGCACCGCGCCTACGTGTTTTGGGATTATTTGGTTTTCGTAAGATGACTTACACACCTAGACGGAGGGAGTACATGAGATGTATAATGTGAAAATTATATCATTGAAACTCCTTTCACATCTGAAATTGACCGTATGCTTTGTGTAAGTTGCATGTCATATATTATTACTCTAACATTTGGTCAAAGTTAGCCTCGAAAAACGCATTAGACCCTGTATGCTTTGTGTAAGTTGCATGTCATATATTATTACTCTAACATTTGTGTAAGTTGCATGTCATATATTATTACTCTAACATTTGGTCAAAGTAGTATAGTGGAAGTGGATCCTCTGACGTAGGTATCCCTGCCTTACCCTCCCTCTCGGTCACTTACTGGCGGACTCCATGCTTGCTAGGCCCCGCATGTCAGTTACTCAATGGGTTCAGCCACGTAAGGGGATCCTCATCCGTAGTATACTCCCTCTGTTTTTATTTACTCCGCATAAAACGGAGGGAGTGGTGGTGTCGTGCTTTTGTCACGGCAGATGTCCTCGTGGAAGGACTTAGTCGCGAGGCCAACGCATCTATGTGGTAGCTTGAGAGGGGTCGAGCGGAATCGAGAGACGCAACACGCAAGACAAGGGTTTGGACAGCTTCGGGCTCCGGGAAACATCATCCGGTAAAAACCCTACATGCTGTTTGAGGCTTGATCTCATTATCATCACGAGGGAGTCGCCGTAAACCGGCTCTCCTCTAATTGTGTCTAGACCTAGAGATTGTTTTTTGCTTGTCTTGTCGCTTCCCCCTCTTTGGGGAGCCCTACCCCTCCTTATATATGTTGAAGGGGCGGGTTACATGTGGAGTCCTATTAGGATTAGGACTAGTCTCTCTCTAATGCAAACCGGATACAAGTCCTGGTCTTAACTCCTTGTAAGGTAAATATTCCTCATGCCTTTCCTCTTAAACCGGCCCACAATAGTTGAACCGGCCTTCATGAACCGCCAGACGGGCCACCTGGTCTTGTCGCTCCTCTGACCCGTCCGCCGGGTCACGTGTGAGTTACAACGTCTGGCGGGTTCTTTGGTAAATTGCCGTGTCCAGGCGGGTCACCGATGAATATCGCCAAGTGCCGCCGGACCTCAAATAAACCGCCAAGTCCGCCGGGTTAACTTCCGGCCGGTTTACACCATGGGTATATCCCGACATTAGCCCCCAAGTTTGACTTGGATTTATCCATGGCAAACTTATGCTGCAAAATAAACACCGTAACAAATTTGGCAGGTTGTGCTCCGGTTAAGAATTCTTGTAGACCGCTTTTGATCGTCCTTAAGTCCTTTGTCATTTCCTCCTTCTAGAAAATCCGGTCAATAACCAGCTTCATACTCAAATTGTTGATGTTGGCTTCTTATAGAAAAAATATTGTGAAGAATAATCCACTTGAGTCGGCTTCCAAAGCGCGGTTTAAGAAATATTGGTCTTGAAATACTCATCGATATTCAACCGTTTGAAGATGCAGAACTTGCCGGTTTTATCATAGCCAAAGACTGTCGGGTTATAAAAATTGATAATTTCGAGTCATGATTGTTGCGCATACACCGGTTCATGATTGTTGCCAACGTCGGTTCATGATTATTAATGACGCTGGGTTGCAGCCACAGGTCATAATGATTGGTGACGCTGGTCAACCTAGTTTGCTCAATCAGAGAATTTGACAATATTTCTTCGATAATAATATAATACCTGTGGCCCCAAGTCTTTGAGCAGAACAAAGTGGTGGCTTAAGACTTTGCTTCAATATAAATACTGCCACTTTCAAAGAAATCCATGTTGTTCATCCCAAAGGACTAGTAAAACTGAATACTCCATACTATGTAGCCCCCAAGTGCGGGTTGTCATGCTTGCAGCAACACGGGACTTGTAATTGTCTTATACTCATAAAAACTTCAACCAGTGTAGCCCCTAAGGGCCGGGTCATTATGCAATAATGAGCAGGGACTTTGTAGGTATAATCATGTAGATTTGAGCAATGATGTGTAGCCCCCAAGGGCCGCACAAGAAGATAATATTGAGCTGGGACTTAATACATACTTCAATGAAAATAACATCATATGATGTAACCCCCATCATGGGACTTGAATCCACGCCCACAAGGTTAAGAGCCTTGTGCTTTACCAACCGAGCAAAGGACCCTTCAATATAATGAATAAAAAGCTTTGTACCTTCAACTGCTGATGGAGCAATTGGTAGCCCCCAAGGGCCGACTCATTATAATGTGATGAATCGGGTCTTCAATAATATGAGCAAAAATTACTTTGCATTAGCCCCCAAGTGTCATGGTGCATGCTTGCAGCGACATGAGACTTGCATATTTGATATAATCTCAACTTAAATAATGTAGCCCCCGAGTGCCGGGTCGTAAGCTTGCAGCGACTCGGGACTATTCCCTCCATTGTAGAATAAATCATACCCCTTGATGAAATAATAGCCATTGCGCTGAAGCGACTTTTGAAAACCTCAATCATAATATTGGTTATTGATAACCATAATAAAAATCTAGCCATGTTGGCTTATTCAAGATAATATAATCTGGTATGAAAAACCTTATTCATTCAATATCATAATGAAAATTCAGCCAAGTTTGGCTATTTGAACAATATAACTCAACGATTTATAAGCGCATGATTCCAATGGCGCAATCCAAATATGTACTGGCGACTTATAGTCCAAATCCAGGCCGGGTTAACAAACACCGGATAATTTCTCATCATATACTGGCGACTGATCGTCTTAAAGCCAGGCCGGTTTAATAAACACCGGATAATTTATCATCATGCCTTATTCAACATGTCTCTGCATACAACAAGTTTAAAGTGTCCTGGCGGTTTACCGCCGGACGGGTCATAATGCCCAACATATAACCCAGGTTTATAACCAAGGCTGCACTTAAGAATAATCAATGAAATATATCATACCTGTGACATTGAATCACATCATTGATTTACCAACTTTTTGTAGTAAGGGTGATAACCCCAATCTTGAGTAATGATAACTCCTTTCATACTGTGTCGGTTTATGATAAAACCGTGCGGGTTGTGATAAACACCGGTTTAACCATATATAATCTTGGCGACTCGTAGTCGAACCAGACCGGCGGATAGTCTCCGGATTATGATTTGATCATGTACTGACAACTTGTAGTTGAAAGTCAAGCCAGGTTAATGAACATCGGTTTACTACATAATAAGATGGTAATATAAAATCAAACCGGGCAGATAGTCTCCGGATTAAGATTTGACCGTGTTCCGCCAATTTGTAATTGGCAGTTGAACCGGATTAACAATGTCGGTTTAAAAAACGCAACAAAAATCAAATAACAGTTATGAAAAAATATGGAAGCAAAGGCAATGATAAAACCGTTTGCAAAAAGAGGCTTTATCGAGCCGATCGGATGGTGTTACCATGGTCGGACACCACCAAGCTCCCAATAAGGTGTAGCTATGGTTCAAGTCAGCCAGGTCCCCAACTGAAACCGTGGCATTATGCCGATCAAGTTGCGTGGCAATGGTTCGGGTTCGACCAAGCCCCAAGTGACTCTATGGCCTTAGGCCGATCAAGAGGCGCGGATGGTTCAGACTTGACCATGTCCCCAAGTGATCTGGTGGCTTTCGCCTATCAAAAGGTGTTGCATTGGTTCGGACACGACCAAGCCCCCAAGTGATATTGTGGCATTGCGCCGATCAAGAGGTGTGACTATGGTTCAAACATGACCAAGCCCCCAAGTGATCAATAATATGATAAGCCAATAAGGCATGATACCCATGTTTGAACTGTGCATCATGGCAGCAGGTCCTCTTTGGCACCCTTTAACTTTTTGCAAGAGATAAATCCTTCTTGAACCGGAATTTTGAACCGGATATTGAGAGCTTCAAATCTTTGTGGGAGACATCTTTCCCTTGAACCGAATTGTAAACCGGAATCTTCATTTTCAGCCGGAAATTTTCTGATGGCCTTTCAACTCGAACTTGCGAGAAGTTAATTCCTTTTTGAACCAGAAATTCTTAAACCGGATTTGAGAGCTTCAGAGCTTTGTGAGAGAACATATTTCCCTTGAACCGGATTGTAACCCGGATATTTGAAAGCTTCAGTGAGACTGACTTCCCTTTAATCGGATTTTAAACCGGAATCCTTTCTGATGACCCGGAACTTCTTCATTGAGCCAGGATTTTGTAACTGTTATATACTTTCTAAGCCGGAAATTTTCTGACCTCCTTTAAATTTTCATCAATATAACAGTAGCCTCCGGGACCGGGTTATCTTTCCCTCCATCGTCCTGGGGTTTTTAACTTTGCTGAAACTGGCAAGATTTGCTGAGTTATGTCATCGTAGCCCCCGAGTCTCAAAGGTGACTCGAGGAGTTGGCTTGAGATTCTCCATGTTTGAGCGTGATATAAACCGGCATAACTTGTATATCATTGGTGTTGATAGCACGATGTGAATCCACAGAAGATTGAGGTGACTGCGGTGGGTTATGAATGATCCCATATGAGACGTGTCAGCAACTCGGCCAATGGTTCCTTCCAACTGGTGATTTGAAGTTAACCAAACTGTAGTGGCGGTGACTTGTGCGCCTGCCCATTGAGCCATCCAGTGCGGGCGACGGTTGATAGCATATGATAATTTGCCTCCATTTTGTTGAAAGAAAACCGGTCTACCCAAGCTGTGACTTTGCTCATATCCAATAAACAGCTCATGCAGACAGGTGCGGCCCGGTATGTCGATGTAGACCAGGCCGCGAGAGACGGACAGCAGAGACGACCACATCATCAGTGGCGGCTCTGACAGATGAGTCGGCCGCGGCATTGTAAACCGGTGCGGACGGGCAAGTTGTCCTCCTTGTTGTAAGCCGGCGTGGTCGCAAGAGACGACCACGGCGTTGTAAGCCGGCGCGGTCGCGAGAGGCGGCCACGGCATTGTAAGCCAGTGCGGGAGTCTGTTGAGTAACGATGACCACCTGTGCCGAATGATGTTGGCGTGTCTCCATCTCTGTGGTTTAATACCACTTTGTAATGGATAATTCTCCTACACACAAAAAATATTACAGGACAGAGTAACTGTTCTCAAACAATTTAATACGTATGATAAAATATATAGAACAGATAGCACGGTGATTTGTTCGGACGAACGAGACGCTGGTGCTTGATAATGCATAATTGTTCTCGCGCCTTTTGCCAAAGAATTGATCCGAGGTGTACTGTTGAAGATGAGTACTAGCTCTCTTGTCTTTGAGCGCCAAAGATGATTGAGGTTCCACGTGCTTTGCCTTTTTTTGAATCGGTAGATCACTTCACATCCGAAGTGAAGTATGTGTCACCGATGATTCCTTTGAATGCTACTTGGTGTACATACGATGCTGGATGTATATGACTGTGTTGCAGCTCGTGCCTTTGGGATTCGACCCAGCACTTCCGGATAGAGAGGATCAAAGCGCTAACTAGTGCGCTGGTGCCGCCTGTTCTATCTGTTAGTGCTGCTGTCCATGATGCTTGGGGATGATGTGTAACGCCCCGGATAGGATGCGCCAGGTGTTTGTTAGTTATTCGCCGTCTTTGCCATGTCATTTGCTTGCGTGTTGCGCTTTGCCACGTCATCATCTGCATTTCATATCATGTCATCATGTGCATCGCTTTTGCATACGTGTTCGTCTCATACATCCGAGCATTTTCCCCGTTGTCCGTTTTGCAATCCGGCACTCCTATGTCCCCCGGAGCCCCCTTTTACCTCTTTTCGTGTGCGGGTGTTAAACTTTCTCGGAATGGCCCGAGTTTTGCCAAGCGGCCTTGGTATAGCACCGGTAGACCGCCTGTCAAGTTTTGTGCCATTTGGAGGTCGTTTGGTACTCCAACGGTTAACCGGGTAACCGCAAAAGCCTCCTTCTCTTTGCAGCCCAACACCCCTTCCAAAGTGGCCCAAAACCCATCTAACTCCCCTCTATGCTCTCCGCCGTTCGATCACGATCGCGTGGCCGAAAACCGCACCTCATTTGGACTCTCCTAGCTCCTTCTACCTACAAATAGCCCTCCCCAAATTCATGGATCAAACTTCAAACCCTAGACTTTTCCACCCGCGCCCGGACATGTCCGGTCCGGCCGGACGAAATCCGCCGCCGCGCGCTTCAGCCAGTCCGGAGCCGCCACGTGGCGAAGGCTCAGCAGGCTGGCCATGGCCTCATGAGCCCACGGCCGCCCCCAGCCAGCTCCGCCCGCCCCGCCCGTCCTGGTTCGCCAGCAGCTCGCCTCCCACCGCCGCTTGTCGGAACCCCGCGCCACAGACTGCTGCCGCCGCCGCCGCTGCCCGCCGTCCGCCGCCTCCGCTTCGCTGGCGCCCATCTCCCTCGCCCGGCCGTCGCGCCGCCTTCCCGCCCGGGACGACGCTGCCCGCCGCTCGCCCTTGGCGCCGCCTGCCCAAGGCATGAACGCGCCGCCGGCGACCCTCCCCGTCGTCGTCCGGCCGCCTCCTCCTCTGCTCCGGCCGCCGCGCTCCTCTTCTTCCCCGACGAACCTCGGGCCCGGCGCGGCCCAGATCCGGATCCAGATCCAGATCTGAGAACGAGGTTGACCCCGAAATTTCGCCTAAGTCCTTGAGATTTTTGCATTATGTGCTCATGTTCATCATGCCATAACTCTCTGCATATTGCTCCGTTTCGTGCGTGTAATATGTCAAATTGTTCGCCTCAACGAGTACATAATTTCATTCCATTGCATAATATTCATTTGAGGTCATCTTGATGCCCGAAATGCTGTTAAAAGAGGGCTATGTGATGTTAGTTTCAGATTCTTATCAGAACATGCACTTTTGTCATTTTTGCCATGATTGATGTGTGCACCCTATGAACTTGAGTCCTACATGTGTTTTGTAATATGCCATGCCATATTTACAGGGTGTATGCCATGTATTTTTTGATCTCTGTGGTGACTAGCACAAGCATGCAAACTAGGCTTCATGATGTTGCTGATTTCAGCCCTCACAGTCTTGATATTTTTATGCCATGTAAACTTGATGCTACCGAGAGATCCATGCTTATTTTGAGATACTTCAGTAAGGATGTTTTGAACATATGGTTATTCTCTATACATCCATGCCCTTGTTTGCAATTATGGAGTGCCATAGCTTGAGTCAATCGAGCTCTACTTTTACTATAAAATGTTTCCTGGCAGGTTGTTTACATGTTATTCAATTTTGCCAAGGTTGTTGTAGTTGATCCGTGTATGCTATGATGTTGTTCTTGCCATGTATAGCTTCTATGCCATGTCTTCTTACTGTGAGTTGCCTTGCCATGCCATGTATTGCTCTATGGTGAGTGGTTCAAGCTCACCAACATGTCTACTTATTGTTGTTCCTGCCATGTATGAATCTGTAATATAACTTGCCATGTTTACATGGGTGCCATCATATCTTCTGATCCTTTTTGGCTCATGGTAAGTAAAGGACATTTGTTCTATGCATTTAGTAGTATCATGCCATACCTTTGTTTGACATGATAAGTTCCTGTAACATGCTGTTTCATAGCTCTAAACATTGCAACCTGATGTTATTTCCTGATAAGTCTGAAACTGTTATTATTTGCAATCTTGCCATGTCATTTTGAGCATGTTCTAGTGATTTCTGGAGATAGTTCCGTGTTCATGTTTTGTAATGCTTTACCTGTACATCATGACCATGCCATTTGTTATTAGGTTGAGATACTGTAGCATGTTGTTTTGGTGCTTGCAATGTGCCTAGTTGCTGTTATGGACAGATTGTTGTTATGTCTTATATAGGGTGTATGTGTTGAACCGTTGCTCCGTTTTGAGTGTGCTCTATATGAAACTTGCGTGATTTTGCATGTAGTTGCATATTATAATGTTGCATCCTTGTTTTGAGGTGTTTGCTTGATGTTTGTATGCATTTTGCATCAATGCCATGTTTAACTTGTTTTGCTCATATCTTCTAGGCCGTAGCTTCGAATTAAATGAACTTTATATGTAACTTGACTAGAGTTTCGTGTAGATCATGTTGGTGCATATTAACTTGCTGTTTAACAACTTGAACATAAGGTTTTTTCATATCTGGACCAATTTCGAAATTTGCATATGAGGACTTACCGGAATTGTTATGTTGTTTCCGGCCTCATTTAAACTTGCTTTGATGTGTTGCTCTTGTATGCATCATCTCTTGCCATGAGTAGCTTCATGTAGCCTCATCATGCATCATGCTTGTTTGTGCATCATGCCTTGTTCATGTGTGGTGTGTTTACTATGTTGTGTGCTTCTTCTTGTTAGTTCCTGTTTCGTTGCGATCATGAGGATTCGTTCGTCTACGCTTGGTTCGTCTTCGTAGCTTCATCTTCTTCATGGACTCGTTCTTCTTCCTTGCGGGATTTCAGGCAAGATGACCGTCACCTTGGATCTCATTACTATCATTGCCATGCTAGTTGTTTCGTTCTATCGCTATGCTGCGCTACCTATTACCTGTTCCTCAAGCCTCCCAAATTGCCATGTCAGCCTCTAACCTTTTTGCACCCTTCCTAGCAAACCGTTGTTTGGTTATGTTACCGCTTTGCTCAGCCCCTCTTATAGCGTTGTTAGTTGTAGGTGAAGATGAAGTTTGTTCCTTGTTGGAACATGGAGATGCTGTTCCTTGTTGGAACATGTTTACTTGTTGGGATATCACAATATATCTTATTTAATTAATGCATCTATATACTTGGTAAAGGGTGGTAGGCTCGGCCTTATGCCTGGTGTTTTGTTCCACTCTTGCCGCTCTAGTTTCCGCCATATCGGTGTTATGTTCCCGGATTTTGCGTCCCTAACGCGGTCGGGTGATTTATGGGACCCCTTGACAGTTCGCTTTGAATAAGACTCCTCCAAAGAAGGCCCAACATTGGTTTTACCATTTGCCTCACCTACCCCTTTTTCCCTTGGGAGTCGCGCTCTCAAGGGTCATCTTCATTTTAGCCCCCCCGGGCCAATGCTTGTCTAAGTGTTGGTCCAAACTAGAGCCACTTGCGGTGCCGCCCCTAGGCAACTTGGGGTACCGTCGGTTGTCAGACGATCGCTCATCCGGTCGTGGCCTGAGACGAGATACGCGGCTACTATCAGGATGTCGGCACGCCGGGAGGTCTTGCTGGTCTTGTTTTATTGCTGTCGAAATGTCTTGTAGCCGGGATTCCGAGACTGATCGGGTCTTCCCGGGGAGAAGGAATATCCTTCGTTGATCGCGAGAGCTTATCATGGGCTGTTGGGACACCCTGCAGGTATAAACTTTCGAGAGCCGTGCCCGCGGTTATGTGGCGATGGAATTTGTTAATATCCGGTTGTAGTAAACTTGAAGCAAACTCTTCTAAAATACACCAACCGTAGCGTAACCGTGAGTGTCTCTTTTCGGGTTGATCGAGAGGAGAACACGGTTTCGGGTTATGTCTCGACGTAAGTAGGAGTTCAGGATCACTTCTTGATCATTACTAGTTGACGACCGTTCCTTTGTTTCTCTTCTCGCTCTCATTTGCGTATGTTAGCCACCATATATGCTTAGTCGCTGTTGCAACCTCACCACTTTACCCCTTCCTTTCCCATTAAGCTTTGTTAGTCTTGATACCCATGGTAATGGGATTGCTGAGTCCTCGTGGCTCACAGATTACTACAACAACAGTTGCAGGTACAGGTTCATGCGATGATCTTGACGCGAGAGCGATGTTTGCTTGTTTTGGAGTTCTTCTTCTGCTTCTTCTTCGATCAGGGATAGGTTCCAGGTCGGCAGCCTGGGCTAGCAGGGTGGATGTCGTTTGAGTTTCTGTTTATGTTTCATCCGTAGTCGGATGTTGATCTTGTATATGATGTTGATGTATTCTTGTGGCACTTGTGCCTTATGTATGTATCCCCATCTATTATGTAATGTTGATGTAATGATATCCACCTTGCAGAAGTGTTTCAATATGTGGTTCTATCCTTGGTGGGACCTTCGAGTCTCTTTAGGATAGTATCGCATATTGGGCGTGACATGATGGCGGCCATAACCCGGACGTCTCAGCGCAGCTGTGCGCCTCTACGCGGCGTGCCATCCGGCCGCTCTTTGTCGTCGTCCACACGTCGCGGTCATGCCGCTTTTCTCTTCTCGCCGCACAGTGGCCGTGGCCTCTGGATCTTGAGACAGTCAGACAATAGAAGCACTAGTGCCCACCGGTTGTACACACACACATACCGGACCTTAAAGAAAACAGTGAAAGCGCCGACCAACACCGGTTGTATACTCCACGTAGTATGCCAGTCCCTCTTTTGCTTGGGTGACCGCCACAACAAGCAAGCAGCGGGAGGAGTCTGCGGGGGCCAGCGAGCGTGTGGCGCTGGAGGTGCAGTGGTCGCAGCAAAGGCGAAGAGCAGCTGCGGTTCAACAGAGCACCGGCGGGTCTCGCCTCGGCGGTTTCAAGGAAAGGGCACCGTAAGAGCAGAGCCGGTTATCGGGCGGCCCGAGGAGGCGAGATGGAGGCATAGTGCAGGTAATTCAAGCCGACGGAGTCCGCGACTTAGTAGTTAGTACGGGCGACCCGCGCGCGCGGGTTGGAGAGTTGCGTCTGGTCAGCGGCTTGATTATGTTTAAGCCGCCCTGGCTCTTGACGTTAAGTCGCCAGCCTACAACAATATATCATGAGGCCCGAGGCGGTCGGCTCAACGGGCGAGGCCGGTGAAGTGCGCCGGCGATCAGGAACCGAGGCGCGCTTAGCGGAAGGCTGCGGCTCGTGGGCAGCAGTTTAGAACAGAGGCCGGGTACGCCGGAGGCAGCTCCAAGCGCTTCAGAGCAAGGCCAAGCGCGGCATGGAGCAGCAACGGTAGCTTCACGGCGGCAGCGGTTTGGTGCAGCGGCAACAGTCACCGACGGAAACCAGAGCCGCCCGTTCGCGGAGATCGCGCCGCAAAGGTAGATGACTCGAAGCGAGTCTGGGGCCAAAGAGACTCAGAACGGGCCGTGAAGGCGGATCGTGATGGAGCGAAACCAAGGCGGCTTGGAAAACGCGCGCGGCGGCGACTCGGGCCAGAAGGCCGCCGAACGGCTTCAGCGTAGGGTTCTACGGCGGCCGACCGGGCAAGGCAGACTCCAGCGGTTGTTGCTTCGCACTCGGTCAATCGAACCATAACTTTCCAAGTAGCTATCCATCAATTTACTTATTAATCTTCCCAAACGATGCCCAATCCATAATCTGATTATGCTCGATTGAGATTTGGCTTTGTATGTGCTCGGTGATCTGCACCCATCCGACGGTGAAACAACGCCAACAATACAGAGACCCCAATCATGTGATTTCAGATCAAGATTTAACCCGCCGGAAAAACAGGCCATAGATGACGGTGCAGGCGACTTTGATCGACCGCCGCTTAGACCAGCGGTTTGAACAGATCGTCGGGCGCGCATGTAACGCAAAACCCTAATTTCCAATCTTGTATGTCGCTCCGACTGCTTGACAAGGAGACGATGTATATCCTTATGCGCCGGCTCTTTTTCATCCAACACATCACGTGCTTCTCGATCCCTGAAAAGATCCCTCCAAGAACTCATCACCACCGTGCGCGAGCCCCATGGTGGGCGCCAACTGTCGTGGTTTTGTCACGACAGATGTCCTCGTGGAAGGACTTAGTCGCGAGGCCAACGCATCTATGTGGTAGCTTGAGAAGGGTCGAGCGGAATCGAGAGACGCAACACGCAAGACAAGGGTTTAGACAGCTTCGGGCCCCGGGAAACATCATCCGGTAAAGACCCTACATGCTGTTTGAGGCTAGATCTCATTATCATCACGAGGGAGTCGCCGTAAACCGGCTCTCCTCTAATTGTGTCTAGACCTAGAGACTGTTTTTTGCTTGTCTTGTCGCTTCCCCCTCTTTGGGGAGCCCTGCCCCTCCTTATATATGTTGAAGGGGCGGGTTACATGTGGAGTCCTATTAGGATTAGGACTAGTCTATCTCTAATGCAAACCGGATACAAGTCCTGGTCTTAACTCCTTGTAAGGTAAATATTCCTCATGCCTTTCCTCTTAAACCGGCCCACAATAGTTGAACCGGCCTTCATGAACCGCCAGACGGGCCACCGGGTCTTGTCGCTCCTCTGACCCGTCCGTCGGGTCACGGGTGAGTTACAACGTCCTGGCGGGTTGCTGGTAAATTGCCAGGTCTGGGCGGGTCACCAGATGAATATCGCCAAGTGCCAGCGGGACCTCAAATAAACCGCCAAGTCTGGCCGGGTTAACTTCCGGCCGGTTTACACCGCGGGGTATATCCCCGACAGGTGGTATAATAAATGACGCGGGCGGGGGAGGGGGAGGGTGAAGGAAATATGCCCTAGAGGCAATAATAATGTTATTATTTATTTCCTTATATCATGATAAATGTTTATTATTCATGCTAGAATTGTATTAACCGGAAACATAATACATGTGTGAATACATAAACCTACAGAGTGTCACTAGTATGCCTCTACTTGACTAGCTCGTTAATCAAAGATGGTTATGTTTCCTAACCATGAACAAGGAGTTGTTATTTGATTAACGGGATCACATCATTGGTTGAATGATCTGATTGACATGACCCATTCCATTAGCATAGCACCTGATCGTATAGTTTGTTGCTAGTGCTTTTCTTCATGACTTATACATGTTCCTATGACTATGAGATTATGCAACTCCCGCTTGCCCGAGGAACACTTTTGGTGCTACCAAACGTCACAACGAATCGGGTGATTATAAAGGTACATTACAGGTGTCTCCAAGGTACATGTTGGGTTGGCATATTTCGAGATCAGGATTTGTCACTCCGATTGTCGGAGAGGTATCTCGGGCCCTCTCGGTAATGCACATCACATAAGCCTTGCAAGCATTACAACTAAATGTGTTAGTTGTGAGATGATGTATTACGGAACGAGAAAAGAGACTTGCCAAGAACTAGATTGAACTAGGTATTGATACCGACGATCGAATCTCGGGCAAGTAACATACCGATGACAAAGGGAACAACGATGTTGTTATGCGGTCCGACCGATAAAGATCTTCGAGAATATGTAGGAGCCAATATGGGCATCCAGGTCCCGCTTATTGGTTATTGACCGTAGAGGTGTCTCGGTCATGTCTACATAGTTCTCGAACCCGTAGGGTCCGCACGCTTAACGCTTCGATGATGCTTATTATGAGTTTATATGATATTGATGTACCAAGGTTGTTCGAGTCCCGGATGAGATCACGGACATGACGAGGAGTCTCAAATGGTCGAGACATAAAGATTGATATATTGAAGCCCATGTTTGACTCGGAATCACTCCGGTGAAATTGGGAATTTTACCGAGTACCGGGGTTACCGAACCTCCCGGGAGTCAATGGGCCTTGATGGGCCTTAAGGGAAAGAGAAAAGGGGCCATATGCTGTCGCAGCCTTCCCCTTCCCTAGTCCTATTAGGATTAGGAGAAGGGGTGGCGCCTCTCTCCCTCTCCCTTGGTCAAACCCTAGTTGGACTAGGATTGGGGGAATCCTACCCGGTGGGAGTAGGACTCCCAGCGCAGCCATAGGTGGCCGGCCAGCCCCTCCCTTCCCTCCTTTATATACAGGGCAGAGGGCACCCCATGAGACACACAAGTTGATCTATGGATCTTTCCTTAGCCGTGCGGTGCCCCTTCCACCATATTCCACCTCGGTCATATCGTCATGAGCTTAGGTGAAGCCCGCGCTGGAGAAGTCATATCGTCATGAGCTTAGGCGAAGCCCCGCGCCGGTGGAGCATCATCATCGCCACCACGCCGTCGGTTGACGGAACTCATCCCGACACTTTGCTGGATCGGAGTCCGGGATCGCCATCGAGCTGAACGTGTGCGTAACTCGGAGGTGCCGACGCTCGGTGCTTGGATCGGTCGGGTGATGAAGACGACGACTACATCAACCGCGTTGTTATAACGCTTCCGCTTTCGGTCTCACGAGGGTACGTGGACGGACACTCTTCCCTCGTTGCTATGCCATCACCATGGTCTTGCGTGATCGTAGGAAAATTTTTGAAATTACTACGTTCCCCAACAAAGGGCATCCGAGCCTGGTTTTATGCGCTGATGTCATATGCACGAGTAGAACACAAGTGAGTTGTGGGCGATACAAGTCATACTACCTACCAGCATGTCATACTTTGGTTCAGCGGTATTGTGAGATGAAGCGCCCGGACCGACATTACGCCAGACGCTTACGCGAGACTGGTTTCACCGCTGTGAGCACTCGCTGCTTAAAGGTGATGGCGGGTGTCTCTCTCTCTCACTTTAGTTGAATCGAAAGGCTACGCCCGTCCTTGAGAAGGTTAAAACGGAGTCTATTTGACAAAGTATCGCTGTGGTTTTGATGCGAGGTAAGGACGGTTCTTGCTCAGCCCGTAGCAGCCACGTAAAACTTGCAACAACAAAGTAGAGGACGCCTAACTTGTTTTTGCAGGGCATGTTGTGATGTGATATGGTCAAGACGTGATGCTATATCTTATTGTATGAGATGATCATGTTTTGTAACCGAAGTTATCGGCAATCGGCAGGAGCCATATGGTTGTCGCTTATTGTATGAAATGCAACGCCATGTAATTGCTTTACTTTATCACTAAGCAGTAGCGATAGTCGAGAAGCAATAGTTGGCGAGACGACAACGATGCTACGATGGAGATCAAGGTGTCGCGCCGGTGACGATGGTGATCATGACGGTGCTTCGAGATGGAGATCACAAGCACAAGATGATGATGGCCATATCATATCACTTATATTGATTGCATGTGATGTTAATCCTTTATGCATCTTATCTTGCTTTGATTGACGGTAGCATTATAAGATGATCCTTACTAAATTATCAAGAAGTGTTCTCCCGAGTATGCACCGCTATGAAAGTTCTTCGTCCGAGACACCACGTGATGATCGGTGTGATAGGCTCTACGCTCAAATACAACGGTGCAAAACAGTTGCACACGCGAATACTCAGGTTATACTTGACGAGCTATGCATATAAGATATGACCTCGAACACGGAGACCGAAGGTCGAGCGTGAATCATATAGTAGATATGATCAACATATTGATGTTCACCATTGAAACTACTCCATCACACGTGATGATCGGTCATGGTGTAGTTGATATGGATCACGCAATCACTTAGAGAATTGAGGATATTTTTCTAAGTGGGAGTTCTTAAGTAATATGATTAATTGAACTTTAATTTATCATGAACTTAGTCCTGGTAGTATTTTGCAGATTATGTTGTAGATCAATAGCTCGCGTTGTTGCTTCCCTGTGTTTTTATATGTGTTCCTAGAGAAAATTGTATTGAAAAATGTTAGTAGCAATATTGCGGATTGGATCCGTGATCCGAGGTTTATCCTCATTGCTGCGCAGAAGAATTATGTCCTTAATGCACCGCTAGGTGACAGACCTATTGCAGGAGCAGATGCAGACGTTATGAACGTTTGGCTAGCTCAATATGATGACTACTTGATAGTTTAGTGCACCATGCTTAACGGCTTAGAATTGGGACTTCAAAGACGTTTTGAACGTCATGGACCATATGAGATGTTCCAGAATTGAAGTTAATATTTCAAGCAAATACCCGAGTTGAGAGATATGAAGTCTCCAACAAGTTCTATAGCTAAAAGATGGAGGAGAATCGCTCAACTAGTGAGCATGTGCTCAGATTGTCCGAGTACTTCAATCGCTTGAATCAAGTGGGAGTTAATCTTCCAGATAAGATAGTGATTGACAGAATTTTCTAGTCACCATCACTAAGTTAGTAGAACTTCGTGATGAACTATAGTATGCAAGGGATGACGAAAAGATTCTCGAGCTCTTCGCGATGCTAAAATCGCGAAGGTAGAAATCAAGAAAACATCAAGTGTTGATGGTTGACAAAACCACTAGTCTCAAGGAAAATGGCAAAGGGAAGAAGGGAACTTCAAAAGGAAAGGCAAGCAAGTTGCTGCTCGAGTGAAGAAGCCCAAGTCTAGACCTAAGCCTGAGACTGAGTACGTACACTGCATAGGAAATGGTCACTGGAAACGGAAATACCCCAAATATTTGGTGGATAAGAAGGATGGCAAAGTGAACAAGAGTATATTTGATATACAGGTTATTGATGTGTAACTTACTAGTGTTTATAGTAGCCCCTGAGTATTTGATACTGCTCGTTACTAAGATTAGTAACTCAAACAGGAGTTACGAATAAGCAGAGACTAGTTGAAGGGGAAGTGACGATGAGTGTTGGAAGTGGTTCCAAGATTGATATGATCATCATCGCACACTCCCTATACTTTCGGGATTAGTATGGAACCTAAATAAGTGTTATTTGGTATTGAGCATAAATATGATTTGATCATGTTTTTGCAATACGGTTATTCATTTAAGTAAGAGAATAAATTGTTGTTCTGCTTACATGAATAAAACCTTATATGGTTACACACCCAATGAAAATGGTTCATTGATCTCGATCATAGTGATACACATATTCATAATATTGAAACCAAAAGATGCAAAGTTAATAATGATAGTGCAACTTATTTGTGGCACCGCCGCTTAGGTCATATTGGTGTAAAGCGATGAAGAAACTCCATGCTGATGGGATTTTGGAATCACTTGATTATGAATCACTTGATGCTTATGAACCATGCCTTATGGGCAAGATGACTAAAGACTCGTTCTCCGGAACAATGGAGCGAGCAAATGACTTATTGGAAATAATACATACCGATGTATGCGGTCCGATGAGTGTTAAAACTCGTGGCAAGTATCGTTATTTTCTGACCTTCACAAGATGATTTGAGCAGATATGGGTATATCTACTTGATGAAACACAATTCTGAAACATTTGAAAAGTTCAAAGAATTTCAGAGTGCAAAGTGAAGAATCATCGTAACAAGAAAATAAAAGTTTCTACGATATGATCGCAGAGGAAAAATATTTGAGTTACGAAGTTTGGCCTTCGCTAAAACAATGTGAAATAGTTTCACTACTCACGCCACCGAACACCACAGCATAATGGTGTGTCCGAACGTCAGAATCCGCACTTTATTGGATATGGTGCGATTTATGATGTATCTTACCGATTTACCACTATCGCTTTGGGGTTATGCATTAGAGACAGCTGCATTCACGCTTAATAGGGCACCATCTAAACCGCTGAGATGACACCGTATGAACTATGGTTTAGCAAAGAAACCTAAGCTGTCGTTTCTTAAAGTTTGAGTTGTGATGCTTATGTGAAAAGTTTTCACCGATAAGCTCGAACCCAAATCGGAGAAATGCGTCTTCATAGAATACCCAATGATAACTATTGGGTACACCTTCTATCACAGATCCGAAAGCAAGATATTTGTTGTTAAGATGGATCCTTTCTAGAGAAGAAGTTTCTCTCGAAAGAAGTGAGTGGGAGGAAAGTAGAACTTGATGAGGTAATTGTACCTTCTCCCTTATTGGAAAGTTGTTCATCACAGAATCAGTTCAAGTGATTCCTACACCAATTAGTGAGGAAGTTAATGATGATGATCATGAAACTTCAGATCAAGTTGTTACCAAACCTCGTGAGGTCTTCCAGAGTAAGATCCGCACCAGTGTGGTACGGTAATCCTATTCTAGAAGTCATGTTACTAGACCATGATGAACCTACGAACTATGAGGAAGCGATGATGAGCCCAGATTCCGCGAAATGGTTTGAGACCATGAAATCTGAGATAGGATCCATGTATGAGAACAAAGTATGGACTTTGATTGACTTGCTCGATGATCAGCAAGCCATGTTAAATAAATGGATCTTCAAGAGGAAGACGGACACTGATAGTAGTGTTACTATCTACAAAGCTCGACTTGTCACAAAAAGGTTTTCGACAAGTTCAAGGAGTTGACTACAAATGAGATTTTCTCAACTGTAGCGATGCTTAGGTCTGTCCGAATCATGTTAGCAATTGCCACATTTTATGAAATCTGGCAAATGGATGTCAAAACTACGTTCTTTAATGGATTTATTAAAGAAGAGTTGTATATGATGCAATCCGAAGGTTTTGTCAATCCTAAAGGAGCTAACAAAATGTGCAAGCTCCAGCGATCCATCTATGGACTGGTGCAAGCATCTCGAGTTGGAATAAACGCTTGATAGTGTGATCAAAGCATATGGTTTTATACAGACTTTGGAGAAGCCTCGATTTACAAGAAAGTGAGTGGGAGCACTACAACATTTCGATAAGTATATGTGAATGACATATTGTTAATCGGAAATAATGTAGAATTATTCGCAAAGCATAAAGGAGTATTTGAAAGGAGTTTTCAAAGAAGGACCTCGGTGAAGCTGCTTATATATTGAGCATCAAGATCTATAGAGATAGATCAAGACGCTTGATAAGTTTTTCAATAAGTACATACCTTGTCAAGATTTTGAAGTAGTTCAAAATGGAACAGCCAAAGAAAGAGTTCTTGCCTGTGTTACAAGGTGTGAGATTGAGTAAGACTCAAAATCCGACCACGGCAGAAGATAGAAAGAGAATGAAAGTCATTCCTATGCATCAGCCATAGGTTCTATAAAGTATGTCATGTCAGGTACTGATCTATTGCATACCCTACCACTATGCTTGGCAAGGAGTGCAATAGTGATCTAGGAGTAGATCAATGGACAGCGGTCAAAATTATCCTTAGTAGAATAAGGATATGTTTCTCGATTATGGAAGTGACAAAAGGTTCGTCGTAAAGGGTTACGCCGATGCAAGTTTTGACACCGATCCGATGACTCTAAGTCACGATCTAGATACATATTGAAAGTGGGAGCAATTAGCTAGAGTAGCTCAAAGGCAGAGCATTGTAGACATAGAAATTTGCAAAATACTTACGGCTCTGAATGTGACAGACCCGCTGACTAAAATTATCTCACAAGCAAAACATGATCACACCTTAGTACTCTTTGGGTGTTAATCACATAGCGATGTGAACTAGATTATCGACTCTAGTAAACCCTTTGGGTGTTGGTCACATGTCGATGTGAACTATGGGTGTTAACCACATATAGATGTGAACTATTGATGTTAAATCACATGGCGATGTGAACTAGATTATTGACTCTAGTGCAAGTGGGAGACTCAAGGAAATATGCCCTAGAGGCAATAATAATGTTATTATTTATTTCCTTATATCATGATAAATGTTTATTATTCATGCTAGAATTGTATTAACCGGAAACATAATACATGTGTGAATACATAAACCTACAGAGTGTCACTAGTATGCCTCTATTTGACTAGCTCGTTAATCAAAGATGGTTATGTTTCCTAACCATGAACAAGGAGTTGTTATTTGATTAACGGATCACATCATTGGTTGAATGATCTGATTGACATGACCCATTCCATTAGCATAGCACCTGATCGTATAGTTTGTTGCTAGTGCTTTTCTTCATGACTTATACATGTTCCTATGACTATGAGATTATGCAACTCCCGCTTGCCCGAGGAACACTTTGGTGCTACCAAACGCCACAACGAATCGGGTGATTATAAAGGTACATTACATGTGTCTCCGAAGGTACATGTTGGGTTGGCATATTTCGAGATTAGGATTTGTCACTCCGATTGTCGGAGAGGTATCTCTCGGCCCTCTCGGTAATGCACATCACATAAGCCTTGCAAGCATTACAACTAAATGTGTTAGTTGTGAGATGATGTATTACGGAACGAGAAAAGAGACTTGCCAAGAACGAGATTGAACTAGGTATTGATACCGACGATCGAATCTCGGGCAAGTAACATACCGATGACAAAGGGAACAACGATGTTGTTATGCGGTCTCGACCGATAAAGATCTTCAGAGAATATGTAGGAGCCAATATGGGCATCCAGGTCCCGCTTATTGGTTATTGACCGAGAGGTGTCTCGGTCATGTCTACATAGTTCTCGAACCCGTAGGGTCCGCACGCTTAACGCTTCGATGATGGTTATTATGAGTTTATATGATATTGATGTACCAAGGTTGTTCGAGTCCCGGATGAGATCACGGACATGACGAGGAGTCTCAAATGGTCGAGACATAAAGATTGATATATTGAAGCCCATGTTTGACTCGAATCACTCCGGGTGAAATTGGGAATTTTACCGGAGTACCGGGGGGTTACCGGAACCTCCCGGGGGGTCAATGGGCCTTGATGGGCCTTAAGGGGAAAGAGAAAAGGGGGCCATATGCTGGCCGCAGCCTTCCCCCCTTCCCTAGTCCTATTAGGATTAGGAGAAGGGGGTGGCGCCCCCTCTCTCCCTCTCCCCTTGGTCAAACCCTAGTTGGACTAGGATTGGGGGAATCCTACTCCCGGTGGGAGTAGGACTCCCAGGCGCAGCCATAGGTGGCCGGCCAGCCCCTCCCCTTCCCTCCTTTATATACAGGGGCAGAGGGCACCCCATGAGACACACAAGTTGATCTACGGATCTTTCCTTAGCCGTGTGCGGTGCCCCCTTCCACCATATTCCACCTCGGTCATATCGTCATGAGCTTAGGTGAAGCCTCGCTGGAGAAGTCATATCGTCATGAGCTTAGGCGAAGCCCTGCGCCGGTGGAGCATCATCATCGCCACCACGCCGTCAGGTTGACGGAACTCATCCCCGACACTTTGCTGGATCGAGTCCGGGATCGCCATCGAGCTGAACGTGTGCGTAACTCGGAGGTGCCGTGACGCTCGGTGCTTGGATCGGTCGGGTCGTGAAGACGCACGACTACATCAACCGCGTTGTTATAACGCTTCGCTTTCGGTTCACGAGGGTACGTGGACGGACACTCTTCCCTCTCGTTGCTATGCCATCACCATGGTCTTGCGTGATCGTAGGAAAATTTTTGAAATTACTACGTTCCCCAACAGAGGGACGTCGGTTTGCTCTCAACTGTAGTCCCACAAGCGAGCGAAAACGCAAGACGAAGCGCGTTCCATTCGGTGAGCGATGTGGAGGGTCCAGCGTGCCGGGCTGCAATGCGAACGCGACAAGAGCGATGTACAGTCAAAACCGATTGACCGGTCGTCACCGGAACCACTATTCACACGAGAACCTTCGCTGCTCGGCCTACGCCAGCCACTGCCCTAAAACCACACCAAATCTCCAGCCCATTCCCCCACCTTTCGATCCCCTAACCCGCATCAAGCGTCCCCTAGTTCACCGGAAAGCCATGGTGCGCCGCAAGATCACTTACTACAAGATGTTGATGCCGGAGCGCCGCGCAGAAATCGCGGCGGCGGTCGGTGCCACAGACCTCCGTTCCTAAACTCGCTTTGCGGAGGGCCAATCCCCGAGTTCTCTGGAGCCAAGCTACGAGGAGGAGGAAGCCGATCGAATGTTCCCTGCGGAGGTCGCGGCGCAGAAGGCCCCCGATGGGTATGAGACGATGGACGTCGACTTCGTGCCGGCGTCCGAGTCCCCCAAGGTGTAGGTGGACCAGCAGTTCAACATGGCGATAATAAAGGAGGACCGGGAGGCAGAGGCTCAACTCAACACGGAGAGCGCGCATGCCGCTGCCATCAAGGCTCTCCTGCAAGCGGAACCGGATGTCATGGATGTGAACCGGGCGGCGGAGGCTCAACTTGAGGCGGAGCGGGCGGATGCTGCTGCCATCGAGGCCCTCGTGCAGGCGGAACCGGACGTCCTGGACATGAACCGGGCGGCAGAGGCTCGACTCGACGCAGAGCGCGCGGATGCCGCTCTCGTCGACGCCCTCCTGCAGACGGAACCGGAAGTCCTGGACTTGAACCGGGCGGCGGAGGCTCGACTCGACGCGGAGCGCGCAGATGCCGCTGCCATCGAGGCCCTCCTGCAGGCGGAACCGGACGTCCTCGACTTGAACCGGGCTGTGCTCTCGTCCGTGCAGAGTGCCCGCACGCTCCGCTTGAACGAGTAGGTGGAAGCCGAGGACAACCACGGTGCGGAGACACACGTTGGTAGTGACGACTGGTTCGCGCCGGCAGCCAAAGACGACAAGGCCGTCACTTTCCGCGAGCAGCGATAGTTTTTCTTTATGTTGTTGTTTTTATGGATCTTTTGCTGTGTAAAAACATACTATTTGTTATGCAAGTCGCCTGATTTGGGTCAGTCTACTATTTCAGGCGGTTGGATGAATATCCTACGTCTCCTAACCCTTCTTTCCTTCTTCCTCACCTCTTCTTCTTCCCCAATAGACCACCGCACGGGCCGTACGGATACTCCCCAACATGCGGTTGGATAAATATACTCTATGAACGAAAATTATGTGTCAGCGATAGGATGGCTGAGTTTGGTTTGTTCACATGCGACAAAGACGTGTCGTTGAGGGTGCGCTCCCTTGGTTGGGTTTGCGGTGTGCAGGAGCTATCAGGTGAGGGTGCGGTGTGACCATGGCGCGCAGGAGCGACCGTGTGAGGGTGCGGTGCGACCGCGACAGCCGGCGCAAGTGTACCTCCTTCTCATTTTGAAAACTTTAGGCAAGCTTGGCAAAATGTGTGGCTAAGTTTGGCAATGCAAGGCCTAGACCCAAACAGGATAAGTACGTACGTACTAGGAGTACTAGTGTTAAAAAAGAAACGCGGGGTTTTCCTTCGATACAAATCCTCGTTTCACATGTCAATTAATGCGTATTTTTTCTCGAAAGACCAAAGAGATAACCATCTCACTTCTCATCGCTTGATTAATGC
The DNA here is from genome assembly GCA_021605205.1 of Aegilops longissima. Classification (NCBI taxonomy): domain Eukaryota; kingdom Viridiplantae; phylum Streptophyta; class Magnoliopsida; order Poales; family Poaceae; genus Aegilops; species Aegilops longissima. Next base: position 695,689,052 of record CM038678.1, on the reverse strand, counting down.
AGCGCCATGCAAACAAACCTTCTCACTTCCGCATGCATGCAGGGGATATTAATGTCCTTGGTTGCCAACCCCATCAATTCTACCTCGATTAGTGTTAGTGGCCCTTTGCAAATTGTAATTTTTATATACTGGCCTTGTGTACAAAAAAAATGGAGGTAGTAACTATATTTGAATTCCTTGCCCATTGCGGTGACGTCGACAATTTTTTTTTTGGTTTGGCAAAGTGCGTTCGACGGAGAACACCATTGAGGGAGACCACGGTAAGTCGCTCAAGTGCCACCGCAAGCTGAGACAACCGCCTTTATTTGCATCCGGAAGTCCTTTACTAGTATTACTACTAGGAGTACTAGTGCAGTGAGATGGTTTCTCAAGAAGACGATGGAGAAGCGGAGTCAGCGAAGAGTGAAATGATGGTTGCTTCGTCTGTGTTTTGTGATTTGACGCCTCACCGCTTTGTGATTTGTGATAGAAGGGACAGGGAGTAGACTCTGTGCTCTATACTGTACTACATGCGCCCAAGCATGGGAGAAAGAGGAGAGACGTTGCATTTTTCTATTCCTTCAATCAATCAATCAGGGAGCTTCGGTTCCATCTTTTTGGCTTTGGCAACACCGTCCACAATGGTTCCCATGATGCCAGAAGCTATTTTCACATTTGGCTACACATTGTGGATGCCCTTAACCATACCACTTGGTTTTGCTCCTGTGTGCTATCTATACAAATCTCAATTATATTGATCTAAAAAATTATAGAATCAAAGATTAGTAAAAAGGAGGTGATTTTTCCGCACGGATGGCGGGGGAGGTTTCTTATTTTCGGAGGACATTGTCCTGGCGGTTTGCTAACATGCGGTCCCACGTGTCAGTGCTTTACCAAGCTGATCCGCTTCCCACATGAGGAAGAACAACGGCAGAAGCAACACGTGGTTGAGTTGAAGAAGATGAGGGACAAGCGGATTCAGCAACGAGTGAAATGATGGTTGCTTCGTCCCTCCAACTTCTTTTTTTAGCATTATTACTTCGTCCCTCCAACTCAACTGCGGGAAATGTGCAGCTTTGTGATTTGACGCCTCATTGCTCATTACTATGCCGGCGCCATGACTGGGTGCTTCACCCCGCTGCTCGCATCAGATTCGGTATGGCACGTGGACCCGTAGCTTGATGTCCCACATGTCGGTGAAAGGTACTAGAAGATATATGAAAGCGAGCGCTCCACTCTTACGATGGAGGAGTAGACGACACGACGGCCCAGTGAACTGTCATTGGTACTGTATAGTACTATAGTTTTGTTGTTTCGCACGATGCATCGATACAAACCCGATTAAACAGGAAAGGGAGGGATTTTTCCCGCGTGGTAGATGATACTAGCCATACATTTCAAGGGCAATTTTAATGTATGCAAACTGAATAATTAGAAGTAACAATATGATATCTAGTAAAACTAAAAACACATATGATTTATTGTGTTAGAGTGTAGTAGTAGTGCTGTATTGCATAGTTGTTAGATGTAACATGCGAGAACGTGTAGAGATGTAGTTTTGGAGGGCCTACAAAGAGAAAAGCGTAATACGGTCACCGAACTTCAGAATAAGCTGATTACAGTCACTATATATGTTTTGCGGTGATTATCCGCTCACTTGCTCACAGTTCAGCATCGGATTGCACTCTGTTGACCGGCTAAATAGTCTGCGTGGCGCCATGTTGACTAGTTAAATTGACCACGTTCCTTGTGGGTCCCACTGTCGATTCGCATAGGGAAAAGGTCGATAAACACAAATTTATGCAGCACGACAAGGCTCCAACCCGTGCTGGAATCACCTGGTTGTGTATGTGTCTGCTGGCCTGATGTGTGCGCATGCACGTGTAGGTTGAGCACTTGAGCGTGAGAGTGTGTGTTGGTCATGTGGTGTACTGATGTGTGCATGCATGCGTGCGTGTGTGCGTGTGAGTTGCGTGCGTGCGTGGCTGCGTGTGTATGTGTGGTGTTGCGTGCGTGCGTGGGTGCATGTGTTTGTGTGAGTGTTGCGTGGATGGAGTTCGTGTGCATACGTGCGTGTGTGTATAATCACCACACCAGCTCATGTGTGTTAAAACAGACGGCTCGGCATACCAATACAAGGCCACCTTGTCCGCTGTGCCCGCGGTCATGACTTCGAACCACCGTCAAAATATTTTTTTGTCATTTGTTTTCATTCTTACTAGCAAGATGCCCGTGCGTTGCACGTAACATCAAGATGCATTTGTATGACTTGTTTATCTTGTGAGAGAAAAGGATGAACGAGGGAAGGCCTTATTTGCAAATGTGGAGAGGTGTGTGGGTACCTTTTTGCAAAATTGCCATAGTTTCTTTCCTATCCGTCAGATATAAATCGGACGGCCTATATTGCAGGATGGCAGGCACACCATCATCACCAACTCTGTTTTTATAAGAGTGTGTATTTTATGTATTTTATAATAGTGTAGATGTAGAGTAGATACAAGTCGGCTGTGTGGGCACGATGGTAGTGAGATAATGTGATGCAACACTAGAGGTGCCACGTGGAGCGCGAATCGTCAACTAGTCATGTCATGAGCAAATACAAAGTTGTACGGTGAGCCTGTGATCAGATAATAACCACTAAACGTAAACGGTGACCATAATGAGTGGATTATGCATTCCAATGTATGTATCGTGCTTTCGCTTCAAATACAATGATCGTCATTGCATATATCGCGAGAGAAAGATGAAACACGCGTGAATTTTCTGGGGCTTACTTTTAGAGGACACGGAGATAGTTTTGTTTGCATACGTGAAAGGGGCGCACAGGGGGTATGCGATGGAGAGAGATGCTCTTCGCTTTCTTTATTATGACTAACTTTGTATATAGTATAAAATATACAAATTCACAAGTCTGGAATAAATATCATTGTGGGCACCATGCAATGCAAATTAGCGTTCAGACTCTCCATATAACTTTGTAATGTTGTATATATGTAGAAACTCTAAAATAATTTTTGGCCACACTTTATTCAAAAGGAATGTTGTATGCTAAATAAACGTGAAGAGAGGGCTTTTAGATCAATGGGGTACGTGATGTAACATGTGTGAATGTGTAGTTGATGCATTTGGCGGGGCCTAGAGAGGTATGTGTGTGTATTACGATTCGAGAGAGGCATGGATTGAGGGGCCGACTGGGGGTGGGAGAGATAGCACGAGAAATGAGAGTGGTCTAGAGAGAGAGACTAATATGACGTCACGGCAAGAGATTCCATTCCCTTGAGTGTGTATATGCAAGGGGGGAGGGAATAGAGGCACCAGGAGAAATTTTCTGTGTGTGTGGTGTTTGTGTTGGTATGTGTGGGTGTGAGAAGATAATGAGACGTGGGGGCAGAGGGTGTGTCACCGCGTGAGGTCCGGTGGGTCGAGGTGAGGCCCTTCGTTCGGTTCCGTCCTGCGCCACATTGGTCGGCCCATGACACATTTAGGAAGACCCATGGATGACTAGTCGACAAGACAAAGATAGCAGAATTGTGAAGGACTCGTGTCCACCGACAAAGCCGGCTAGGATTTGTAACCCTAGGTTCTCGAACTAAGGTAACCCTTTATCTCGATATTACTATTCATCCAACCTAACTTTAAGGGCATCCTACAGAATGCTCTACTAGAATCATACTAAATCAATTAGGAAGAGAGGTGTGAGATAATGCGTGAGAGACAAAGTGAAGATAATGTGCGACATGAGACACGAGGCAGGTCCATGTATATAGAAAGGGTCGATGAGGATTGTGCATGTGTATGTTTGCAAGAGGAAGAGTGCTTGTGATAAAGGTTAGTGAAAACAGTTGTAAATGGTTACGAGAGGGAGGGAGGGTTATATCTATAGCATGTGTGTAGAAAGACACCTCGGGAGAGAGTGTGTGAGCATGTGAGAGACCACCGATGGAGAGTGAAACTACACGTAAGAGACTGCTGTACACATTGATTAAAGATATAAATTGTATCCAAATATTAGGATGGGATCATGATATTTGCAATTCAGCAGAAGAGCGGTCATTGATCCATCGACATCTAGATTCTATCAATTTGAGCATGTCTATGTTATTATTCGACACAATTGATCCACATAGTTAGTATTTTGAACTCCGTGCAATGCATCGCTTAGAAATCGAATATAAACGTGAGTATAGTTCATGTTGTGTGTGTAAAGCACATTATACATACGAAAGTTACACAATGGACATTTATAAATAGCTACCTATGAACTAGCATACATTTGAATTCAACCTACGGTGGTTTAAAAAAATCGAATTCAACATGAAGTCCATTCAATTATTTGAATTTGATATCATGGCATTTGTAAACCATACCTAAACTATGGGGGTACCAATCTTTGCTCTAATTTTGTACATAATAGCATATGTAGTCGTGTACAAAATAGATTCAAATTTAGCTCCTCCATTCCAAAATAATCATAGTTATAGGATTTTCAAGTGTCAAAATTTCAAAAGGAAGCGGATAATTTAATGAGGTTTTCAAACATACAAGGTCAAATATAACGTTGTCTATTTAGGTCAATCCTCATAGTTCAAGAGTACTCTAAACGTGAATGCTTGTGTTTCAAAATTTGAACGAAGCGCCAAAAGAGCCTCTACTACTTCAAACGCGTGAGACCAATGTTTGGTAGTACAAGGAAATTACTTTTCTAATAACTCCGACCCGTGAAACCTACCGGCCCGACGTCCAAAGGTCTAAACCGGGGTAGGTTTGTAGCATCATCTAGATGCCACGCAACCGCCTCCGAAAAACATTCATACACAATGGCCGCCTAAGCACACATGCGCTGTGGTCAAATCGCCCCGCCCACTATTTGGGACACTGGGATTACCATCCTACCCCGACCCGCAGAGGTCCGAATTTAAGAGGGGGCAAAGTTTGTACTTTCCCCAAATTTCAAACAAGCGCCCCATCTTCTGATCAAAAATCCAAAAACAAGCGCGTCCCTGCATCAAACATGGTTCCCCACCCGTCCGATTCCCCATTCAGTACTCGTGGGCGCCAAAACTACCTCTCCACCAGCAGCGACACCCCGCATCCTCTCGTCCGCCATCCCATCCCACCCATCAACCGCCGCCTCCTCCATCACGCCGAGCCGATACCCCAACGCTATCGCCCACCGCAACCTCAACCGCAACGCCTCCACGGCTAGTAGTTGAAGCCGAGGCCGAGCCGTCTGCACTCGAGCCAGTTCAACCACGCCGTCCTGCGCCACCGCTGCCGCTCCAACTTCGCCACCTCCACCGTGACGGAGCTATTCCTGCTACACCGCCCTTCGCCGCCGGATTTGCTTCCTCCGCCGACATACGGCCACGGCAACACAGTCAACAATTTGGCCATGGGTTTGTCCAAGCCTGCACCCTCCAGAACATCGGTTTCCCCGGTAAAAAGAAGAAGATCGGCGCGACATGTGGAGGTGACCACACCGGCAACCGAAGAAGGTACTCATCTTCCCTTATTCGTGCAAATCTTATGTCTCTGCTTGCACGGTATTCATCCCACAGAAGACACTAGTTGACCGCTTCTTCTTGATACTAGATGTTCCTAGTAACTCGCGATGCACAAGGTTTCTCCTCATATACTATTTCACCTTAGCTAGAGGTCCGTCGCCCCCCTGAATTTCAATTTCTGGCCAGTTGATTCCCAATTAACGGAAGCATTCCCCGGCGTAACAGGCGCTAGTACGACTATTACGCCGGGGAAGCAACGCCTTGGTGTTTATCTTAGGGGCGTGTGCGGCCTAGAGCTACTGGCGCCCGATCTGGAGGTCGGCCGGGATTAAAGGGATGGTTTGGGGGCGCTGCCAAGCACGGCGGTGGTGTGAGGTCGATGGGAGGGCGGGGCGGCGGAGGCACGGGTATGGGCCGGTGGTCGCTAGCGGTTCGAGAAAGATCGTCAACAGTGACTGGCGGGAGGTAGACGAAGGCCATCTGCTCATTCCTTATAGATCAGACGGTTCATTAAAAAAATCGACTGACCTATTTATTTTCAGTCGACTGTTATCTTAGATATGACCACATGTGGTGGTGTGCTGGAGGAGTACCTACATTTCCTGTGCTCATATATTACAAAATCATACGGAGTAAATCTAATTTTGTTTGCCATGCAATGTTGTAGAGCTATCATATGTCTCCTGTCATTTATTTTTCAGCCACCTGCTATCTGCTACTTTTACAGTGCACTAGTTCTGCACACACTTCATCCATACTCTCTCTATTGTGTTTTTATGCAAGAGTATTTCAGATTCTGCCGAAAGTGAAGCAAAAAAGAAAAGAGACAAGTCGTGCCAACTTTCTACGCGGCTAGGCGCGACACGTTACAGCGCTTTAAAGCGTGCAGTGCCAGCAGATGGAGACGGTAAACGTTGCTCGAGTTGATGATCAGGCCGCAATGAACCACCATCCTGTGTGCTTGCTTTAACCGGCGGTGTCATATGTGGTTGCATGTTCCATATGGTGTCTAGCTTGTATTCGAAAGGCCGAAGTCGGTCTTTATTAAGATAAGGAAAGATATTTTTTACATGAACCACCATCCCATGAGCACCAGAAGACAAATAGCTAGTCAGGGCACTGGCCGAGCCAGTGACAAGCCCAGCAAAGACATGCATTGTAGCGACCCGACCTCAGACGGTCAAGCCTCGTGTTCTTGTGCCATCCTCGGATCAAGATGTTGGCACACACAAGACATCAATGTATATATCAAAGTGCAATCACATGTATGAATAACGAAATGATATATACCTCATAATAATCAGCGAAACAAATCAAACGGGTGTGGAGTCCCATCAACGCCATCGGCAAGTTGAGTGTAGACCGTAACTCAGATCGTAACTCTTACTGTCGAGGAAACATCTGCAACATGATACGTTGCAGCCGTGTAGGTCAGTACATTGAATGTACCGCAAGATCACAATAAGATAAAACAGATGATAAACTATACTATATGCAATATGGCTTTATGGCTCAGATTCGAGTTTTGTTTATGTAAGAAGCTGGTTTTATTTTCCCTACATCAAAAGAATAAATGAAGTCTGTACTATGGAGTGTTCTATCATGACATGGTTCCGCCAACCGATGTCTCATAGCCCAAAATCATCATAAGTTGCCCACAATTAAGTTATCATCCGTGTTGAGAGTTCCAAATAGATCCAAGTCCAGATGCTCAAATTGTCCGTGAATCGGGACACGGCTAATCGATTAGGTTATAACCTCTCGCAGAGGTTTGTACACTTTACCCGCAAGATTCGATCCTCTTTTACGCTCTCGCACTTCAGAGTGTTTGAGAACAAGATGACCAAACATGGTCTTCCAAAGAGTTCCTCGACCACCGTCCTGCACCCATCCAATCCTACCGCTCTTCTACATCCGCTAGTACCGCCCCAGCCAGAGTCACAACCAAGGTCAACCAAGCCAGAGCCCATAATGACTTGCGGTTGCACGGGTAAGCTTCCGGCGTGAAGTATTCTTCCGCCTCTTTGAGTCTGGGTGAAGCATTCGCAGGATGTCATGGCGCTTCTCCATGCATCCCGCCAACCACCGGTTTCTCCAGGCTGCCCGTCAACCGCCCTTCACCCGGTGGTGTGTATTGAAATCCTGTCTCGAGTCTTGAAGTCTTGAGGTCTTGAAGATGCAGTCCTTGCAGATTCCATCATGGAGTTGTCGTCATTGACGTCGAATCCTCCATTCTCACACCACTCCCGAGTACTCATACCAAACCCCGTCTACTATAGCGTAGCATTAAAAATAAATAACGTCCCGGGCTTGGTAACAGGGTGATGGGTTCCTACCTCATGCATACTACTCAACTACAAGAATTTCAAAAACACTACTGAGGGGTGGTTGTAAAGGTGCCACTACATGCAATAAAACATAGGTAAGAAAAGCATGGTCAAAGTGAACTTGCCTGGTTGACGATCTTGAAAGAAACTAGGGTTTCAGAGTAGTAATCTTCAGACTCGGAAATTCTACCGAGGCAAACAATAACTATAATAAGCACATAGCAATAGGATCACATAACACAACATAACAAAGGTAACATAACACAACAAAACAACCAAAACTAAATCCAAAAGAAAAACTCAAAGAAACCAATTCAAAGTTTTTCCCTACTCCAAACAATAACAAAAATAGTTTTTATATAACAAAATTTCCTTAAAATAACCTAATCATGGATTTAGGTTAACTTAACAGAAAAGGATTCACTAAGCAATTACGAGCAAAAAGACTTAATTAAAAAGCTATTATAAAACTCATTTTAGGCCTAATCCAATTTCCATTAAGAAAATAATTTAAAACTTTTATTAATTATAAATAAAAGTTCATCTACTAGCATGACAGAAACTAACCTAGAATAACTAATCACAAGTTAAAAATAAATTAATTTACTAATTAATTAAATAGGAAAATAGGAACTAGTTAATTAATTAGGATTAATAGGATTCTTTCTAAAATTAATTATTTATTAATCCTAAAATACCCAAATTAATTTCTAGGGTTTGGCAATGTCAAAATAAAGTGGTGACAAAAAGAATCATGCAAAAATAATTTTTCTAACTAAACTTATAGCAGATTTACTATTCTGACTAAAACAATATTAAAGCATTTTTAATTATTTTTAACATAGCTAAATATATATTTTACAGAAACTACATAAAATTTGCAATCCAACAAAAAAGAATCACTCAAAATATTAAACAGAATAAAAGATATACATTTTTGAAAACTGAAACTATTCGGCTACAACAGAAAATCAAAATAAAAAGAAAAAGGCCTAATGGGCCTATACTGTGCACTAGGCGTTAGATAGGCTAAATGGGCCCTAGGTTTAAACTAAACGAACCGGCCTAATAAAAATAAACCTAAACTAAAAACTAAACCGATCGGACCGGCCGGTTTTATAAAATAAAACCTAACCCTTCGGGGTTCTAATCCTAGCCCTAGATCTAGGATCGGACGGTGGGGGTGAGGCTGGTGACTTACCGGACTCGGACGGCGGGCGGCGGCGAAAGTGCGCCGAGGCGTCAAGGCGGGGAGCTCCGGCGACTGTCGGGAGGTGCGGGGAGTACGGGTGGTTCGGTGGTGTTGGGGGGGGTCGGGACCAGGGGTCGACGGCGGCAACAATGGCGGCGGGAGGGCTCTGGACTCCGCGACGCCGAGCGGGAGGACGAGGTTGCGCGGGCTCTCGGGGAATGGGGGCGGCGCCTCGGCTTTTATAGCTGTGGGCTCAAGCGAGCTCTAAGGGCATCGGGTGGTCGGGGATCCGGATCCTTCGATCCGGTGGATCTCCAGCGAGGTCGATGGCGTGGGCGGGGAAGGAGACGGGCGGGTCCCACGAGTCAGCGGGAGAGAGAGAGGCGAGGGGTCGGATGGTCAAGCCTAGGCCTTTCGGCGCGGGGAGGGGTGAGGCGCTGGCTGGCTGGCTGGCGCTGGCTGCCTGGGCTGGGCCGGCTCACTGGGCTCAGTGGAGCTGGGTGAGGGTGAGGCGGCTGGCTGGGCTGGGGGTGCTTTGGTTTGGCCGAGGGGTTTTTCTTTTATTTTTTAATAAAACTAAAACAAAAATAAAACCAAATCTAGAAATAATTTATATAGGGTATATATATACCAAAATGATCGGGAATATTCCTTTCATTTGAACATTTTTCCAAAGTCAAAATCCAAACTTCATAAAAATCTATTTTTTCAAATTCAAATAAAATTCAGATTTGAATTCCAAATCTTTTGGCAATGTTTCCTCTGATATTTTTGAGTGTCATGTTTGCTCCTCTCATACTTTTGATCAAGTATTTATCGTGCTTAGTTTTTGAATTGTTTCACATGCCAAAGTTTGAAATTCAAATTGCAAAACTCAAAACTCTCTCAAACTTCAAATGACATTCAAATTCAAACAGGATGCATAGGATGCTTAGCTATAATTGTAAAACATTCCAAATAGGAAATTTGGGATGTTACAAACCTACCCATTTTAAGATGAATCTAGCCCTCGAGATTCGGGTTGGCTAGCAATAGGTGCGGATGGTCTCGACGAAGATCTTCTTCGCTCCTGTGTGGCTTCTTCCTCGGTGTGGTGACTCCACAAGACGCTGCAAAACTTGATGACCTTGCTGCGGGTGACTCGCTTGCAGTCTCGAGAATACGGACGGGTTTCTCCTTGTAAGTTAGATCACCGCTGCTGTATGGCCTCTAGGGCACCTTGTGTCTCTCAACGGAACATCGGTCATGTCGGCATGACACTTCTTCAATCGAGAAACGTGGAAGACATCATGAACTCCGGACAATCCTTCCGCAATTCCAACTTGTATGCAACTTCTCCACGACGCTCGAGGATTTTGTAGGGCCAATGAATCGGGTGCTAACTTTCCTTGACTCCAAACCTCTTGATTCCACGAAGGAGACACACAAGATATGCTCGGTCTCCCACTTCGTAAGTCACTTCCTTGCGCCATCGTCGGCATAACTCTTCCGTCTCGACTTTGCTATCTTGAGCCTGTCTCGAATCAGCTTGACTTTCTCTTCGAATCCTTGATAAGATCGGAACCGAAAAGTGATCGATCTCCAACACTATCCCACAAACAATGGTGTTCGCACCTCCTTCCGTATAGAGCTCGAAGGGGCCATCTTCAAACTGGATTGATAACTGTTGTTGTATGAGAACTCTGCGACGGCAAATTATCATCCCAGCTAGACCCATAGTCTAGCACACAAGCTCTCAACATGTCCTCCGTAATCTGGTTGACTCTCTCGGTCCATCCATCTGCTCATGGATGAAAGGCTGATCAATTCCAGCCTTGTACCCAAAGTTTCATGCAATTGCTTCCAAAACTTTGATGTAAACTGCGCCTCTATATCGACACGATTTTCCTCGGAACTCCATGCATACACGATGCTGGTCATGTATATCTTGGCCAACTTGGCACTGGTATAGGTAGTCTTCACGGAATGAAGTGAGCTACCTTGGTCAAACGATCAACCACTACCCAGATAGAATCATAACTGAACGGGTCCCGGTAATCCTGTGATGAAATCCATACCAAGTTTCTCCCATTTCAATCGGGAATCAGCAAAGGTTGAAGTAACCTGCTGGCTTCGATGTTCTGCCTTTACGCTGGCAAACATCGATATCGCTACGCACTCGGCAATGTCCTTCTTCATACCCGCCCACCGTAAACTTTGCTTCAAATCCAGGTACATCTTGGTGTTGCCGGGTGAATCGAGTACGGTGAATCATGAGCCTCTCAAGAATTAGCTTCCTAAGCTCGGGATCATTGGGCACGAATACGATCCTCAAACCATATAGTTCCATGTTCATCCTTACGGAATCCTTTAGCTTTTCCTTCCTCCATCTTTTGCTTTATCTCATCGATTTCCTTGTCCGACTTCGGGCTTCACGATCCTTTCGGTCAAGGTGGACTGAACTTCCAGAGTTGCGACAAATCCTTTTGAACTATCTCCATCGGAGATCTACGAGGTCATCGACCAACTCCGGGTAATCCTCCTGCGGTAAGAGTATTCACATAACTCTTACGGCTCAAAGCATCCGCTATAACATTGGCCTTACCGGGTGGTAATGCAATCTCATGTCGTAGTCCTTTATCAACTCTAGCCATCTCCTCTGCCGAGGTTTAATTCCTTCTGCGTGAAGATATATTTCAAACTCTTGTGATCTGTGTAGACATCACAACGATTTCGATGAGGAAATGTCTCTGTGTCTTGAGTGCGTGCACTACACTGCTAACTCCAAATCATGCGTGGCATAATTCATCTCATGAGGCCGAGCTGTCCGGAGGCATAAGCTACAACCTTACCTTCCTGCATCAATACTCCTCCGAGTCCTTGACGAAGCGCCACAATAAACCTGGTATTCCTTATGTATGTCCGCAAAATCAACACTGGGCTGTGACCAACCGCTTCTTCAATTCCTGAAAACTGGCTTCACATTTCTCGGTCCAAACATACTTGGCTTCCTTCTTCAACAGCTCAGTCATGGGCTTGGCAATCTTCGAGAAGTTCTCTATAAACCTCCGATAATATCCTGCGAGCCCGAGAAAATGCGGATCTCCTTGATCGAGGTGGGTGATCGCCAATCGGTGATCGATTCAACCTTGGCGGGATCAACTGCTATTCCTTCTCCTGAAATAACATGTCCGAGGAATCCAACTTCCTTCAACCAAAATTCACATTTGCTGAATTTGGCATACAGCTGATGTTCTCTAAGTTTCTCCAGAACTAGACGCAAATGTTCCTTATGCTCTTCCTCGCTCTTGGAGAAAATCAATATGTCATCGATGAACACCACGACAAACTTGTCCAGATATTCCATGAACACCTTGTTCATCAAATTCATGAAGTATGCAGGAGCATTAGTCAATCCAAATGACATGACGGTATACTCGTATAAACCATACCTGGTGGTGAATGCTGTTTTGGGTATATCCTTTTCACGAATTTTCAACTGATGATACCCTGATCGAAGATCGATCTTAGAGAATACCTTGGCTCCAACAAGCTGATCAAACAAGTCATTGATCATCGGCAGAGGGTACTTGTTCTTGATGGTCACTTCGTTCAAAGCACGATAATCCACAACCATCCTCAAGCTCCCATCCTTCTTCTCTACCAAAAGAACAGGGGCTCCCCAAGGTGATGAGCTTGGACGAATATATCCTTTCTCCAATAACTCATTTATTTGATCCTTGATCTCTTTCAACTCATTCGGTGGCATTCGATAAGGTCTCTTGGATATTGGGGCTGTCGGTAAAACATCAAGCAAATGACAGCTCACACATCGTCGCTTCTAACGTAGGTGTATAACAGGGGTTTGGTCTTCTAAAGGTCTAATAATTCTTCAGATCTTTTCAAGTCTTCGGAGTCTTCAACTGTTCTAGCTTCTAATACATGGTGAAATCCTCTTTACTCTCAAGGGGCCATCAGTTCTCCGTTATCAAATCCTTCTTGAGCGCCTTGATTGATCCTCCGGGTGATCAAAGGATAAGGGTATATTCTAACTATTTGAGGTGAGAGGGTCTATTTGATAAAATCAAAAAGATGAGAAGTAAGAGTCTTTTGTAAATTAAGTTTTGAGATATCCTGTCCAAGGGCTTTCCGATTTCTAGGGTCACGTCCCACACCAACATGTGCTCGATACCATCTCTCAGAAGCGACCCGACCTCAGACGGTCAAGCCTCGTGTTATCAGGCCATCCTCGGATCAAGATGTCGGCACACACAAGACATCAATGTATATATCAAAGTGCAATCACATGTATGAATAACGAAATGATATATACCTCATAATAATCAGCGAAACAAATCAAACGGTGTGGAGTCCCATCAATGCCATCGGCGGGTTGAGTGTAGACCGTAACCAGTATCGTAACTCTTACTGTCGAGAAACATCGCAACATGATACGTTGCAGCCGTGTAGGTCAAGACATTGAATGTACCGCAAGATCACAATAAGATAAAACAGATGATAAACTATACTATATGCAATATGGCTTTATGGCTCAGATTCGAGTTTTGTTTGCGTAAAAAGCTGGTTTTATTTTCCTACATCAAAAGAATAAATGAAGTCTGTACTATGGAGTGTTCTATCATGACATGGTTCCGCCAACCGATGTCTCATAGCCCAAAATCATCATAAGTTGCCCACAATTAAGTTATCATCCGTGTTGAGAGTTCCAAATAGATCCAAGTCCAGATGCTCAAATTGTCCGTGAATCGGGACACGGCTAATCGATTAGGTTATAACCTCTGCAGAGGTTTGTACACTTTACCCGCAAGATTCGATCCTCTTTTTACGTTCTCGCACTTCGAGTGTTTGAGAACAAGATGACCAAACATGGTCTTCCAAAGAGTTCCTCGACCACCGTCCGCACCCATCCAATCCTACCGTTCTTCTACATCTGCTAGTACCGCCCCAGCCAGAGTCACAACCAAGGTCAACCAAGCCGAGCCCATAATGACTTGCGGTTGCAGGTAAGCTTCCGGCGTGAAGTATTCTTCCGCCTCTTTGAGTCTGGGTGAAGCATTCCGCAGGATGTCATGGCGCTTCTCCATGCATCCCGGCCAACCACTGGTTTCTCCAGGGCTGCCCGTCAACCGTCCTTCACCCAGTGGTGTGTATTGAAATCCTGTCTCGAGTCTTGAAGTCTTGAGGTCTTGAAGATGCAGTCCTTGCAGATTCCATCATGGAGTTGTCGTCATTGACGTCGAATCCTCCATTCTCACACCACTCCCGAGTACTCATACCAAACCCCGTCTACTATAGCGTAGCATTAAAAATAAATAACGTCCCGGGCTTGGTAACAGGGTGATGGGTTCCTACCTCATGCATACTACTCAACTACAAGAATTTCAAAAACACTACTGAGGGGTGGTTGTAAAGGTGCCACTACATGCAATAAAACATAGGTAAGAAAAGCATGGTCAAAGTGAACTTGCCTGGTTGACGATCTTCGAAAGAAACTAGGGTTTCGTAGTAGTAATCTTCGCACTCCGGAAATTCTACCGAGGCAAACAATAACTATAATAAGCACATAGCAATAGGATCACATAACACAACATAACAAAGGTAACATAACACAACAAAACAACCAAAACCAAATCCAAAAGAAAAAACTCAAAGAAACCAATTCAAAGTTTTTCCCTACTCCAAACAATAACAAAAATAGTTTTTATATAACAAAATTTCCTTAAAATAACCTAATCATCGTTTTAGGTTAACTTAACAGAAAAGGATTCACTAAGCAATTAGGAGCAAAAAGAATTGATTAAAAGCTATTATAAAACTCATTTTAGGCCTAATCCAATTTCCATTAAGAAAATAATTTAAAACTTTTATTAATTATAAATAAAAGTTCATCTACTAGCATGACAGAAACTAACCTAGAATAACTAATCACAAGTTAAAAATAAATTAATTTACTAATTAATTAAATAGGAAAACAGAACTAGTTAATTAATTAGGATTAATAGGATTCTGTCTAAAATTAATTATTTATTAATCCTAAAATACCCAAATTAATTTCTAGGGTTTGGCAATGTCAAAATAAAGTGGTGACAAAAAGAATCATGCAAAAATAATTTTTCTAACTAAAGTTATAGCAGATTTACTATTCTGACTAAAACAATATTAAAGCATTTTTAATTATTTTTAACATAGCTAAATATATATTTTACAGAAACTACATAAAATTTGCAATCCAACAAAAAACGAATCACTCAAAAATATTAAACAGAATAAAAGATATACATTTTTGAAAACTGAAACTATTCGGCTAAAACAGAAAATCAAAATAAAAAGAAAAAGGCCTAATGGGCCTATACTGTGCACTGGGCGTTAGATAGGCTAAATGGGCCCTAGGTTTAAACTAAACGAACCGGCCTAATAAAAATAAACCTAAACTAAAAACTAAACCGATCGGACCGGCCGGTTTTATAAAATAAAACCTAACCCTTCGGTTCTAATCCTAGCCCCAGATCTAGGATCGGACGGTGGGGTGAGGCGGTGACTTCACCGGACTCGACGGCGGGCGGCGGGCGCGAAAAGGCCGAGGCGTCAAGGCGTCGGGAGCTCCGCGATTCGTCGGGAGGTGCGGGGAGTACGGGGGGTGGTTCGGTGGTGTTGGGGGTCGGGGTGGACTAGGGGGTCGACGGCGGCAACAATGGCGGCGGGGAGGGCTCGGGACTCCGGCGACGTCGAGCGGGAGGACGAGGGGGTGCGGCGGGCTCTCGGGGGGGGGGGGATGGGGTGCGGCGCCTCTGGCTTTTATAGCCAGGGGGTCGGGCGAGCTTCGGAAGGGCATCGGGGTGGTCGGGGGATCCCGGATCCTTCGGGATCCGGTGGATCTCCGGCGAGGTCGGTGGCGTGGGCGAGGGGGAAGGAGACGGGGCGGGTCCCACGAGTCAGCGGGAGAGAGAGAGAGGCGAGGGGGTCGGATGGCCGAAGCCTAGGCCTTTCGGGCGCGTGGGCGAGGGGTGAGGCGCTGGCTGGCTCGGCGGGCGCTGGGCTGCCCAGCTTGGGCCGGGCTCACTGGGCTGGCGCGGGGCTGAGGGGTGAGGCGGCGCTGGCTGGGCCTGGGGTGGCCTGGCTGGCGCCCGAGGGGTTTTTCTTTTATTTTTTTAATAAAACTAAAACAAAAATAAAACCAAATCTAGAAATAATTTATAAAGGGTATATATATACCAAAATGATCAGGGGAATATTCCCTTTCATTTGAACATTTTTCCAAAGTCAAAATCCAAACTTCATAAAAATCTATTTTTTTCAAATTCAAATAAAATTCAGATTTGAATTCCAAATCTTTTGGCCATGTTTCCTCTGATATTTTTGGAGTGTCATGTTTGCTCCTCTCATACTTTTGATCAAGTATTTATCAGGCTTAGTTTTTGAATTGTTTCCCACATGCCAAAGTTTGAAATTCAAATTGCAAAACTCAAAACTCTCTGAAACTTCAAATGACATTCAAATTCAAACAGGATGCATAGGATGCTTAGCTATAATTGTAAAACATTCCAAATAGGAAATTTGGGATGTTACATGCATCACCTGGAAGCCAACTAAAAAGACGCGATGGTGGCGAAGCAGCCCTCCTCCCACCAGGCTCTCGGGTCCTATATGATCATGTTCACCATTCCAGCCGGATGTCTAGCTTGTATTGCTTCCAATTTGGTTAAATTGCATCTGCTTAGCTTACACATTATACCTTTGAATATGACATGCCTTTCTGTTTTTGGTACATACTAGTACATCTGTGTATTTACCATGTTCTTACATCAAACTAATGTTCTTGTGTATCCCTCATCAATCACTTATGACGAGGCAGGCAGGCAAGGGGACTACTCCTCATTTAAAGAATGTAGCGTTAGCCTCCGACATGATTCTCAAGAAATGTAAATGCTAGATGAAGATAGTGAACGTAGCTCAGTAGTTGATTACAGCATTTCTACACTAGCATCGCAGTGCTTGCTCTAACTTGGCAGCGTGATATGTGGTTGCATGTTGCATATGGTGTCTAGATTGTAATTCTTCCAATCTGCTTAAACTGCATGTGCTAGTCTGCTTAGCTTATACTCCTGTAAATGTGACATTATACCAAGTAATGTGACATGCCTTCCTGTATTTAGTACATAGTACATCTGTCTATTAAGCATGTCCTTACATAAAACTATTGTTTTTTTGTATCCCGCATCAATCAATATGATGAGACACCTTTAGTATATGCAGTGCGATATTAGTTGCATCTTTCAAATGATTTATAGCATGCGCTGCTTCTAATTTGTAGAAATTCCATTTATGATGGGACACTTTTAACTTGGTAGAGTCATATTGGTTGCATCTTTCATGTGGTGTCTACCTTGCATTGCTTCTTATTTGCTGGAATGGTTTCTGCTTAGTTTACACAAACAGTTGTGAACATGCCATGCCATCCTGTTTTTCGTACATATTCCATCCTAGTATCATGTGTTTGCCTTACATCAAAGTAGTGATTGTCGGTATCATGCATGAATGAGTTCTGAAGAGAGAATTTTATTGCTTTTTCTTGTCGGTTTTACTTGACAATTCAAAATCAATAAAGTGAAGGAAGTTAGCAAGGCAGCGGATAAAGGTGCTCCTTCCAAATGGAGGGCCTCTACAGTTTCTACTCCTCCACACCCCCAAGATGATTTCCAGGACAACACATGCATAGACACTCAACAAAGATGTGTTTATGATGAGCACGTCTCCCCTAGTGCAGCATCGCTGGTGCTCCCTCTAACTTGGCACTGTTATATGTGGTTGCATGTTATGTGTGATGTCTAGCTTGTATTGCTTCTAATTTTGTTGAATTCCATCTGCTTACTTTACACATTATACTTGAATAAGACACGTGTTCCTGTTTCTAGAACATACAATATCTGTCTATCACACCATGTTCTTACATCAAATTACTATTGTTGTGTAACCTGCAACAATCACTTATCATAAGACACGTTTGACTTCGGACTGTGATATAGGTTATATCTCACATTCTTTTCTAGCTTGTACTACTAATTTGTTGAAATGGCACTTATGATGAGACCGTTTTAACTTGGTAGAGTGATATTCGTTGCATCTTTCATATGGTGTCTAGCTTTCATTGCTTCTAATTTGTTGAAATGCCTTCTCCTTAGTTTACACATCATAAGCTGTGAATATGCAATGCTGTGAATATGCAATGGCACTAATGACGAGAGACCTCTAACATGGTAGTGTGATGTTGTTTGCATCTTGCATATGATTTATTTTTGTACCGCTTCACATTTGTTTAAACGCCATATATGCCGAGACACCGTTAACTTGGCAGAGCGATATTTGTAGCATCTTTCATATGGTGTCTACCTTCCATTGCATTGCTTCTAATTTGGTGAAATGTCTTCTTCTTAGTTTACACATCATAGTTCGGTTATCTCTTCCGTCCGCTTTTTCATACATATTACATCCTCCTATCATGTGGTTGTCTAACATCAAAGTTCAGTTAAATCAGATCACGCATTAATTTGTTCTCAAGAACTAAATTGTTATTCGCTTTTTCTTGTCGGCTTGACTTAACATGGCACAGAGAAAGAGGAAGAAACAAAGAATGGCAGGGAATGAGAAGCGGATGAATCCTGCAGATTCTGCTGGTACTGATGGTGCAATAGGAGGTGAAAGTCCAGCGGAAAATTCTACAAACATGGCATCCCATGCTACACGAGCTGCAAAAAAAGCCAAACAGAAACAAATAGCTGCCACCAAACAAGCAGAGACATCCCTAGTTCTTGCAACACCTACCACAAGACTACCAACTGCACGACATACTGCAAGGCCAACTCGAGCTAGAAGCACGTTCCCAAGCTCCCTTGCCACCGACACTACTTACCAAGAACTCTTGACACAAGACGAGTAGGCAATATCAGATGAACCTTGTGAGCTTCAACAGCAAGAAGGTAGTTGCTGGAGTCAAGTTACTGATTGCATGCTTCTTTATATGTAGTCTCACAGCTTGATGTACACTAACACTTCCTATGTTCGTTGTTGGACTAGCACCTAGGCGCAAGAGGAAACAAACATCGTGGATAATGCTCGATAGGTTAACTAAATCTAGAGGAGGAAGAATGGAGATCCGTTTTGAGGCAGGTTTAAAAGGCCACATGATGCTGCTGAGTCAGCCAAGTTAGTATCGAGGCAAGTGGTTGCCGTTAGGTGTCATGTACGTATCCTCCCAACATGGATTCAAGACGAATGACAAAGACGAAAACCAGTTCAACACCTTCCTCGACCATTTATCTGTAAGTATGGTTATGTATGGAAACTAGTAATATCGCCTTGCTCTGTCCCATACTTTCTAGGTTGTCGATAATGAGACTCCCATAATTTTCAACAGAGGAGGTTCAAGTTGGTAGCCAAGATGATGCAACTGACAAGCTTGCACCCATGTTTTCAAGTCTGCTGTGGCGAGATCGGTATAACTTGAGGAAAAATCACTTTGAAGGCAAGGCTAACAGTGAACTTTCCCAAACATCTCCAAATGGAAAATATATCGGATGAAGATTGAGGGCCTTGTTAAACACCGATCCGATCCAAGTATCGGTACACATATATATATGTGATCGATCACATGTTGAAGTCCTATTGACGCATGTGCCACACAAATCTATCTTCTTGTAGGTGAACTGTTCAAAGAACAAGGCCAACTGCATTTAAAGTGAAATTCCAATGCATTTACGTGATCTCGTAGCTATATTGCACACTGCGAGGCTCTTGTAATTAGCTGCTGTTTCACTCTTTTCGCTGTACCATATTATCAGATCTATATTGACTTGTTCGAAATGCAGAGGAAAGCTCGCAAGGACCAAAAAGTACCCGAACCAAATGCTGTGGAAATCTTCAAGGACTGTCACACCAGCAAGAAGAAGGGCATGACTACACCAGTCAAAGCCGTTGTTGTAAGTCCTTAATCCTCATGCCTTTTAACTACTACTTACTCTGACTTGTGCCTGGAACTTCATGGTTTGCAGCCAATGTATATTACTCTTTTCAATTTTATACACAATTGTCTTAGCGTATCATTGCACCTTACAAGGTTTAAAAGGGAGGAGTGATGTTCCTTTGATCTTGACCCGTAATCTAGTTCCATGCTGGACTTGCCCACACAATGTTACAATTGCCTGTTTGTCTGTTCTCAGTTGTTTTGTGATAGGAATGATGTCATACTATGCTTACCGTATTATAAACTTCGTCTGTTTATCCTTAGCCCTCAATACAATGTGAAGAAATAGACAATACATTAGCGATGGTACATGGTCATATGTTTGGAACCTGGTTTTATTATGTACTTTGCAATAAAATACAACTAATATTTTACATGGGTTCACCAGAATAAGTTCTGTATATAGACCAAAGGTATTTTGTTTGGTTTTGCTGCCTCCTTAATATCTTCTGTTCTGGTACTACTAATGCAAAACCTCAACTTTTCAGCGAGCTATGGAAAAAATGGTGGAACCGCCACCTTCTGAAGGTGTCGAGGAAACTATAACTGCAATGTCAGCTCTTGCTGCAGTGGGTCAGTACCCGTCCACTAACAGTGCCAAAAGCACGTTCCTGCGTAATACTGGGTTAGTTGTTAAGGCAATATAGTCCAAATTGCCTCATGATCAAGATATGCAATTTCAAAGCAATGTTGTATCTGCGCTCCAGACACAAGTCCATTCCCTAACAGAGGTCCTTTGTGAAACAAGGAGAAACATTGCTCAATGTCGTCAAGATATGCATGGTTTTGAAACCAGACTATCACACATTTGCTATGTTGTTCAGGAGCCTAGGGGAAATGAATGCGAGGGTTATGGTGCTCCATCAGACAATACAGCATGAAAACGTAACAGTCAGGTCAAATGAACCGAGCTTCTGAACTTCTGGTGGTGCATTTATCTGCTAGACTGTTAAGTTTTATGCCAACTTTCCTTTTGTTATATAGTTGTAATTTGTTTTGGTGCGATACAAAATTTATTCTTAACGTGCAGCCACCGGCTGAAGAAAACAGCAAGCCATTTTCGTATAGTGTAGGGTATTCCCTATATTTTCACTGGTGGCGATCTTTGATGCCGAGTGGATGTAATCTGTGCAATCGCCTTAATAGCCTAGCGTTAGTTTCGGCCTTATTTATTATCTAGTCTTCTTTTTCCCTGGTTTGCTAGTGGCCACAACTACCCATGGGCCATATACGGGCCGTAGGATCCATGGGTCTCCTACGGGCCGTCGATAAATGGGCCTGTAATCGGTGGGCCTCGGGCCGTCGGATAAATGGGTTGTCGGTGTCAAAACCGGCGGATCTCGGGTAGGGGGTCCCGAACTGTGTGTCTAGGCGGATGGTAACAGGAGACAAGGGACACGATGTTTTTACCCAGGTTCGGGCCCTCTCGATGGAGGTAAAACCCTACTCCTGCTTGATTAATATTGATGATATGGGTAGTACAAGAGTGGATCTACCACGAGATCGAGAGGCTAAACCCTAGAAGCTGGCCTATGGTATGATTGTTGTTCGTCCTCTGGACTAAAACCCTCGGTTTATATAGACACCGGATAGGGTTAGGGTTACTGAGTCGGTTACAATGGTAGGAGATCTACATATCCAGATCGCCAAGCTTGCCTTCCACGCCAAGGAAAGTCCCATCCGGACACGGGACGAAGTCTTCAATCTTGTATCTTCATAGTCCAGAGTCCGACCAACGGTGATAGTTCGCTATCCGGACAACCCCTAATCCAGACTCCTCAAGTAGCCCTCGAACCAGGCTTCAATGACGAGTGCGGCGCGCATTTTGTCTTCGGCATTGCAAGGCGGGTTCCTCCTCCGAATACTTCATAGAAGATTTTGGACACAAGGATAGTGTCCGGCTCTGCAAAACAAGTTCCACATACCACCGTAGAGAGAATAACCTTTGCATAGATTTGCTGACGTATTCCGTGGCGTGACATCACACCACGGCCAGGCCTTTATACGAATCGTTTTATTGTTCCACCTCAGCGCGTTTAGCGAGGCGGTTTCCTTGGCACGCCTTATCAGAGCGGAGATCGTGCCCCCTTATTTCGGGATTCTCATCAATACGGGCGTGGGTAACCCAGTCATGCCCGTTGGCACGCCTCCTCCATCGAAGGCGAGTCCCGAACGGTCACGGGGAGGGCTCTTGGTACTCAACCTCTTTATAACGAGACGAAGGCCCGCTCCTTTCTTTCAATCTCAATCGAATCCGCCCCTCGCCTCGAGTTCCAACACCCAAAGCTCCAGATTTAGGCGCTTCGGACCTTCAACGATGTCCGGCTCCGACCTGCACGGCCGGTGGATGTCTTCCTCCGTCACGGAAGAAGATGTGCTAAAGCTGAGAGACGCCAGTATCTAACCGCGAATTTCGTGATAGGCTGCCTTCTCAAGGGCAGGTTATTCCACTCCCGAGCCTGGTGAGAGCGTGGTATTCGTGTCTCACTTCCTTCGGGTTTAGGCTTCCGACCGACCCTTTGTGAGGGGGGCTTATGTTTTATTATGGGCTGGAATTCCATGACTTGGATCCGGAGTCCATCCTCCACATCTCGTCATTCATTGTCGTATGTGAAGCCTTCCTTCGCATTACCCCTCACTTCGGATTGTGGCTCAAGACCTTCAAAGTGGAGCCGAATATGATCAAGGGGCATCAGCAGAAAAGGAGGGGCTGTTATAAGCAAGAATGCGGACGCTCCATGGCCCGAGGGCTCTTTTCAAGAGGAGCTCAATTTATGGCAACAGGAGTGGTTTTATATCACCGCTCCCAGGGGCACCAAATGGGCGGCGCCACCTGCCTTCCGCTCGGGTCCTCCACTGCGGCGGGCGTCATGGGTCAATAAAGGGCTCGACCGGGGACCGTCCAAGGACGTACCTCTGTTGCAGGGCCGTATTCGAGACCTCCGATAGAGAGATCAATCTGGTCGTAGTAGCGCAAGTCATGTTGATTCGTCACACCTTGCCCTGCAAACGTCGCCCCCTCCGCCCGTGGGAGTTTAATCCGGAGGGACCACGAGCTCTCCAACATTTTATGGGCGTAACGCCCGTGGAGATGTACCAACTGTTCTTCGGATCACAAGCAATGTGTCCGGACTTAACCGAGGAAGCAGGTCTGAGCTGCAATCGCCCGGATACTCAAGTAAGTAGTCCTGTACCCGGACATGCTATCCGCATATTTATCATAAACTTGCCCTTAAAAGAGCTATCCTTTAAACAGGAGTGGATAGCAAAAGCAAAACTGATCAGTGTCCGCCCCCTCCCCGAGACCACGCCGGATCCTCAGATAACCAAGATGCTAGAGGCTGTGCCTTTTGAAGAAGGCGAAGGGGGGAAAAAGGGAACTACTACCTCCTTGAAGGAGGCTATCAAGAAAGGGGGGTCGAGGATCCCTCCCTCCAAGGGGAGAAGAGGACCGCTTCTGAAGATCCGGAGACCAAAGCCTCGAAGCGGGGGAAGAAATATTCACCAGAGGGTCCTACGGCGGGAGATGCCCCGGCCGCACTATTTCCCCAAGGAGATCAGCCCTCCAGCGAGCCGTAAGTAAAAGGGGGGCGTTTTCTTTTTAAAAAGAGAGACATCCTTGTTTTATTCTGAAGGTAACCGAAAGTTTACCTTGTAGCTCGGATCTCAGACCTTCACAGCAGAGCTCGTCTTCAGGGGATCTTGGTCCGGAGATGATGGAGAGTGAAACGCCTCCGCCCGCCGTACCGTTATGCGAGGTGGACGACCCTGAGGTGTCGTCGTGGAGGGCTTCTCCGAATCCGGTGGGGCCAGAAAGCAGCCGTATGTCCCCTCAAAGCCCTCCGTGTCCGGCCTTCGAAAAAGGCCACCGGACGAGTCCGACACCAACGGGTGTACGGTCGGAGGAGCTGAAGGATCTGCTCGGGCGAGCGTCTATCTCGGAAGATCACCGTACGTTAATGGGTATGGTGATTGAAAGGATCTCATCCACTGAGAGCGGATTGCATGGAGCCGTCGTAAGTTTACTGACGGGTTTTGAGGTACGCAAAATGATGTACCTTCTGACAGTTTTGCATATAAAATGCGCCCTGTATAGATAGTAGCCCCTAAGACTTGGTGCGGTGTCAAAAATGATGGCGCGCCGAGGATCATAACCCCAGGTATAATATGTGCTCTTCCTATGTAGGTGGCGAAGCGTCCGGTGGCTAGCCGGGCTGATGAATTTGCCGAACTGAAGCGGCAACTTGACGTGGCGGATGCGGACATCACGCTTGTTAATAAGCGGCTTGACGAGTCACAAGGTATGCAACTTCTCCGCGGACACCTGGTAAGGGAGCTTGACGCCCATGCCTTACAACATGTATGCTTAATGCAGATGGTGCCGCTACTATGGAGAACCTTCGGGCGGAGCTCGCCCGAGCCAAGGAGCAAGCCAGAAAAAGTGATGCGGCGGCCTTAAAGGCGGCCATAGAGCTAAAAGCCGAACAGGCTGCTCACTGCCGAAGCAAGAAAGAAATGGCCGAGATGGCCATGAGGTTGAAGAATGCTACTGACTGTTGCGAGCTTCTTGAAAAAGAAGATTGAGCGAAACAAGAGGACCTAAAAAAGGCGGCCACCGAGGCCAAGGATACTCGCTCTGCGATGAGAGCTATGAAGGAGGAGCTACGTCAGGCCGGAGATATTGCGGCTATAAAGCCCTTTCTGATGCGTAGGAAATTCACGGATCCTAAGTACGCTCAATTGGACCAACTGTGGGGTGTGGAGGATGCTTATCTAGACTTGGCGGCGAGTGCCGCAGACGCGGCCGAACACTTCCGAGGTCAAAAGGATCACGGAATGGAAGAGCTTTTTTGGTCGCAGTTCCATAGTCCGGAGCGTCCACTTTCATTAACCGATCGTTTGGACGAATGGGCTGAGCTGAATAGGTTGTCCGGACTTGCCATGAAGGTTGTCGTGACTCATTTGTGGCCGAAAAGGCCCGAGCCGAAGAGTTATTTTGGCTTGGTGCAACAGTTCCTTAGTGCGGTGCCGCATATCGATGCAATGAAGCGGTCAGCATGCATAGAGGGTGCGCAGATGGCTCTTGCCCGTGTGAAGACATACTGGGCGGAAATGAAGGCCACCGACGTTGCATCCCAAGATTCGGACAGAAGCCGAGTACCTGCCGAGCACTATTTTGAGGAAGTCCTGCAAGGCACTCGTTTAATAGAGATGCAGTGCTCGAAGGATATTATGTTTTAATGACATGTATGATTTGTGAAAACAGTGTTTAAATATAATATAAGAGCTTTTTATACTTGTGCGTTCAAGTATTAAAACACCTCCTGTGCGGCCGTTGATGTATATGTGTATATAACCTAAAAGATGGCAGTCTTCGGCTTCAGCCCCCACGCACATAGTGCGGGGGTGTTTGCAAAAAGGCGCATTTTCACACTTAATCCAACGTCTTGGTCCTGTAAAGGAGGTGATAGCGTAGCAAACTAGGCAACCGGACTATAATGCTTTATCACTTTCACTTAGCCATAGGAGTTCGATGGTGGGGCTACTATATAGCCCCTAGGGGCACCACGCCTCCCAATTCGGGCGCAGATGTGCTCGACCGAAACGGTCCTTCGTTAATGCGGGAATTCTAAACATTCTGGTGGGTCATCGAGTGGTTGACCAGTCTCACGCTATATCATGACGATCAGCCGCTTTCTCTCTTGAGGTGCTCACTGGCGAACCGGGCACAATCGCATAGTTCTCCGGTGCCGCGTTAGCCGATAGAACGGAACGTAAGGCAGCAAAACACAGGAGCCGGGAAACCCAACATTTGACCAAAGACATGATTCGGAGCTGATGCATATAAGGCCTAACTCGAGACGCCGAACACTCCATAAGGTATTCGGTCTTTATGAAAACGGGCAGAATAATGCCCTAAGCCCCTGGTGTCCAGGTACGCGCAAAAATTCTGGTGCGGCCGATGCCAAAACGCCAACCTCCTCCTCGGTTATAGCAAGAAACCGGGGGATGTGTATCAACAAGAAACAGTAAAAAAGGTTTATGCAGGGTCTTAATCTGAAAAGAATCCTTGCAACGGGTCCCTACCGCACGTCTGCGCTGTGTCTCCGTTGCAGCCGTATCTCGGACGGGTGTAGCACGGTGTTCATCTCGTAAAAGAGAAGAACTTAGTTGAAAAGAAAAAAAAAAGATCGTATAAAAATGTACTTTATATTAAATAAACAGAGTAAGGTTCAAAAGTGAATAAAATTGAGCTTTATTGTCTCTTGTTGTACATGCGTGCAGCCCCTTGTACGGGAGTATGCCGCTAGTAGGCGTTTATATGTTTACGCCGGACTCGTCTAGTCATGTCGGGGGTTCGAATGACCTATTCAGGCGCTTTGATTAGCGGAGCCGGATTAGTGTGGGGCTGTCAAGGCAGTCTCACGTTCTTCCGTGCTCGAGTAACACTTGATACTCCCTTTTAATGAGATGGTGCCGCGTGGACCGGGCATTTTAAGTGTAAGAGATGCATAATGCGGTATTGCGTTAAAGCGGGCGAAAGCTTCATGTCCCAGTAGTGCTTGATAGCTACTTTCGAATGGGGCGATGTGGAAGGTTAACTTTTCGCGGCGGAAGTTGTCGGATGAGCCAAATACAGCTTCTAGCAGTAGGGAGCCCGTACAATGGGCATATAGTCCTGGCATTACCCCTTTTAAGGAGGTGTTGCTATGGCGAATTTTGGTTGGGTCTATCCCCATTTTGCGGATTGTGTCCTGATATAGCAGGTTTAGATCGCTACCTCCGTCCATTAGGACTTCTGTAAATTGGAGTCCGTCAATTATAGGATCTAATATCAAGGCAGTCCATCCTGCGTTCCGGATACTTCCGGAATAGTCCTGATGATCGAAGGTGATTGGTTTTGACAACCATCGTTGGGACTCTGCAGGGATAGACCGTGCGGCGCGTGTTTCTATGGGCGCCGCTCTATTTTTCCCTTTTGTCACTTGAAGTGAGTTCATTGTTTTGACTTTTTGTGGGAAATTATTTTGTTTTCCGGTGCTTGTGGGGTTCGGCATTGAGTTTGCCGGACTACTTGAAGACCCATCAATCTCTGTGGGTATGGTTTGCAGGCTTCCCGGGAGTACTGTGGATTTGGCATATTTTGTCCAAGATTTTGTTTAGGTTGGATAGCTCGTCGCTATAGTCCTTGAGGGGCAGTTTTTTATGATTCTGTCGGGAGCTTCTGAATCCGGCGTTGCCTGCCGTGCTCTTCGAGCTGTTTCCCTTTGTCCGGCGCTGGTCCTTGCTGCGTCGTGGTTTTCCATTACCATCCCTGACTTCGGATGTACTTGGGTCGCTGGTACTGCATCTTGCCAGCCAACTATCCTCTCCCGCGCAAAAGCGGGTCATGAGGCTTATTAATGCAGCCATTGTTCTCGGCTTCTCCTAGCCGAGGTGTCTGGCGAGCCATTCATCTTGGACGTTGTGTTTGAAAGCTGCTAAGGCTTCGGCATCCGGACAGTCAACTATTTGGTTCTTTTTTATGAGGAACCTGTTCCAGAATTTGTGGGCTGACTCTCCGGGTTGTTGAGTTATGTGACTTAAATCGTCTGCATCCGGAGGACGGACATAAGTCCCTTGAAAATTTGTTCGAAAAGCATCCTCGAGCTCTTCCCAACTTCCAATGGTATTTTCAGGGTGGCTTTTGAGCCAATGCCGGGCTGGCCCTTTGAGCTTGAGGGGTAAGTATTTTATGGCGTGGAGATCATCTCCTCTAGCCATGTGTATGTGGAGGATGTAATCCTCAATCCAGACTCCAGGGTCTGTTGTTCCGTCGTATGCCTCTATGTTTACGGGTTTGAATCCCGCTGGGAATTTGTGATCCAGCACCTCATCGGTGAAACACAGGGGGTGTGCAGCACCCCTATATTTGGGTGTGCCGTGATGTTCGGATATTTGGCGTGTTGCATTGCTTGGAAGAGCTTGCTTTCTTGGCCCATAGATGGACCTAACTGGGCCATCGTTTTGATGCGAATCCTTATGCGGATCGTGTGCCGGCTTGTGTGCGGCGCCGTTTGCCGCTCCATGTTTGCCATGTGGTCGTCTATCCGACCTGGCGGCCTCTTTGTTCTTTGATTGTGGGGGCTCTACGGCATCTTCATCGAATTCGGGCAGTAATTTGCGCTTCGGGTAGCTCTTTATTTGGCGACTGTCGCCGTATTTCTCTGCGGTGTTGAGTACTTTGCTCCATCTGATTCTGAGTGCATCTTCCACTGTTTTGAGCTTCCGCTTCTGCTTTTTTAGGCTACGCTTAGTGGCGACGAGCCTTTTGTGGAGGTTCTTCTGCTCCAACAATTTGTCCGACGTGAGATCGTCCGGACTGTTATCTTCGTCGGGGACGGGTTGTTTATCCAAGTTGTCCTGTTCGAACGGTTGCTTGATAGCATGTTCGTCGTCCACCGGTTCGCCCTGCTCTATGGCTGGGTCTATGTGGCTGCCGTCTTTGTCGAGGCGGAACTTGGTACGGCGTTTACGTTGCCGTTTTGACTGCTTTTCGAGGGATTTATCCTTCGTAGTGTCCCGTTGTTCCTCGTCGTCACTTCCTTTAGGTGTATCCACCATGTATACATCGTGCGATGAGGTGGCTATCCAGTATCCTATAGGTGCTGGTTCATGGTTGTCTCCTACACCGCCATCCATACCGTCGATGTCTTTGGAGTCGAAATCGAGCACGTCGTTTAAGCTTTCGACAGTGGCTACAAAGTGGGCGGTGGGTGGGCGTTGAATCTCTTCGTCGTCAAGATCTCAACCTTCCCGACCGTAGTCCGCCAGGCTCTCCGATAAAGAGAGAGACTTTAGTGAATTCAGGATGTCGCCAATGGGCGAGTGCTGAAAGATGTCCGCGGCAGTGAACTCCATAACCGGCGCCCAATTGGATTTGATTGGCAGGGGCACAGATGGTTCGGAGTCCGGCACCTTGGAGTCACGGTCTTCGCAAAGGACATGGATGGAGTTCAGCTCAACCGCCGTAGAGATCGTAGCCCCCGAGGCGGTGTCCAACCACTCGTCCTCGATCGGCGGAGTCGGCTCCGAGCTAAGGGTCGGAGCGGACGCTGGTGCGGCCTCCAGGGCACTGTTCGGCGGCAGAGCTAGATCGTGCCCACCGAGACAGTGCGGCGCGCTTGGCGGTGGCTCGAATCCGTCGAAGATCAAGTCTCCGTGGATGTCGGCCGTGTAATTCAAACTTCCAAATCTGACCTGATGGCCAGGGGCGTAGCTTTCGATCTGCACCAGATGGCCAAGTGAATCGGCCCGCAGTGCAAAGCCGCCGAATACGAAGATCTGTCCGGGGAGAAAAGTCTCACCCTGGACCGCGTTGTTGTTGATGATCGAAGGAGCCATCGGGCCAAAGGATGACGACACAGAGGAACTCTCAATGAAAGCACCAATGTCGGTGTCAAAACTGGCGGATCTCGCGTAGGGGGTCCCGAACTGTGCGTCTAGGCGGATGGTAACGGGAGACAAGGGACACGATGTTTTACCCAGGTTCGGGCCCTCTCGATGGAAGTAAACCCTACTCCTGCTTGATTAATATTGATGATATGGGTAGTACAAGAGTGGATCTACCACGAGATCAGAGAGGATAAACCCTAGAAGCTAGCCTATGGTATGATTGTTGTTCGTCCTACGGACTAAAACCCTCCGGTTTATATAGACACCGGATAGGGTTAGGGTTACACAGAGTCGGTTACAATGGTAGGAGATCTACATATCCGTATCGCCAAGCTTGCCTTCCACGCCAAGTAAAGTCCCATCCGGACATGGGACGAAGTCTTCAATCTTGTATCTTCATAGTCCAGGAGTCCGGCCAACGGTGATAGTTCGGCTATCCGGACACCCCCTAATCCAGGACTCCCTCATGGGTCTACATGGGCCGTAATCGGGCGTAATTGGTATCGGCCCAGCATGATAACGGGCCGTTAACAGGCCGTAGGACTGCAAAAGCTTAATTCTGTCACAGGCATAATGGGTCGTTAATGGGCCAGAATATAGGACGGGCTGGCCAGAAACGGGCCGACTCTTGCCATGGGCCGAATTTGGCCCATTAGGGTAACAGGCCAGTAATGGGCCGACTCTTGCCATGGGCCGATTTTGGCCCATTTGTGGAACATGCCAGTAACGGGCCGACTCTTGCCATGGGCCAAATTTGGCCCATTAGGGGAACAGCCAAGAACGGGCGGAAGTAATCGAGGGCGAAAAAGGAGCCCAAGAACGATGGGCGTCAATAGGCCGAAGCTAACACGGGCTGGAAACGCCCATCTAAATCACGGGCCGTTAACGGGTACAAAGAAAATTATTGTTCATTATGGGCTAGAGTCACCGTGGGCCCGTAAAGGGCCGAAGATACGAAGGCCTCATATGGGCCGAAGACGCCGTGGGCCATACATGGGCGAAAGTGAAATTGGCCGGTGTTATATTCGACGCCCACATGACGTTGTTGGGCCGATTTTTTAGTGCCTAACGGGCCGTGAGTTAACGGGTCAGAAATGGGCTATTTTATGAAGAGACCGTTAAGAGGCTTTTACGGGCCAGCCCGTTAACTTCGACCAAGTCAAACGGGCGGCTTTGTAAGCTAAATGGGCCATGGTGGGCCGTGGCACGTGTCGACATATCATAGGCGCCTATCTCGACCCATCGACAAGATGACACGGTTTCGTCCGCCAATAAGAATTTTACACGTGGAAATTTCCCATTGGTCGGGCTGTTAACGGGTTATCGGATCCAAAACCCGACCGATAGCTTAACGGCGTTCGCTACGATGGATGCCACGTGTCGGTCACCCTTGATGAAAGCACTTCCGTGACACGCGATTTATCGTCATGGAAGTGGACACTTCCGTGATGATAATTTTGGTTATATCATGGAACACTTCTACGACAGCACAGGTATGACTATCTTGATTCTGTCATAAAATCATCATGGATGTACATGCATGACAGAAAATGCGATCTACTGTGACAAACACGTATCATCGCGGAAGTGTATTTTTTTGTAGTGCATGTCATCGTCATTAGCCCCCAAATGGATTGAAGTCCGAGTGAAGAAGGGTTGAAGTTAGTTCCGACTCGATTTTATGCTTCAGAGGGATTTCGTCGAGGTCTGGAAAGCACATTGGTACTTCAACCCTGCATCAGTCGCCTCGATCGATTCTGGCTTCTGATATCGCCGAGTGAATTATGCCATAAATCTTCGAGTGAATTAGAGTGCGAAATCTTCGATGCGATTGATTGCTCTGTGGTTCTCGGATCTCACGGGATTTGAAATTTTGGGGAAGCATGCAGGACGGAGCATGGCGGAGTAAACGAAACGAGTAGGCAGAGACGCCTCGATCTCCGCGCCACCTTTTTCGCCACGTATCGAGCCCGCGCCTGTTACGGGTTGTGATAGGATCGTTCGGGCCCACGGGTCAGCCACTCGGAAGCAGGCCCATAAAAGCCGTCGAGGCCGATGCGATGCACAGTGCGCCCCATTCGATCCCCTTTCTCTCTGCTTCTCCACCTTCCTTCTCTCTACTCTCGATGCTTCCGCCCACCCCGCTCACACTCCGGCGCCATGGTGAAGGAGAAGACTACGGCCCTGGAGCACGCAAAGAAGGCGACGGCGGAGGCGAAGGGCAAGAGGATGGCGAGGGGGTCGTCGTCACGGTCCGGTCTGCCGCCTGGTTGGATCCAGGGGGACTAGATCCGCTCCACCGTCGTGAAGGAGGACTTGGAGTATCTTGCCAATGACGGCTTGATTGCTCACGGGTCCTGGAGGCTGCCGGGGAATGAATCCGAGCCCCAGCCGCGCGAGGGTGAGCGTGTCCTCCTTACCACCCACGTTGGTCGAGGTTTCTCCCTGCCTCCATATCCGTTCCTCCGAGGTTTTTTGAATTTCTTCGGTGCTCAGATCCATCACTTTCCTCCCAACACAATCTCGTATCTCGCCGCATTTGTATCTATCTGTGAGAACTTCCTTGGGTGCCAGCCGCACTGGGGCTTGTTCAAGCACATTTTCACTTGTCGATCCCAGTCGGTAAAAAAGGCCAACCCAGACGACGAAACGACACACGTGATCCAAATGTGTGGAGGTTTAGGAATCCAAATGAGGGGTAGATGTACTTATCCTCCCATGACTTTTCCTGAGTCAGTTAGGGGATGGCAGTCAACTTGGTTCTACTGCAAAGATATTCCGACTCCCGGTCTTTCGACTGGTCTTCCTCCTTTCTCTTTGGAGAGACTCCGCACCCCTCATTCACTAGTTGTAGCGCCTGAGGAGAAGGGGGAGATGTGAATGTTAGTCGACGCCGTCGTCGCGTTGGTTCAAGGTGGAGTGACGGGTATGGATCTGTTGGAGGTATTACTCAGTCACCGCATCCAGCCCTTGCAGGCCCGTGACCACCCTATGTGGATGTACTCGGGTCCAGAGGACACCACTCGAATCCACCCGGAGGAGGTTGACGAGGAGACGCTGGCCCAATGGCTCAGGAGTATTACTGGCAATAAGGATAACCCCAAGGGGTCCAGGAGGGTTCTGCCATTCGACGCCAACAATGCTCCAGAAGAGGTCAGGCTCCATTTACCGAGTGTTTTTCCTTCCGATTTGCGATTTGTTCTTGAATCTGACTGATATTTGTAACTTGTGTCTTGCAGATTTTTACCAAGATGTACTCGATCCCGAACGGGAGCAGCACCAGGAGGGAGTGGGGAGTGATGATGAAAGCGCCGACTGGCAATATGAAGATGACAGCGAGGAGGACAACAAGGACTCTAGCAGCGGCGAGGAAGTTGACTCGTTGCCCCGCTCTGAACGGCGCTCTAAGCAGTCGCAGGATCCCATAGGAGGACGTGGCAAGGCAGTTCTGCCGAGTGCAAAAATTCCGAAGCGTACTCGGACTTTGACTCCAGAGCCATCGAAGAAGGCCGCGAAGTAGGCCAAAATTACTCCACTAAAGCCCTGGAAAGGCCCTGCCCAGGATCAAGGTGGCCGTGCCTGTTGCTTCAGCTTAAGTTCTTCTTTTCTTTATCTTTCGTTTCCATCGTGGACTTCTTCCCTTGCTTGACCGAGTGAAATTTGGAACTTTTAGTGCGGCTACTTCTGCAACATCCATGGACGTCGACAAGGAGCAGGGTGACGTGGAGACCGCAGACGCGGCCACTTTTCGGGCAGGTATGATTCCACAACCATGCTTGTACTCTGTCGATTGTTTTGGCGGATGACTGAAATTTTGCCGTCGAGTGTTTTGAAGTGCCGACAAATATTATCCAGCTTCCAGATGCCGATGATGATGACGAGGAAGCACCTCAAAGGAACACCGGGAGAAGAGGCAGAACTTCGAGCAGGAGCGTACCAACCAGCAAAGCACCTCGCTCGGCATCTAAGCCCGTCGTCCAACAACTTGATGATCCCATAAGGGCCACTATCTCTTTTGCTGATCCTCTGTCGATAGAGAAGCCTTTGGCGTCGACTGCCCAGACTTCTGGCCCGATCACGCAACCTCAAGCTCCAACTCTACCGACTCCGTCATCTATTCCATCATCCACTCCATTTGTTTTGTACAATGCTCCGGAGAGCCAAGCGGGAGCTTCTAAGGAAGCTATGATTCAGGCGGGTCTGATGATGGACCGACTGAAAGTGGTGTATGACACCAGCAAGGCCGCCTACGATGCCAGCTCTGCTCTTCAAGACAATGTCCGAGTAAGTGGGATTGTAAGTTGATTTCCGATTGGTAATCCAGCTCGATTCTTGCCCTGTCAGGATATGCTATCTGAAAACTACTGCTTTATTATTCGTAAGATGCCAATTTGCACCTTGCGCCTGTACACCCACTGGGTGTTTTCTGTAGCTGATTAGCTCTTTCACCTGAATTAGAAAGGCCATGTCGAATGAGATCTTAGTCCAGTGGGGGCACGCTGGGTGCACCCACTGGGTGTAGTCCCGAGACCGCGGTCGACTGCGGGCAGCCAATGGTGGTCGGAGAACAAATGTTTCTTTAATCCTTCCACTCGGGCTGGGCTGACCATGCCGAGTGGGAAATCAAACCAGTGGGGGCACGCTGAGTGCACCCACTGGGTGTAGTCCCCGAGACTGCTTTTGAATGTTTGATTTGGGAGCAGTCTTAGAACTCTTTTTGTCGTAGTAATCTGACCTTGCGCTTTTTTCATTCGGAAGTAGCAGATCTTTTTACTCCTTCCACTCGGGCTGGGCGGACCATGCCGAGTGGGAAATTAAACCAGTAGGGGCACGCTAAGTGCACGCACTGGGTGTAGTCCCCGAGACTACTGTTGAATGTTTGATTCGGGAGCAGTCTTATAATTCTTTAGCAATTAGATCTTGCACTTTATCGCTCGGAAGTAATTGGTTTTTTGTTTCTGTCGATTGACTTGTGTTTGTCGTTGACTGTAGAAATCATGTGAGCTTGGAACTCAGTATGCTGCCTTGGAACAGGAGAAAATACAAATCAAGCTCGACCTGGATCTGACCAAGGAGAACTTGAAGAAGGCCCAAGATGAAGCGAAAGCCATGGGAGGTAACGACTTTGTCGACTGCACGCCTTGTTATTTTTCCTTTCCCATCCTCTTTTGGGACGAGTGAGTGATCCCACTTGAATAGATGTGCGTAGTGAAAACCGTCAACTCCAAGCCCAACTGAGGAATTTATTTCTTTAGACAAAATGAAGCAGGCTTTGGAGTAGAAGGACCTTGACCTTGCGGAGGCGTAGAAGACAGCGCGTGAGAAAACAGAACTGGACGACAAGAAGCTGGCTTCGGTCGGCAAGTTAGAGGAGGAGAACGCCAAGCTGAAAACTGTTGTTGACGAGGCAAAGAAGGAAGTTGCACAGCTAGGGGAGGAGAAGGTGGCTCTGGCCGACAAAGTGGATGTTCTCACTTGGAAGAGGGACGAACTGGAGGCTTATCTGGGAGGTCTTGCCAAGAAGACGTTCCTCATGCTCGAAGGTACTTTACCTCGTCCGACTGGATTCGAAAACTCTTTCACCATGTTGCTACCAATTCATTACTTTTCTTTGCGTGCAGATTTCTGCCAGAACTTTGAGGAGGAAACCGGGTGGATCGAGACAGGACTCGACCCCATCAACTCCCCCGTCAAGGACGAAGCTACCATGAACGTGCTGCGACTGGAATCTCGTCTTGCTAGAGTCTTGGACTATGTGGCTCGAATGAAAGTTGCATTGTCGCGAAGTGAAAAGGAGTTGTGGCCAGAGGATGTGCTTCTGAATGACCTCGAGCCACTAATGACTCGGCTCAATGGCATCCCTGACAGAGTGCAAGCATGGAATAAGTCAGTTCCTCGCTACAGTGCTGATGTGGCTTTGTCACTCGTCTGTGTTTATTTCAAGGACGTCAAGGAAGAGAAGCTGAAAGCTCTTCAGGTGGAAAACACCAAGAAGCTTCAGTTTCAATCTTTTATGGAGACTTTCATCAAGGCAACCACTCGCATTGCAGACGACATCGACTTGGATGCTTTCGTCGAGCCAGCTAGCCCTCCTCCTGCCGAGTGAAAAACTTGATAACTCAACTTTATTTACCTCGGAATGCCAAGTGATTTTGTAATCATTAAACTCTTTCAGTCCTGACGCCCGAGTACTTCCATTTATGGTTCTGAACCTTGCTGAATTTATCCGAACTTGGTTGCCTTATTCGAATGCAGTTGCTTTTACCTCCAATGTTCTTGGATTTTCAGACTTAGGCGAATCTTGGATTGCAGCTAAGTCTCCGAGTGAGAGGATTGCTCTTCACTCGTAGTAGACGTTGTACTTGCGGAGCAGCTCAGAGTGCATCCAGACGTTGTACTTGTGGCGCAGCTCAGGGTGAACCATGTTCCTTCCGAGTGTGAAGATTGCTCTTCACTTGGTGTGTTTTTGAAACTTAGGCAAGTACTGGATCGCGGCTAAGCCCCCGAGTGGGAGGATTGGTCTCCACTCGGAGTGTTTTTTATAACTTAGACGAGTACGGGATCGCAGCTAAGCCCCTGAGTGGGAGGATTGCTCTCCACTCGGAGTGTTTTTTGAAACTTACGCAAGTATGGGATCGCAGCTAAGCCCCCGAGTGGGAGGATTGCTCTCCACTCGGAGTGTTTTTTGAAACTTAGGTGAGTACGGAATCGCAGCTAAGCCCCTGAGTGAGAGGGTTGCTCTTCACTCGGAGAATGTTTTAACTTAGGTGAATCTGGTTTGCAGCTAAGCCCCTGAGTGAGAGGGTTGCTCTTCACTCGGAGAATGTTTTACTTAGGAGAGTATGGGGTCGCAGCTAAGCCCCCGAGTGAGAGGGTTGCTCTTCACTCAGAGAATGTTTTAACTTAGGCGAGTACGGGGTCGCAGCTAAGCCTCCGAGTGAGAGGGTTGGTCTTCACTCGGAGAATGTTTAAACTTAGGCGAGTACGGGGTCGCAGCTAAGCCCCCGAGTGAGAGGGTTGCTCTTCACTCGGAGAATGTTTTAACTTAGGTGAGTACGGGGTCGCAGCTAAGCCTCTGAGTGAGAGGGTTGCTCTTCACTCAGAGAATTTTTAAACTTAGGCGAGTACGGGGTCGCAGCTAAGCCTCCAAGTGAGAGGGTTGCTCTTCACTCGGATAATGTTTTAACTTAGGCGAATCTGGTTCGCAGCTAAGCCACCGAGTGAGAGAGTTGTTGTTCACTCGGAGAATGTTTTAACTTAGGAGAGTACGGGGTCACAGCTAAGCCTCCGAGTGAGAGAGTTGCTCTTCGCTCGGAGAATGTTTTAAATTAGGCGAGTACGGGGTCGCAGCTAAGCCTCCGAGTGAGAGGGTTTCTCTTCACTCGGAGAATGTTTTAACTTAGGCGAGTACGGGGTCGCAGCTAAGCCTCCAAGTGAGAGGGTTGCTCTTCCCTCGGAGAATGTTTTAACTTAGGCGAATCTGGTTCGCAGCTAAGCCCCCGAGTGAGAGGGTTGCTCTCCACTTGCAGTGTTTTTAAAACTTAGGCGAATCGGGTTCGCGGCTAAGCCACCCATTGGTGGATTTGAAAGCATGTATATGCGGAAAACAATCATTAAGGAACTTGCAGGAATCATGTCTTGCTTAACAAACTAAAGGTACTCTTATTACAACTCGATGATCTGAGTGTTAATTATAGAATTGGCAGAGTAGATCCGCATTCCAGGCGCGTGGTTCATCAATCCTCTTCACGAAGTTGTAGAGGTGGTCAGATCCGTTGTTGAACACCTTGGTGACGAGGAAGGGGCCTTCCCACGCGGGGCAAGCTTGTGAGGCCGTTGCTGATCCACTCGGAGCACCAAATCTCCTTGAAATGCTCGACCTCTGTCGTTTCAGGCGTGGAATCGACGAAGGTCCTGCTGATAAATGGTCGACTGGATTAGAGCCATCTCTCATTCTTCTTCAAGGAGATCAACAACGTCCTGATGCGCTTGCTCTGCTTCGGCCTGTGAGTGAAGTTCCACTCGGGGTGCATTGTGCAATAGGTCACTCGGAAGCACGACTTCAGCCCCGTACACCAGGAAGAAAGGAGTTTGACCGGTCGACCGATTGGGCATCGTCCTCAATCCCCACAGAACAGACAACAACTCATCCACCCAAGCTCTAGCTGCATGCTTGAGGTCATGCATCAAACAAGGTTTCGGCCCTTGGAGGATCAAACCATATGCTCTTTCAGCTTGCCCATTCGACTATGGGTGCGCAACGGATGCGTAGTCGACCCGAGTGCCTTGAGAAGCGCAGAAAGCTCTGAATTCTTCCGAGTCAAAGTTTGATCCATTGTTTGTGATGATGCTGTGTGGTACACCGTATCGGAATATAAATCCTCTTGTAAAAATAATAGTTGTACCGGAGTCCAAACTCTTCATGGGCTTGGCCTCAATCCACTTGGTGAACTTGTCGACTGCCACAAGCAGATGAGTGAAACCACTTCTGCCATTCTTTAGCGGGCCAACCATGTCCAACCCCCACACAAAAAATGGCCAGACGAGTGGAATGGTCTTTAAAGAGGATGCAGGCTTGTGAGACATGTTCGAGTAAAACTGGCAGCCTTCACACTTTTCGACGATCTCTTTCGCCATTTCATTGGCTCGTGGCCAGTAGAATCCTGCTCGGTATGCTTTGGCCACGATGGTCCGGGAGGACGCATGATGACCACAGGTCCCCAAGTGAATCTCATTCAAGATCAGTCGACCTTCTTCTGGAGTGATACATCACTGAGCAACGCCAGTCACACTTTCTCTGAAAAGTTGTCTGCCTATAACTGTAAAGGCTTTCGACCTGCGTATGATCTGGCGTGCTTCAACTTCATCTTCTAGAAGCTCCTGCCAGAGCAAGTATGCAATATATGGCACCGTCCAATCGGGGATGATTACCAGAATCTCCATGATTAAGTCGACTACTGCAGGCACTTCAACCTCAGTCGGATTGGTAGCACTTATAGGTTGTGGGGGCTCCTCTGTGAAGGGATCTTCTTGTACTGATGGGGTATGGAGATGCTCCAAGAACACATTACTGGGAATAGGCTTCCGAGTGGAACCTATTTTCGCCAAATCATCAGTTGCTTGGTTCTTGAGTCGGGGTATGTGATGGAGCTCCAACCCTTCAAACTTCTTCTCTAATTTCCTTACTGCATTGCAGTATCTAGTCATGGCGGGGCTCCTGATATCCCACTCCTTCATCACTTGATTAACCACCAAATCTGAGTCGCCGTAAACCATCAGGCGACGGACGCCGAGTGAGATGGCCATACGCAACCTGTACAGAAGTGCTTCATATTCAGCTTCATTGTTGGAAGAATCAAAGTGAATCTGGAGTATGTAACTGAGTATGTCGCCTCTTGGGGACACCAGAACCACTCCAGCACCAGAACCATTCAACATCTTAGATCCGTCGAAGAACATGGTCCAGTGTTCTGAGTGAACTTGAGTTGGTTGCTGTTGCTCAATCCACTCGGCCAAGAAATCCGCAATTGCTTGAGACTTGATTGCCTTTTTTGCTTCAAACTTGATATCTAGAGGAAGAAGTTCAGTCACCCACTTGCCACTCGACCGGTTGCATCTCGATTTTGTTCAAAATTTCTGACAATGGAGCGTCACTGACGACTGAAACCGAGTGGTCTGCGAAGTAATGTGCAACTTTCTTCATGGTCAGATAAATTCCATAGACAAGCTTCTGGTAATGCGGATACCTTTGCTTGGACGGAGTAAAAACTTCAGAAATGTTATACACTGGGCGTTCAACTTTATAGGCTTTGCCTTCTTCCTCCCGCTCGACGTGAGCAATGTGCTGACAACCTGTCCAATGGCAGCAATGTATAACAACAGAGGCTCCTTACTGACTGGGACAGCAAGCACCGGCTGGGTGGAAAGCAGGGCTTTGAGCTCTACAAACGCTGCTTCAACTTCAGGAGTCCACTTGAATGTATCGGAATTTTTCATCAGTCGGTAGAGAGGCAATGCCTTTTCATCGAGACGAGAAATGAATCGACTCAATGCAGCCAAACAACCTATAAGCTTCTGAACATCATGCACACGCACGGGGCGTTTCATTCGGAGAATTGCTCCAATCTTTTCTGGGTTTGCATCGATCCCCCGTTCAGAAATGAGAAAACTGAGTAACTTTCCTCCTGGGACTCCAAATGTGCACTTGGATGGGTTAAGCTTGATTTCATATCTTCTTAGGTTGGCGAAGGTTTCAACGAGGTCAGCCAGCAGGTCAGAACTCTTGCGTGACTTGACCACGATATCGTCCATGTATGCTTCCACATTCCGACTGATTTGAGTGAGCAGGCACTTCTGGATCATGTGCATGAACGTGGCACCAGCATTCTTGAGACCAAAAGGCATGCTAACATAACAAAAACACCCGAATGGGGTGATGAAGGACGTTTTTATTTCATCGGGTCCATACAGACGGATATGATGGTACCCGGTATATGCATCCAAAAAGGACAAATGCTCACACCCCGCAGTCGAGTTGACCATCTGATAGATGCGGGGAAGAGGAAAATGATCTTTCGGGCAGGCCCGATTGATATGCTTGAAGTCGATACACATACGAAGTGAATCATCTTTCTTGGGGAACATGACGACGTTTGCGAGCCACTCGGAGTGGTATATTTCGCGGATAAACTCGGCTAACGGGAGCCGAGCCACCTCTTCGCCGATTGCTTTCCTCTTCTCCACGGCGGACCGACGGAGATGTTCCTTGACAGGTTTTGCTTTTGGGTCGACATGCAAACGGTGCTTAGCCAGTCCCCTGGGTACACCTGGCATGTCAGATGGTTCCCATGCAAAGATGTCCCAGTTCTCACGGAGGAACTGGATGAGCGCTTCTTCCTATTTGCTGTCGAGTGTTGTTGAGATGTAGGTCGGAGCAGCATTGGGGTCTTCCGGGTGAATATGGACAGGCTTCGTCTCACCGGCCGACTGAAATGCGGACTCTGAGGCAGGCTTCTTAGCTCTCAACAAATCACTCGAATCTACATTTTTCTTGTATTCCTCCATCTCTACCGCTGCCATCTGCTCATCAGCAATTTTTGAGCCTTTCTGAAGGCACTCCTCAGCTTTCTGCCTATTTCCCGTAACCGTTATCACACCTCTGGGCCCGGGCATCTTCAACTTGAGATACACATAACATGGTTGAGCCATGAAACGGGCATACGCGGGCCTTCCCAAAATAGCATGATAGGCTTCTTGGAAATCCACCACCTCAAACGTCAACTTCTCCTTGTGGTAATTTTTGGAATCACCAAAAACCACGTCAAGAGCAATCTCCCCGAGTGACTTTGCCTTCTTTCCGGGGATGACACCATGGAACTGCATGTTGCTCTCACTGAGTTTGGACATCGAAATGCCCATCCCTTAGAGGGTCTTAGCACACTGGTGCGCGTCGGTCCTAAACAAATGGTTTTTAACCCCTTTCCGTGACGGCAGTTTGGAACCGTCACCAAGTGAGTGTGGGCGATAGGGGGGTCCTTCCCACGGGACCCAGAAACCGTCGGGGATAGGGAGTGAGGGAGTCCTGGATTAGGGGGTGTCCGGATAGCCGGACTACCATCATCAGCCGAACTATCATTTGCCGGACTATCATCATCGACCGGACTCCAAGACTATGAAGATACAAGATTGAAGACTTCACCCCGTGTCCGGATGGGACTTTCCTTGGCGTGGAAGGCAAGCTTGGCGATACGGATATGTAGATCTCCTACCATTGTAACCGACTCTATGTAACCCTAGCCCTCTCCGGTGTCTATATAAACCGGATGGCTTTAGTCCGTAGGACAACAATCACAACAACCCTTACAATCATACCATAGGCTAGCTTCTAGGGTTTAGCCTCCTTGATCTCGTGGTAGATCCACTCTTGTAAACATCCACAATATCAATATCAATCAAGCAGGACGTAGGGTTTTACCTCCATCAAGAGGGCCCAACACAGGTAAACATCGTGTCCCTTGTCTCTGTTACCATCCGCCTAGACGCACATTCGGGACCCCTACCGAGATCCGCCGGTTTTGACACCGACATTGGTGCTTTCATTGAGAGTTCCTCGTGTCGCCACCGATAGGCGTGATGGCCTCTTCAATCGATAACGACGCAGTCCTGGGTGAGACCTTTCTCCCGGACAGATCTTCAGATTCGGCGGCCGCGATCGCGGGCCAACTCCCTTGGCCATCTAGAGCAGATCGAAAGCTACGCCCCTGGCCGTCAGGTCAGGTTTGGAAGCTTAAACTTCACGGCCGATATCCGCGGGGACTTGATCCTCGATGGATCTGAGCCGCAGCCGAGCGTGACGCGCGGTCATGATGGGCATGACCTAACTCTGGCGCCGGACAGCACCTTGGAGGCCGCACCCGGATCCACTCCGACTCATAGTCCGGAGCCGATCGCTTGAATCGAGGACGGATGGCTGGACACCGCCTCGGGAGCCGCAATTTCTACGGCGATGGAGCCGAACACTTACCTTGTCCCACATAAAGCCCATGACTCGAGGTGTCGGACTCCGCGGACCGAACCTCCTGCGCCCCGCCAGTCGAATCCGATTGGGCGCCGATCATGGAATTCACCGCTGCGGACATCTTTCAACACTCGCCCTTCGGCGATATCATAAATCCATTGAAGCATCTCTCGCTATCCGGAGAGCCCTGGCCGAACTACGGCCAGGACGGTTGGGACGCGGATGACGAAGAAATTCAGATCCCACCCACCACCCACTTCGTAGCCACCGTCGACGATTTAACCGACATACTCGACTACGACTCCGAAGACATCGACGGTATGGACGGCGATGTCGAGACTCCCAAGAACCAGCGCCTACAGACACCGAAGACCACCTCGTCATACGACATATACATGGTGGACACCCCGAAGGGAAGTGATAACGAGGAACAACGGGACGCGGCAGAGGATAATCTCGCCGATAAAGAACCAAAACGGCGACGCAAACGCCGCCCTAAGTCCCGCCTCGATCAAAGCAGCCTTCCTAACGACCCAGCGATAGAGCAGGGCAAGCCAGCGGATGACGAACAGGACGAGCCGGATAATCAACCCCTTCACGGAGCAATCAACAGTCCGGCCACAACACCAGAGCATAAGAACATACGCAAAAAACTCGTCGCCACTGCAAGAAGTTTGAAGAAGGCAAAACGGAAGCTCAAAACAGCAGAAGACACTCTCAGAATAAAGTGGAGCAAAGTATTCAAGACCGCAGACAAATATGGCAATGGCCATCAAACTAAGAGCTACCCGAAGCGCAAGTTGCTGCCAGAATTTGACGAGGAAGCCATAGAGCCTTCACAGTCAAAAAATAAAGAGGCCGCCTGGCCGGATAGACGGCCAGATGACAGGCCCAAAGCGACAAACGGGGCTGCACACAAGCCGACTTATAATCCTGGTAAAACGGACGGCCCAACTAGGTCCATCTACGGGCCAAAAAAGAGGACCCCAGGAAGTAACACACCACGAGAAGTGTTCAAAGACAGCGGCACACCCAAATACAGGGGCGCCGCACACCCGCTATGTTTCACCGATGAGGTGCTGGATCATGAATTTCCAGCAGGGTTTAAACCCATAAACATAGAGGCATACGACGGCACAACAGACCCCGGAGTCTGGATAGAAGACTACATACTACACATACACATGGCTAGAGGAGATGATCCCCACGCCATAAAATACCTACCCCTCAAGCTCAAAGGGCCAGCTCGGCATTGGCTCAAAAGCCTCCCAGAAAACACTGTTGGAAGTTGGGAAGAGCTTGAGGACGCGTTTAGAGCAAATTTTCAAGGGACTTATGTCCGCCCTCCGGATGTTGACGATCTGAGTCATATAACCCAACAGCCCGGAGAGTCAGCACAAGAATTCTGGAACAGGTTCCTTACCAAAAGAACCAAATAGTCGATCGTCCGGACGCAGAAGCCTTAGCAGCTTTAAAACACAACGTCCGAGACGAATGGCTCACCAGACACCTCGGCCAAGAGAAGCCAAGAACAATGGTCGCGCTAACAAGCCTCATGACGCGCTTTTGCGCAGGAGAAGACAGCTGGCTAGCAAGATGCAGCACCAGCGACCCGAGTACATCCGAGATCAGAGATGGAAACGGAAAGTCACGGCGCAGGAAAGATCAGCGCCGGAATAAAGAAAAAAGCCCACAGGGCACAGCGGTCAACGCTGGATTCAAAAGCTCGCGGCCAGACAATAAAACACGGCCTCTTAAGGACAACAGAGACGAGCTATCAAATTTAAACAAAATTTTAGATCGGATATGTCAAATCCACAAGACCCGGAAGGCTCGCAAACCATACCAACCGAAATTGTTGGGTTTTCAAACAGTCCGGCAGACTTAACGCCGGACACAAGGGGCTCGATACGCCAAGCGAGGACGATGACGAGCCCCACCAGCAGAGCGCCGGAAGTCAAAAGAATTTCCCTCGAGAAGTCAAAACAGTAAACTTGCTTCACGTGATAACACGGAAAGCCAACACGGCACTCGCCAAGACAAGTGTCGGACGATCCACCCCAGTGGACCAAGGTTGGATGTCAAAACCAATCACTTTCGACCATCTGGATTAGTCTAGAAGTATCCGGAGCGCAGGATAGACTGCCCTGATATCGGATCCCATAATAGACGGACTGCAATTAACGCAGGTGTTGATGGACGGCGGCAGTGACTTAAACCTGCTATATCCGGACACAATCCGCAAGTGGGGATAGACCCTATTACAATTCGGCATAGCCGCACTTCCTTCAAAGGAGTGGCGCCAGGCCCTTAAGCCAGCTACCAAGCACCACCGGACGGGAAGCTCTCGTCCGCATCGTTTCATCATAGGGTCGCCGGAGACCCCGGACACGGCTGGACAAGTCCGGAATAAACAAGCTAGGGGCTACCTAGCCGCACACCCCTTCACAAGGGTTTGCGCATATAAGCCATAATGAGCTAGCATAGGCTCAGCTTTCTTAATCTATATTTCAATTTTTATGCACTTTCTCGCACGATTTCTTTTCCAACCAAGTTCTTCTCTTTTTACAGATGAACAGCGTGCACACCCGTCCAGGATGCGGCACAACGGAGACACAGGCGCAGACGTGCAGTAGGGACCCGTTGCAAGGACTCTT
Organism: Aegilops longissima; assembly: GCA_021605205.1. NCBI lineage: Eukaryota > Viridiplantae > Streptophyta > Magnoliopsida > Poales > Poaceae > Aegilops > Aegilops longissima. The sequence goes on along the minus strand of CM038678.1, from coordinate 695,644,424 downwards.
TTCAGACTAAGACCCTACGTAAACCTTTCTTACTGTCTCTTGTTGCTATAATCCCCTGGTTTATCATTATAACCAGAGTGGAGACTGGCGTTTTGGCATCGGCCGCCGAAGAACCTGCCTGCACGGACACAAGGGGCTTAGGGCTTTGTTTTGCCCGCTATTATAAAGACCGAACACCTTCGGAGTGTTCGGCGTCTCGAGTTAGGCCTTATATGCATCAGCTCCGAATCATGTCTTTGGTCAAATGTTGGGTTTGCCCGGCCCTGTGTTTTGCTGCCTTACGCTCCGATCATCGGCTAACGCGCTCCGGAGAACTACTCCGATTGTGCCCCGGTTCGGTGGCGAGCACCTCAAGAGAGAAAGCCAAAACTGACTGTCATGATATAGCGAGAGACTGGTCAACCACTCGATTGACCTTGGGAATGTTTAGGATTCCTCCGCTTTGACGAAGGGCCGTTTCCCGGCCAGGCACATACGCGCCCCGAATTCGGAGAGCACGGTGCCCCCAGGGGCTATGTCGTAGCCCCACCCTCGAACTCCATGGCTAAGTCAAAGTGATAAAGCATTATAGTCCGGTTGCCTCGTTTGCTACGCTACCACCTCCTTTACAGGACCGAGACATCGGATTAAGTGTGAAAACGCGCTATTTTTTGCGAGCACCCCCGCACCTTGTGCGTGGGGGCTGAAGCCGACGACTGCCATCTTTCAGGTTATACATACGTATACATGAACGGCCGCAAAGGAGATATTCTATTACTTGAACGCACAAGTATAAAAGGCGCTTACATCATAAAAATCGTTTTTACATCATATAAACGTTCATTCAAACGTAACATTTTTCGAGCACTGCGACTCTATTACACGAGCACCAGGAAGCACTTCGCCAAAATAGTGCTCGGCGGGTAGACGGGTATTATCCGAACCCGGGGTCGCAACAGCGGTGGCATCCATCTCTGTCCGATGTGTCTTCACACGGGCGAGCGCCATCCGCGCACCCTCTATGCAGGCCGACCGCTTCATCGCCTTGATATGCGGCACCGCCCCAAGAAATTGCTGCAATAAGCCAAAGTAACTCCTCGGCTGGGGCCTATCCGGCCGGATATGGGTCACTATATCCGCCATAGCAAGCCCGGACAACCTATTTAGCTCAGCCCACTCAGCCAAACAATCGGTCAGCGGAAGTGAACGCTCCGGACTATGGAATTGAGACCAAAACAGCTCTTCCGTCTGGTGACCCTTACCGCGAAAATGCTGCGGCATCCGCCACACTTGCTGCTAAATCCATATAAGGGTCCTCCGGACACCACAGTTGGCCCAGCTGAGCATATTTTGAATCCGTGAACCTTTGGCGCAGCAGAAAAGGCTTGCCAGCTACAATCTCCCTGGCCTGGCGCAGCTCTTCCCTCATGCCCCGCATTGCAGAGCAGGCATTCTTGGCTTCGGTGGTGGCCTTCCGCAGGTCTTCCTGCCCCGCTAGGCGCTCCTTCCCAAGAGCCTCATTGCGGTTGGTAGCCTCTTTTAACTTCACAGCCATTTCGGCTATCTCTTCCCTGCTCCGCAGCAGCGGCCCTTTCAGCCGCTAACTCCTCGGCCGCCGAGGCTGCCGCATTACTCCTTCCGCCTGCTCCTTGGCTTGAGCAAGTTCGGCCCAAGACTCTCCACGGCAGCGGCACTATCTGCATTTCACGCACATATTGTAAGGAGTTGGCTTCGCCCCTTACCACGTGACCGCCACAGTAACACTTACCTTGCGACTCATCAAGTCGCTTTGCTGATCAGCGATGTCTTCATCCGCCACATCGAGTTGCCGCTTTAGTTCAGCAACTCCATCAGTCCGCTGGCCTCGGACGACCCGCCACCTGCATCGGCATGACGGGAATTTAAAACCTGCGATTTTGATCCTCGGCACGCTGTCGATATCGACAACCTACCGAGTCTCAGGGGCTACTATCTATATAGGGCGCATTCTATATGCAAAACTGTTAAAAGGTGTGTCATTTTTACGTACCTCAAACCCCGCCAGTAAACTCCTGACGGCATCATGCAACCCGCCTTCGGCGGACGAAATCCTGTCAATCACCATGCTCATCAATGCGTGCTGATCTTCTGAGATAGACGCCTTCTCAAGCAGATCCTTCAGCCGTACACCAGTTGGCGCCGAACTATCCGGCTTTGCCACACCCGGGGGCTCCCTCCGTGACGACACTTCAGGCTCGTCCGCCCTATCCAACGACGCCCCGGACGGGGGCGTCTCGCTCTCTATCATCTCCGGACGAAGGTCCCCCGAAGACGAGCTCATCTGCGAAGGACGGAGATCCGAACTACAAGGTAAAAACTTTAGTTATCCTCAGAAGCACAAATAGGGATGTCCCTTATTATAAAACTCCTTTCTTTCTACTTACGGCTCGTTGGAGGGCTGGCTCATTAAGGGAGATTGTGCGGCGGGGCTTCCCGACGCAGGACCCCCGCGAAGATTTCTTCCCCGCTTAGGGCTTTTTTCCCGGTCCCGGAGGCAGTCCTCTTCTCCCCTTGGTAGGAGGGATTCTCGATCCCCTCGCTCAAGAGCCTCCTCGGGTGAGGCAGTAGCTTTCCTTCTTTCCCTTCGCCTTCCTCCAAGGCGCAACCTCAACATCTGGACCAGCACGGATCCGGCGCGGTCTCGGGGGGGGGCGGACATCAGATTAATTTTGCTTCCGCTATCCACTCCTGTGTAGAAGGAGATCGGTCATAAGGAGGATCATCGAAAGGAAAACAAACGGTATGTCCGGACTTGGAACTACTTACTTGAGTATCCGGGCGAGTGCAGCTTAGTCCAGCATCCTCGGTCAATTCCGGATGCACCTCTTGCGATCCGAAGAATAAGTTATACATCTCCAGGGGTGTCATACCCATGAAGTGTTGGAGAATCCGTGGGCCCTCCGGATTGAACTCCCATAGCCGGTGAGGACGGCGTTTGCAGGGCAGGAGACGCCTAATTAGCATAACCTGCATCACCACCACCATATCGATCTCCCGCGTTAGGAGATCTCGAATCCGGCCCTGCAGTAGGGGCACGTCCTTTGACGGCCCCCAGTTGAGCCCTTGGTTGACCCACGATATCAATCATCGTGGAGGTCCCGGGCGGAATAGGGGAGGCGGCTTTTGTCTGCGGCCCCTCGGAACGGTAATATAGAACCACTCTTGCTGCCACAGGCCGAGCTCCTCTTGGAAGGAGCCAGCGGGCCACGGGGCATCGGCCCTCCTTCTTATGGCCGCCCCGCCACACTCCGCTTGACGCCCCCCGATCATCTTCGGTGCCACATTAAAAGTCTTCAGCCACAGGCCGAAGTGTGGGGTGACGCGGAGGAAGGCTTCGCAAATGACAATGAATGCGGATATATGGAGGATGGACTCCGGAGCCAAGTCGTGGAATTCCAACCCATAGTAAAACATGAGCCCTCTCACAAAAGGATCCATCGGGAAGCCTAAACCCCGACGGAGGTGGGATACGAAGACGACATACTCGCCGGGCTCAGGGGTGGGGATGGCCTGCCCTTCGGCAGGCAACCTGTGCGAAATCTCGTAAGACAGGTACTTGGCCTCCCGCAACTTTAGCACGTCCTCCTCCGTGACGGAGGAGGGCATCCACCGGCCCTGGAGGTCGGAACCGGACATTGTTGAAGGTCCGAAAGCGCTCGAATCTGGAGCTCTAGGTGCTGGAACTTGAAGCGTGGAGAAGATTCGATGGTGGATTAAAGAAAAAGAAACGAGCCTTGGTCCCGTTATAAAGAGGGAGAATACCAAGAGCCATCTCCGTGACCGTTTGGGACTCGCCTTCGATAGAGGGGGCGTGGCGAACGGGCGCGGTTGGGTTACCCACGCCCGTATTGATGAGAATCCCGGATTAAGGGAAACACGATCTCCGCTCGACAAGACGTGCCAAGAAACCGCTTCGCTAAATGCGCTGAGGTGGTAAAGTAAAAAACAATTCGAGTAATGGCTTGGTAGTGGTGTGACGTCATACCACGGAAAACGTCAGCAGATTGAACTTGTGTATATATTATTATTCTCTCTACGATGGAATGTGGAATTTATTTTGCAGAGCCGGACACTATCCTGGTGTTCCCAATCTTCTATCATTTGGAGGAGGAACCCGCCTTGCAATGCCAAGCAATATACACGCCGGACCTATCGTCATTGAAGCCTGGTTCAGGGGCTACTGAGGGAGTCCTGGATTAGGGGGTGTCCGGATAGCTGGACTACCATCATCGGCCGAACTATCATTTGCCGGACTATCATCATCGACCGGACTCCAAGACTATGAAGATACAAGATTGAAGACTTCACCCCGTGTCCGGATGGGACTTTCCTTGGCGTGGAAGGCAAGCTTGGCGATACGGATATGTAGATCTCCTACCATTGTAACCGACTCTATGTAACCCTAGCCCTCTCCGGTGTCTATATAAACCGGATGGCTTTAGTCCGTAGGACAACAATCACAACAACCCTTACAATCATACCATAGGCTAGCTTCTAGGGTTTAGCCTCCTTGATCTCGTGGTAGATCCACTCTTGTAAACATCCACAATATCAATATCAATCAAGCAGGACGTAGGGTTTTACCTCCATCAAGAGGGCCCGAACCTGGGTAAACATCGTGTTCCTTGTCTCCTGTTACCATCCGCCTAGACGCACAGTTCGGGACCCCCTACCCGAGATCCGCCGGTTTTGACACCGACGGGGAGCCTTGATGCATACAGTTGTACCTATATAACCGTTTCCGATATCTCGAACATCCCAAACGCTTCATCCTTGCTACTCGTTTGTGCTCGCATTGCCATCGCAATCGGAGTTTTGTGGTTTTTCCTAAAACCAGGCTGATTCCAGGCACGGGAATTTTCCATGCAGATTCTAGGCACGGGAGTTTTACGATGCCTGGCACATCACAAACAGTTCATGATTATAAACCGTGTATGGTAGGTAGACAGTCACACACATTTAGTTTTCCTGCACTGTATGTGATAGTGTCTGACATCACACACGCTTTGCAAACGGCAACTGTGTGCATGCTTGCACACGTTTCCTCTATGTGAACCATCTCGGATTATGGTGTATATCACAAACATTTGTGTTTTACCAACCGTGTGTGCCGTAATGACCTGCACAACGTAATTTTGCCCTAATTTAATTGCTGCTATTTAAAATTGTACCTAATATAAACTTGAAAGTAGGCTATAGCTTTATTCATATCCATCAGGTTCAAACAACCAATGCATTATTCGATTCACAGGTACATATGTTTAAGAATTACATAAGCACCAAATAAAGAATGATGTACCAGGGTTCTATACTTGTACTACTACATATGGTACAGAAAGAGGCGACAGACATTCCAGTTGCTGAACAAGGTGAAGCGGAATGGCCCTATTGTGCTCTCCTGGATGCAGAAGGCATGCATGACTCTAGTCCAACCCCTTGTGATGGCCGGCCGCCAATCATGTAGTTTGAGAGGTAATCTTGAGTAAACTGCTTCAGGATCCACTTCAAAAGAAAAAAAGCAGATATTGTCATCTAACACAACTCATTATGGGCAGTTAAAAAAGGCTACATGGTTCTTACTTACCATCTTGCAGTTCACTGTTGTCTTGCATAAAGTGTAAACAAATAGTTCGATTGACATATTTTGACCCATTTTAATAACAATCTTTATCAGTTTCCTCACTTGATGTTGGTTCATGAATATCTCATTGCCCCATACGCAGAAAGGGTCGAAGTGTGGATCTTTTGCAATGATATATGTACCTAAAAGCACCAAGTTAATATTAGAAGCTAAACAACAATTGAAAAATGATGTAGTACAACACTCCATCCATCCCATTATATAAGATTTTATTACATGTATATCTAGACATCATCAGAACATTAAGCTAATAATCTTCCTTGTTGCTATGTAGCCTGGGATTGCATATTTAGTCATTCAGTACAATGCACGTTGCTAAACAACAACTGAAAAACGAAAAGGCATGTTAACTGCAATATCCTTAACAACAACCAAATATCGTAATTCGTAGTGGTATTGCTGAAACTATTATTGATGAAATTGAACTGCACGGCAAATAGTTGCACATATAGAGCATCATATTGTGAAGAACTGAAATAAACAAGTCATAAGGACATCTCTAGGCGATCCTTAAAAAGTTAAAGGACTAAAACTCATATATATATATATATATATATATATATATATATATATATATATATATATATATATATATATATACTCCAGCAATTTTTGGCCTTGCTAGTCGATCCCTCAACTTAAGGTTGTAAACTTCAATTTGATCAAGTTCAAAGCAGGTTCAACCGAAATTAGCATGCATTCAAACATAAACATAGATAGTTTTGCATAACCGAACATAAAACATAAATTTAAACTAAGCTAAACTACTTTCGGTCGAAGTAGAGGTCGAGCCAATCCTTCCTCGTCATGTACGGTGTGCCGCGAGCCGAATCCGGGCCAGTACCGTCATCGGGGTCGTTGGGGAAGGCACTCCTCCACTCGTCGACGTCGATCTCCTCGTTCTCAGGGCCCACCTCGACGCCCTCCGCGCCACCGTCGCCGTCGCCTTCGACCTCATCATCACAGGAGAGCGCGATAACCTCGCCGCCCTCCGTGCCACCATCCTCGCCGCCTTCGACCTCGTCATCGAAGGAGAGCGCGATAACCTCGCCGCCCTCCGCGCCGGCAAAGATCGCCCGCTCTGCCTTCAAGAGCTCCGGGTGCTGCCGGCGGAGCTCTTGCATGTAGGCCTCGTCGGAGACCTCAGCCTCGAGGTGCTCCCACGCCTCGCGGTTCTCCCGCACCATAGCCGAGATCACCATCCCTGGCTCCGGTGGAACGAGGTCGACCGAACGTGTGCCGAAGGGGAAATTGAGCCTAGCCGCCGCGCCGTGGTAGCGGACCTGCCAGCGGTCGTACTCCATGGCCGCGAGCTCGACCGTGTGGAAGCTACCAAGCCACCGGCGGGTGTGGGTCTCTCGATCTGTAATCTCAGCGACCCACATCCCCCACCACCTCTGCCGGACCCTGAGGTAGGACTTCGTCGGCTGCCGGGTCCGAGGGAGGACGGGGAAGTCCTCGAACCGGCGTAGGGGCTTGACGGCGAGCGAATCGGGGTACCGGCGACGGCGGATCTGGCCTGCGGAGGACGATCGGGACACCTCGGTGGCCACCTCGCCGGCGTAGGGCGAAAAGGCCGCGATAAACCTCTTTTTGGCCATTGGCTCCTCGAGCTCCCTGGCACACACGCAGAGGTTGAGGATGGAGGCGCCGACGATGGCGGCGACCTACCAATGGTTTCAAGGGTTGTGTGTGTCTGTGTGAGTGGAAGTTTTGGGGGTGTGTGTGTGGAGGGGGGCGGGGGGCAAGGTTGTGTTTGAGGAAATACTGCAGCAACTGAAAATTTTACTAGGCGGGAGTAACAAGGTGGGGCTACTGAAAATTTGGATCAAGGGCGAGCAGATATTTTTGAGATTGCGAGGGATGCAGAGACGGGAGTAAAATACCGGGGCTACTGAAAATTTGAATCAAGGGACTGAAGCAGAGCGAGAGTAACAGACATCGCACACGGTCCGCACATACTAATCGTGTGCTATCAAACATTAAAACCTTCCAGGCGGTAGATATTTTCGAGATTACGAGGCAGTAATATTTTCGAGATTGTGAGGGATGCAGAGGCGGGAGTATTTGGGGAGCGAGCTAGTGTGCTTGACACGACGGCTGTGGACTGTAGCCGACACACCTTCTCGCGTAAGCCATATGCGTACTATACACCGATGATGCTCCAAGATATTTTGTACTACATCTCACATGGTTGGTGATAATAAACTGTGTGGGATCTACTTAATTTGAATTACAAAATGGGGTCACAACGGCAATGGACGCTGTTTGAATTGCTAGACCTTTTATCTGCAATGAACCTACAAGTATATGTGTGTCGTAAAAGAATTGGAATTATTCAGGGTTCGTTTGGACAATTTATACATTAAACTGGTTTTCCAGCCATTTCAGGTGCACAATTCATAATTAAACTACATGCACATGCTCCGGTGCATACAAATTGGTTGAAAAATAAAATTTGTGTCCTTCAGTGCATGCTTAGGTCCCATGCAAGAAATGGGAATTAATTTTTTGGGGTTCGTTTGGCCTTTTTTATATATTAACTGGGTTTTCTAGGCATTTTATGCGCATAATTCAAATTTGAACTACAAGCACATGCTCCAATGCACCAAAGTTGGTTGAAAAATCACATGTGTGTCCTTGGGTGAATTTCTAGGTCCCATGCAAGAGATGGGAATGAATTTCAAACACCAGGGCACTGTTGATTGCCGGCAAAACGTTGAGATACCTGGTTTTTAAATTCTAGTAATCCAAAACTCGTCTGAAATTCATGAAACTTTGCATACTATCATGGAGCGGCATCAACATGCCGTGGTGAAAATTTTGTCCCATTTGGGGCAGGTTAATTTGGGTATAAGCTTCTCACAAACCAGAGCTTCTCACAACAAGCATGATGGTTTCGATAGGGAACGTACCACCTTTGGGGACAGGACGATATCCGTTGCCTCTTATTGCTTTCAAAAAGTTTCTAATGTCAACATAGAACAACAGGAGTGTTGTGTTTAATCTTGAATTTTTCGGGGTTCATTTGGCCTTTTTTATACATTAACTTGGTTTTCTAGGCATTTTATGTGCATAATTCAAATTTGAACTACAAGCACATGCTCCAATGCACTAAAGTTGGTTGAAAAATCACATGTGTGTCCATGGATGAATTTCTAGGTCCCATGCAAGAGATGGGAGTGAAATTCAAACACCAAGGCACTGTTGATTGCCGGCAAAACATTGAGATGCCTGGTTTTTAAATTCTAGTAAATCCAAAACTCGTCTGAAATTCATGAAACTTGGCTTGCTATCATGGAGCGGCATCACCATGCCGTGGTAAAAAATTTGTCCCATTTGGGGCAGGTTCGGGTATAAGCTTCTCACAAACCAGAACTTCCCACAACAAGCATGATGGTTTTGATAGGGAACGTCCCACTTTTCGGGACGAAATGATATCCATTGCATCTTATTGCTTTCAAAAAATTTCTAGTGTCAACATAGAACAACATGAGTGTTGTGTCAATTTTTGTGATTTTTCGGGGTTCGTTTGGACATTTTTATGCATTAACTGGGTTTTCTAGGATTTTTATGTGCATAAATCAAAGTTGAACTACAAGCACATGCTCCAATGCACCAAAGTTGGTTGAAAAATCACATGTGTTTCCTTGGGTGCATGCTTAGGTCCCATGCAAGAGACGGGAATGAATTTCAAACACCAGGGCACTGTTGATTGCCGGCAAAACATTGAGATACCTTGTTTTTAAATTCTAGTAAATCCAAAACTCGTCTGAAATTCATGAAACTTGGCATGCTATCATGGAGCGGCATCAACATGCCGTGGTAAAAAAATTGTCCCATTTGGGGCAGGTTCGGGTATAAGCTTCTCACAAACCAGAACTTCTCGCGACAAGCATGATGGTTTTCGATAGGGAACGTCCCACCTTTGGGGACGAAACGATATCCATTCCTCTTATTGCTTTCAAAAAATTTCTAGTGTCAACATAGAACAACAGGAGTGTTGTGTCAATTTTTGTGATTTTTCGGGGTTCGTTTGGACATTTTTATGCATTAACTGGGTTTTCTAGACATTTTATGTGCATAATTCATATTTGAACTACAAGCACATGCTCCAATGCACTAAAGTTGGCTGAAAAATCTAATTTGTGTCCTTGGGTGAATTTCTAGGTCCCATGCAAGAGATGGGAATGAAATTCCAACACCAGGGCACTGTTGATTGCCGGCAAAACATTGAGATGCCTGGTTTTCAATTCTAGTAAATCCAAAACTCGTCTGAAATTCCTGAAACTTGGCATGCTATCATGGAGCGGCATCCGCATGCCATGGTAAAAAAATTGTCCCATTTGGGGCAGGTTCGTGTATATGCTTCTCAAAAACCAGAGCTTCTCACAACAAGCATGATGGTTTCGATAGGGAACGTCCCACTTTGGGGGCGAAACGATATCCATTGCCTCTTATTTCTTTCACAAAATTTCTCGTGTCAACATCGAACAACAGGAGTGTTGTGTCAATTTTTGAGATTTTTTGGGGTTCATTTGGACATTTTTTTGCATTAACTGAGTTTTCAATGCATTTATGTGCATAATTCAAATTTGAACTACATGAAATGCTCCAGTGCATATAAATTGGTTGAAAAACCAAAGTTGTGTCCTTGGGTGCATGCTTAGGTCCCATGCAAGAAATGGGAATGAATTTCAAACACCAGTGCACCGTTGATTGCTGGCAAAACATTGAGATGCCTGGTTTTTAAATTCTAGTAAATCCAAAACTCGTCTGAAATTCATGAAACTTGGCATGCTATCATGGAATGGCACCTGACATGCTATGGTATTTTTCGTGTCCATTTTGAGAGAAAGCTCACTCGAATAATGACAGCCAACAAAGGTATTTTGAAAAAATAGCTGCCACTTTAATATGTCAAACATTTGTATAATTCAAACCGTGTGCGTTCTGTTAACCATTCACGTGACACCATGTGTCTTAGTTTTAATGGTTGTAGGAGGTGTCGTGCGGATAGCTGCTTGACCTTGACTGAACAGGAGGCGTGCGAGCGCAGTTTGGTACGAAGGCTGACCGAGAGGCGTGCAAGCTGTCCTCCAATGGGCAGGTTCACCGGGAAGCATGCGAGCTGTACGCTACGCAGGCTCACTGGGAAGCGAGCCCTTTGACTTCCATGGCTGCCCGCCTTCCTCTCCGTTAATGGCGACCGAGCCGTTGTTTAATACGGGCGGCCTTACTATTCGCCAGGCGCACTGAGTATATGGGTCCTGCTCGTCCTCATGCTCGTGATCATCAGCATTGTCATCTCCCCCTTGGTTATAAAAATTTTCAAGTATAGGTGGTGGAATGTTCACAGGACCTTGGAAACACAAGAAGTTTAATTAGTAAAGGGAAACTAGCTAACCCGCATGCATGTGGATGAAACAATTATAATTACGATGGAAGAGAAACATACCAAAAGCATCAGGATTCCATGCAGAAACAGTGCCACGAGTGGTGGCAGCAAACACAAGACCCTCGTATTGAATTGCATCACAGTACTCATCCGTGTAAAGAAATTGATTTTTGAGCAATATCCATCGAGGTGTGGAAGTAAGGACGGCAACAAGCTTGTCGAAGATAGCAACAACTTCATAGTTTGTGTAATCCCAAGAGCGGTTGGGAACTCGACAAATTGCTATCTTCCGTAGATGACAGTCACCATGATCATATTTGAACTCACGTAGATTACCGGTGTACTCAACCTCTGGGCAGCCGTCTGAGATTTTTGGAAATGGAACCCGGTTATGTCTGTACACATTCACAAGTTACCACTCGCAGTTGTACCCAATATAAACAACCCAATCTCCATTTGCGCCTGCCCAAGCCTTGCCCTCAAGCGATGGCATCTTAACATCATACGTATCATTATCAAGCGGCATCAACTTGCACAAGGCGAGGCTTCCCTCGTCCCCGCGCCAGTCAGCAGGGTCACAGCGAAGAAGATAGGGGAGATCAAACTGCTCTTGGACCCTTGGGTTCCTTGTAATGATGTTATTAGTTGAGTCGAGAATGGTCTTGAATGAACCTGCCATGCTAGCCGAGGTGATGACGTCGCACCGATCAATGCGTTCCTCCACCATGTCATCTTTCTGATCGGGGCAAGAATAACGGGGTCGTTTCTGACCTGTTCCCTCCATGGAGAAGATGATCGAACAATGGCAGAAGGAAGGGTGAAGGCAAATGCAGGGAGGAAGAGCGTGCGGCAACAGTTCCAAATCAAGAGGGAAAGGCGAAGAGGCGGTGGACGGTTGCCACGGTACACGAAGAGGCGTCTGGGGAGCGAAAGGATACCACAGAGGTCACAAACTCACGACAAGGGCCGAGTGAACCGCATGCGTATATCGCACACACCTTGATCTGGCTGACCGTTTCTTTTGTGTTGCCTAATCACAAACAGTTCATCCGAGTGAACTGTATGTTGTATATCGCACACCTTCATCTGGCTGCCTGTTTCTATTGTGTTGCCTAATCACAAACAGTTCATCCGAGTGAACCGCATGATGTGTATCGCACACGCCTTCATCTGGCTGCCCGTTTCTTTTGTTCCTCCTCATCGCAAACAATTAATTGAACTGAACCGTATGCCCTTCATTGCACACGCAACTAAAATCTGATCCGTGTTTGATGCATCCGTCATCGCAAACGTTTTATACATTTTTGACGGTTTTCATACACCACCTTTTGCGATTATTGCATCGCACACAGTTTCTCGAGGGGTCTCTGATCGTAGTGTCACGTTAGCAGCATCCTACAGTAGTGGATACAAAATGTGCAAACCACTGCCACCATTCATAAGAACCTTAGTCAGTCGGGTGCCTCCAATGACTGGATCGACCACTAGTGCTTGCCGCCCGGGGGTAGCAATGTGCGCTGGGTGATCAGACTGGTCGAATGTAATGGGAGTCTTCGACCACTTCAAGTACGTCATAATTGCCGGCGCAACCATGTTCACTTCTCTGTTGATAACTTTCAATCGACCTTTGCTCTCTCCATCAGCAAAAATCATCAAAGTAGCGTTAACATTGGGGTAACCATCGTCCTCTTCTTTCTCCTCATCCTTTTTAGAGTCCTTTTCCGTGGGTTGACCCTCTCGGAACTGCTGAATAAGGAGCCGACACTGTCGAGTGGTATGCTTGGGTAGAATCAGGTTACCCTCTTCATCCTTTTTCATGTGTATGTGACACGGCAAATCCAGGACGTCGTTGCCTGACTAATATTTCACCTTTTTGGGTACCCACGGCCCTTTAGGTTTGCCCTTGAACTTTCCTTGATTTAAAACTGCGGCCTCGACGGGGCCTGCCGCTTCGGCTTTACGTTTTTGTTTCCGACTAGTGTTTCCACCTCCAGTGTTATGGTCGACTAGTTTCCCTTTACCATTACGGGAGCGGTCTTCCTCTTCACCGTTTGCATACCGAGTGGCTATTTCCATCATTCGGCCCAGAGACATGTCTCCGGATCGACCAAACTTCAGGACGAGCTCTCTGTATCCAACGCCCTCTTTGAAGGCGCAGACTACTTGGTGTTCTGACACACTCTCCACCATGTGGTGAAGGGTAGTCCATCTCTGGATGAAATCTCACAAAGTTCCATTCAGCTTCTGAACGCAGTGTTGCAGCTCAGTCAGCCCAGCAGGTCGTTTACAAGAATTGACCTGGTATCGAACCCAGGCTCTCTTGGGTCGACTGGAACCCTCTGCTCATCACCATACGGGCGCCTGTCGTCATACCGCCGGGGCGCGTATGACCCGCCCATTGGAGGAGGCGTAGGCACTCGACGGTGGTCATCACGAGGATCGAAATGCCCGTGGCCCCGACCAAGGTACTGATCTTGGCGAAAACCACGATCTTCACGCCGTAGAGGCGATCTTGGGCTATGTGATTACTGAACTGTGTCTGCAACCACAGACCTGCTATGTATTCCGTTGCGCGACTGAGAAATAGCCAAATTTTGTTTACCTGCTGCCCGGAGCATCGCTCAGATCTGCAGCAAACCTCTACTAGCTTCTGAACGAGACGGCTGAATTGACTCTGCTATGCGTGCTGCTGCTGCGAGATTTTTGACCGGAGTACGATATACCTGAGGTTCAGTCGGAAATAGCTGTCGTGCACGTCGACCTGATTTGGGGATCTGTCGATGAGCGCGTTCGTCGAGTGCCTGCTGGAGATTTTCTAGACGCGTACGCTCAGCCAAGGAGGCCAAACACGCAGCCTCCAAGGCCCGAGCCTCGGAGGTCTCCCCAATGATGGCGGTCTGGAGCGCCTGGACGTTGCGGCGATGCAGCTCTTCCCTCTGCTCAGCGGTGAGGGCTTCGGGAATGTACTCGTCGTGATCACGTGACGGGCCACCGCTTTCGCCGCTGCAACGGAATCCGGGCGGACTGCGCTGGGAGTTGACCATGAGGACTTCTGCTGTTGGGTCGTTGCTCTCGCACTCGGAAAGTGAATCCGAGTGATCAGCCGGTAGGTCGAACAAACCATATAGGGATTCGTCGGGCTCGATTGCTGCGACTTGAAGGGTGGTTGACTAGCGAGCCACTGCATGGTTCACCCGTCGCTAGATCCGTGAACGACTAGATCGCTTGCGGCGGCGAACAGCGGGAAACGAAGATGCCGCGGGAGCCGACCGAAAGTGGGTTGATGGCTGCCGCAGGAGGACACCGCAAGCACTTGCGCGAAAGTGCGTCGCCCCGCGGATGGGGAGAGCCTCGACGTCAAGGGGGCCTCTTGGAGCCAGGAGGAGTCGTCGGCGACGAAGATGAGCGCTCCGAGGCGGACCTCGTGGCCCATGGACAAACCACCGCCGGAAACAATGTTGATGGAGATCCAAAAAACTGCAACCTCACCGGACGTCGCTAAGATGCCTGCCCCACGGTGGGCGCCAACTGTCATGGGAACGGATCTGACAGTAAGAGTATAGGGTACGTATGACGAGGCAAGGCCCTAGCTACGTCAAAGTTGTACACACGAGTTTACGAGTTCAGGACCCTCTCGGAGGAGGTAAAAGCCCTACGTCTCGGTGCCGCTGAGGCTTGTCGACTGGATGTGTGTTGAAGTTACAAGGGGTGCGAACCCTTGTGCCAGAGGAGGGGGTGGCTTATATAGAGTGCGCCAGGCCCCTCCAGCCCTCGGTTACACAGGGTTCAATGTGAGTTAAGACAGGGCCGTTACTGGTAACGCCAGCTATTAATGGTCTTTATGACTACGGAGTGAACGCCTGACCGTTGCCATCCTGGGGTGACTTTAGATCTTCTGTACTCCGAGTGGTTCTTCGTATGGTCGAGTGACGCTACTGTGGTCGAGTGGAATTGAGGTATCCGAGTGGAATCTGCCGTCGAGTGGATTGCACTTCAAGGTGATTCCAGTTGGTGCCTTCTGTTGGACTTTGAATGTCTATGACTCTAGGGCAGTGTCCTTGGTTAGGGTGTTTAGGTCAGGCCTAAGACACTATCCTAGATACATGTCATCATCAACTATTACGTGTGTATGTGTTATGTGTTAGTAACATGCAGGTTAGCTTAGGTCGATGTTCCGTTACTTTCTCTCTGGTGTTGAGAATGAGACTACTTTTTCCTACCCTACGAACTAGTCCAAGGATGGCATACAAATTTGGTTTTCGGACTCCTCTTCAAAAAAAATGCCGTTTTAATACAACAGAATGGCATGTATTAGATAAATGAACTGATAGCTGATTAACTGTTTATTAAACAGAGATGACATACTTGAATAGATAGACTAGACACCAAATTGACTGCTCAATTTATTCATCGGGAATGTATAGATGTCTTGTGATGATTGATGAATAGATAAACTGATTGCTGGATTTGATAGATTCAATGCAATAAACAATTTGGTTGCTGGATTTGATAAATTTGACAGAATAAACAATTTGGTTGCTAGATTAATCAATTACTAGTTCATTGAACGGAAGTGACCACACTAGTTTGATCCATCAAAAGCTTCTACATACTCCCTCTGTAAACAAATAGAAGAGCCTTTACATCACTAGTTCGCTCTTTTATTTCTTTAGAGGGAGTATTTCTAATGTCTCTGTCGGCTGATGAGAAAAATAACCGAGGTGGTGAACGGAATCTAACCAGTTGATACTTGCCTGTGTGACACGACACCCAAACTGCATTGCTGGTTTCTCTCCTGTTCTATTATCCTGTTAGCATTTTTTTAGACCATCCTGCTAGGAATCTAAAAAAAGGTATATTAATCTATTGTATTCCCTTCGTTCGGAATTACTCGTCCAATAAATGAATGTATCTAGATGTACTTTAGTTGTAGATACATTCATTTTCGTGACAAGTAATTCCGAACAAAGGAGTACTCAGGATCG
Organism: Aegilops longissima; assembly: GCA_021605205.1. Lineage (NCBI taxonomy): Eukaryota > Viridiplantae > Streptophyta > Magnoliopsida > Poales > Poaceae > Aegilops > Aegilops longissima. The sequence goes on along the minus strand of CM038678.1, from coordinate 695,628,382 downwards.
CTGTCGTCTGTCCAAGCTCATTCTTATCCGGAAGTATATTCCTAACTTACAACGGCACTGTCCCCTCAAAAAAAAAACATACAAGGGCACTGAGTCTCTCTTGACGCGTGTACTTTCTCTCCATGTAAACTTTGAAGAAAATATATCCGGGTCATCAACCTCGCTAAGACAAAATGGCATTAATTACTGTGTATATTTGTTCCTTTTACCAACTTTTGTCCTAAACAATCTTGACATATTTCAGTGTTTTTGCCAATGGTCCGATTTATTAAATAACCATGACAAGCATGTCATATCGAGGACATTGAAACAAACATTAGAACCAAATATTCCTGACAAAACAAAAATAATACATCAGGGTAATTCAAAGTCGTCGTTTCTAGTTTCAACACTTGCATCTCGACTTTCTTAAATGTCTTTGGTGAAAAAGCTGCAAAAAAGTAAACTAGATGAACCTCCTATAATTTGAAGAGATGTATGGGCTACAAACGCCGGGGATTTGCAGCGATGTTCACGGACACAAAAAGGCATAGGAAAAACTTAATTTGAAATAACAATGATACCCCCCCAAACACACACACAGAGGTGTCTCTCTTAATCTGATTATCGATCTAACTAGTGTGGCATACTGATTGTCTTCAACGTTATTTATCCTACTTTATTATTTTCACCATTACTGGTAATTCGGATGGACATGTCGTGCCAACTGACTAGGCAGACAACTCGTTCTCATATATGTTAGGGTATATCTGCGATGACACGGCCACACTGGAGTCGTGCCTTGCAACTAGCTACACATATTTGCAATAATTTAACGCATTTTGTAAATTCCACAAAAATTAATGAAATTTGAAAGGATTTGGCACAATCTTGTACGCTACTAACAATTATGCTTTCATGTTATCCACCGTCAATTTTCATGCCATTCTAATAAGTGGGTTCAACTTTTTGCCATGGATAAAACAAAAGTAGGTAAAGAAATACATGTCACAAGAGCACAAATACAATTTTAAAGTCTGACAAGATTCTCACTTGAGGTAAAAATATGTCACAAAGTCACAACACGAGAGTAGAAAGTGAAATATACTCTTAATTAAGTAATCGTCACAAACCTTGTTGGTTTGGTCAAGAGAATACAATGGGGCAAATGTTGTCACAAGGTTAAGGTTGTTACTAAGGGGTAAAACGCAATATTTTTTTAGACAGGGTAAATGTTGTCACAAGGTCACAGTTGGGGGTAAAATGTGGGATTTGCTCATATTTTTAGTGTATAAGTAGATTTTAAGACCTTTTAGCACAATGTTTCATTGTATATACCTTGTATGAAGGTAGCCAAAATAATGTGTTCTACACTTTCCTAAGTAATTATGCGACCTTTTTAGAGAAAATATTGTGATTTATTTTTGAGAGAGATTAAAAAAACGAGATGGCCACAAGACAACTATATGAGTTGTCTATTACCGAAAATAAAGGTACAGGTTTATTATTTGAAGTAACTATGGAAATACTTGATTCGATGGGTGCATTCTGATTGGTCATATAATACTCCAATTTGGTATCCAGTGGAGCGAATTCTATTTGCTCTTTCTTGAAAACAAGTCAAAGCTTGAAATTATTTTTCATTTGATTGAATAGGTAGTTTCAGAATCGATTGACCATATGTGATAAACACGTTGATTACAAGAGAAAGAACGGAATTGACCAGGTCAACTAGTAGAGCAGTATACTCCATGTTTTATGTGTTAGTAACACGCACGAAGCTTAGGTTGATGTTCCATTACTTTCTCTCTGATGTTGAGATGAGACTACTTTTTCCTACCCAACCAACTGGCTAAACGAGTACAAGGACAACCCTTATAAAAAGAAAATGAATTCTTGACCCCTCCGTTTGGAAAACTAAAATCACGCCACTTATTTCAGAATGGAGGGAGTGCTAATTTGTGCCGGTTTAATTCAATAGCAGCATACATGTATAAATAAATCAATTTCTCGGTTAACTGTTTATTTCATCAGAGATGACATATTTGAACACATAGATCGGACACTGGATTGATTATTTGATCGATTCAACGGAGATACTATATGTCTTTGATGACCGATGAATAAATAAATCGATTGCTGGCTTTGATGAATTCAGCAGAATAAACAATTTGATTTGTGGGTTAATCAATTGGTAGTTAATTCAACCGAAATGATGACATCAAAATTTCGATCCATCACCAGCCGTCACCTACACCAGTACTACGTACCAAGGTCTCTGTCAGTTGATGAGAAAAATAACCGAGCTGGTGAACCAAGGAAGCCCTAACCAGATGAATAGTTGAATACTTCCCTGTGTGACACGACACCCAAACTGCCCTTTTGGTTTCTCTTATGCTCTATTGTTCTGTAGGGAATCTAAAAATTATACATTAGAACTCCAATGAATTATGTGGTTTTCATATACCCCCTGTGTTGTTTTCGTTCTGTGTGTTCCGGCCGGGGGCATATTAATCTATTACACTCAGAACCAGTGTCATTTTCTGGACTATGTGAGAACTGTCAAGCTCATTGTTATCTTACCCAGAAGTATTTTAATTTACAAGGACGTCATTGCAGCTCTCTGAATACGTGTATATAACTCTCCCCATAGAAATTTCAAAGAAAATATCTTCATTAAATATCTGGATCGATCGGCCTCGCTATGAAAAACGGTATGATTAACTGAAGAGTATGTTTATCTTACCGACTTCTATCCTAATAAGTCTGGGCATATATAGTTTACCTTTTCCACACATTATTTAATTATTTATTGCATCACCAAATAAAGTACATCAAATTTAGGACATCGAACAAACATGAACAACAAACTTCCCTATAAAATAAAATTACATCATTGTACTTGAAAGTCATCCTTTTTTGTTGTACTTTTTACATCTTAACTATTTCTTCCATGCCTTTGGTGAAAAACATTGCAGGAAAAACAAGCTAGACCAGCCTCAAATATTGTGAATGTACACGTTTTTTTTTGCCGGAATTGTGAATGTATAAGTTGTTGACCCCAATAAGTGAAACCTTATATCATTGAATTTGCCAAGGCTAAGGACACACCCTCACAAGATAGATTGTCGGACCATTGCTTTCTTTCCATACATGCTGGAAAAAATACGAGCACACTACAACAAAAGTTCTTAACACCGCCATTTGCCACCACAACCGTCAGGTTGGCCGAAGCATATGGTTACAATCCGCTGAATGAAAACCGAGAACCAAAACACCACACACCCTTTGGTGTCAGCCGCGACGACCATACTAACTAAGGCGTGATAGAGTAGTTGGATGTATTCGAACCGCCTCCACCGTCCTAACAAGTGGGTTTAGCTTTTCGTTTGTGGTAAAAAAAATTAGGTAAGAAATACATGTCACCAAATCTAACAAGATTTTGCAAATGTGATAAAATATGTCACAAAGTCACAACTCACAACACTAGAGTAGAAAGTAGAAGATACTAACCATCACTGAAATATCGATCTTTGCGCAGAACAGATCCAATAGCCGGTGCATGTGTAGCAAAAAGATGTGATGAGATTTGATGGTGGGCACTTCAGATCGGTTCAAGGGGTCAAGGGTAGCGACTGCTTTCTGGGGTGTTGACCCCGGCTGTTATCAACAAAGTCAAGCCAGCTCCGGTAGGGGAGCGGCGACAGCAACACATCGGCGACCCGTTGCGGTAGCATTGGTTGCTCAGTGGTGAAAAAAACATGGTCTTCGATGTAATTTTTACTATGTTTGGGATGCTTTGTAGTACTTCTTGTGAACCTTTATAATATATATGGGTACTTCTTGAAAAAAAAAGTGAGTTCAGCTTTAACATTGGGGTTAAAACAGAACACTACTGGAATTTTCCTCTTTGCCGAGTGCATTACGTTGGTCGTCGGGAACAAAACATTCAGTAAAACAACAAAACATGGCAAACATGCCTTTGCCGAGTGCTACACTCGGCAAAAGGGGGTCTTTACCGAGTGTCAGAAGGGTGTAAGCCGAGTACGGTTTGCCGAGTGCAACACTCGGCAAAACCATTACCGAGTTGTTTTGGGCCTTTGCCGAGTTCTTTTGAACACTCAGCAAACAAGTGAATTCCAGTAGTGGAAGTAGGTGAAAATACATGTTACAAGAGCACAACTAAGATGCAGAATCTGACAAGATTTTTGAAATGTGATAAAAAAAGATGTCACAAAGTCACAACACGAGAGTTGAAAGTGGAATATACTCCTAATAATGTAATCCCCACTGAAATATGGACCTTTACCACAAGAGATCCATGAGCTGGTGCCTGTGTAGCCATAGCAAAAGCCTAGCCATGCAGATGCAGAGCTTCTTCCACATCACATTCGGAAGGCGTTGACCATGGCGTCCACCACTAAACTAAGACAATTATTGCCCATTTGATATATCCCACCCGGATTAAGTCCCCACACCACGTACCTTTCCCTGATTAGCTTTTTCCCTAGCCGCTGCAATCGCAAAATCCACTTGCTTCCTTTTCTCCGTCGATGCACATGCAGGGCCAGTACTACTACTCACATATAGCTGAGTATCTATTGCTAAACACTTAGTTAATTAGCCGGCCCAGCAATAAGTCAGTATTAACTACCCTAATTATATTACTTAGAGTACAGGAGCACTTCTCCTCCTTGCCTTCCTCCTCGTCCTCGATCGTCCTGGTCTGTCCTGCACCATATGACCCTGCGCTGCAGCTCACGGCGAGTCACAAGTCAATGCATGCCCTCGCATCAGGTCAACTAATGGGGCTCGCCCACCATGTCACACCGCACGCCGTGTCGCCCTCCGTCTTCAGCTAGCTGCTAGCTGCTACACGTACCTTTTGCTTAGCTCGTACCCATATATATACACACAACCCGGCCGGCCCCCTCTTTCATGCATGCCATCATCCTTGCAAGGCATATCCATCACTCTTGGCCACATAACCCGGGCGGCGCATCCACCGGTGGCATATATGGCGGCGAGCAAGGGCGCGAGGAAGAGCCTGGTGTCGAGGACCCTGGAGCGGTGCAGAGCCGGGCTGGCCAGCGGTGGCCGGTCGTCGGCGGCGGTCGCGCCGGGGTGCTTCTCGGTGTACGTGGGGCCGGAGCGGGAGCGGTTCGTGGTGCGCGCCGACGGCGCCAACCACCCGCTCTTCCGCCGCCTCCTCGACGACGCCGAGCAGGAGTACGGCTACGGGGCGCAGGGGCCCCTCGCGCTGCCCTGCGCCGTCGACGCCTTCCTCGACGTGCTCTGGCACATGGACCACGACGTCCAAGACGACGACAACGGCGAGGCCGCCGTGGCCCCGTCGACGCCCATATGCGGCCTGCAGCGCGCCGGCAGCCGGAACATCAAGGTCCGGCCGGCGGGGTACCGGGTGCTCAGCCCGGCCAAGTCAACGCCGCCATCCTTCTTCTTCTCGCAGACGTTGGCCAGTTGAAGCTGCCTGCCTGCAGAACCAAAAGGAATCTGCGCGCGCATACACAGATGATCAAGCAGGTGCTTAATTTGCATATACTTAGACGACTCAAGCACACACACACGCCAAGCTGATTTAGATTGTGTAAAGGTGAAAGGAAAGAAGATCTATTCTATGCATGCATGTAATAAAGCGCATGTGTTGGATGTTCTTGTAATACCAGTTTCATCTTTCGTGAAAATGAATTTTAGAGCTTACATGATGCATGCATAGATTTGCATATGCAGCGAGGACGACCGTGGCCACGACGTCGACGCCCATATGCGGCCTGTAGCGCGCGTGGCAGCCAGAACATCATGCGTTTGGTTACATGTATTAGGCCCAATCAGCCCATGCGGGCAGTTTTTGGTCTGTTTGATTGCTCGGGTCGCATCTAAAAGTTGGCATGCACAGAACTTAAAGCATCTCTGGGCCTGCAACCAGAGAAACGCTCAAATCAGCCGTTTTTTCAAAGTCAGGCCCGAGCAGTACTACCCTAGACACGTGGCATGGGCGGCTGCACGCGTGGATGCGGTCCCAAGACGTTGCGTTGTTTTCCGAAGGTGCGCCATAAATTAATCTCACCCTCCTTCCTCACCGCTCTCTCCTCTCTTCCCCACTCACACTAGCGGCGACGACCACTGGAGCGACTGCAAGACGATCCAAGATGGCGACGAGCACCAGATTGACCGGCGCATCTGCCATGGGAGTAAGCCCTTACCCTGTCTCTCGATTTACTGCTTCCGACTCGCGGTAGATTTGATTTGCGGGCAGGGTTGGAGCGTTAGGGAGGGGATGGAACACATCGTGGGTGGGGGATTGGTTTAGGGGAAACACCACCGATGAACTGATCATAACATCATCATGAGTTTCTGGTAGCGATGGATTTTTAGGCTCTAATCCAGATTGAGTACCATGGGAAGGGGCATTGGGGGTTAATCTTACACAATAGTTTCCAATCTTAGCCCCAGCGACCCTGGAGGTGGTTGGAGCGACGGGGGCCGTCGGCCTTGTTCTTGTCCTCCGGCTGGATCACCGTCCCGTCATACTCGCCCAAGTCCAGATCGACTGGCAAAGTGTGATGGCTTTGACGCCCTAACAACAATCCCCACCGCTTCTTCCTCATCCTGCTCCAAACCCATTGTTTTGTTTAACCTTTCTTGTAAGCTAACTTATCCGAGCAGTGATACTTCCTTGTTTATGTCAACACCTCGGTGTACAACTCTGTCAGTAAGACCATGTTACTATTGTTGATGACATTTCGGTAACCGCCGATGGACGAGAACTTTGCCTATTGGTCCGCCCCGTGGGAACAAGCAGGAAAATGGTTCTCTTCGTCCCTCGCCCTTGATACCAACGTTGTTGCCAACATAACTGACAGTCTATCCTCTGACCTGCCTTGTTATCATAACCGTGCAAGATGTTAATGCCCTTCCTACTTTTAACCCACATGGTGGGCCCATAACCCATAGTTCCACGGGATCGAAACCTGACTCTCCATGTGCATCCCTGTTTCCAGATTTATTCCTCACGCTTGGCTTCGTATGTAGATGACGAGCCACCTTCCTAGAGATGATCTACTCTAGTATCAAACACAATATTTATTTCGATGCTCTGAACCCCTTTCACCTTCTGATTAGGCATCAAATGATTATCTACCCGTTTGAAACTTTTGTACCATCGCATATTGCTCTCAACGGATTCCCTGAGTTACAACTCGAGAAATAATTCATGTCTTCTTCCCTGAGTTCCACCATCAGATGCCCAACTTTGTGGAGATGCGTTCTTCCAGAGTTTTCCCTCTTATCGCATTCGTAAGACGATGAAGATCCTGAAGAAAAGATGATGGCTTCATCATGATGACTTGAAGTAGATAACTGAAGACATCAACGTAATGGATCAGCTTCTTGGAGAAGAGCAACCAAGAACGGGAAGATCCGTTAGAATTTCGTTACCGGAACTTTCCCCCTTACTCCACCTCTTGAATCTCGGGACGAGATTTCTTATAATGGAGGAGATTTGCAACACCCCAATAATCATGGTTACACCTGGTCTGTAGGTTGATGGATGTTTATTTTCAGACCAGGCAGACAAAATTAGCTGGAAGTTAACCACGAATGGATTATTCTCGGTGAAATCCATGTATTTAGACTTAATTGATTTCGGGCCATTGTCAAGGTCTTTGCATGTATGGAAGATTAAAGTTCCACTCCGCATCAAGATCTTTATGTGGTTCGTCCACAAAGGAGTAATCTTGACCAAAGATAATCTGATGAAAAGGAATTGGGTTGGTAACCCCAGGTGTTGTTTTTGTGATAAAACGAAACGATTAAACACCTCTTTCTTGAGTGTCCACTTGCAAAATTATTATGGCGGTCAATTCATATAGCTTTTAACGTTCATCCTCCAATGAGTATAAACACATTATTTGGGACCTGGCTTAATAGAGTAGACACACACATAGCTAAACATATTCGGACAAGGATATGTGCATTATTCTGGGCTATATGGAACACTAGAAATGATATGATTTTTAATGGGGCAAAATTCACTAATTTTTTGCAGGTTATCTACAGAGCTACAACCTGGATCCGTATATGGTTGTTACTAACTCATGCGGACTACAGGGAGCTTATGGTTATTGGATGCAACCGCTGGGAGACGGTAGCACGGGCTATCTTCAACCGATTTGGATGGCGAGCTAGTAATAGGCTATATGTGTAGGCATCGTAGCTTGTTCTTTCTTGCCGAATGTGGCGTTTTCTGGCCGGATGTGGCGCTTTATGGATTTATTTTCTCTTGTTGCTCGGATTTTGAGCTTCCCTGGATTTTAAGACCTTGTTATGATTTTTAATAATATGGCGGCATGCATCCACTGATGCAGAGACCGGAGACATTCCTCCTTTTCAAAAAAAAACTTGATTAATATTTTTCCTTTGTGGGAATCGGAGAGCTTCGTTGACGAAAGAATAATGTAGATGCACAGATGCACTGTATCGAGTTTTTCTGATGTACTATTACTTCAATTTCACTTCCAAGTATGAGCTGATATACACTGCATTTTGCCAACATGCATACGGAGCTTTCAAGCTTGGCAGTTAATAGCCGTCAAACAGTTCTCCTCGAGCTAGGACATATCTCACTTCACACAGTAACCAGCTCTACTACCTGGTGTTTCTGTCTGTCTCTCTCTCTCCATCAGCTACTACAGCCTCTTTGTTTGACACGCACAAACACAAGGTAGCTAGGCTTAAGTTCCACAGTGATCGCCACTGGCAACTTACAAGTTACAACAACAATAATTGGGGATCCAAGGAAAGCAACGTCGCATGAGCCCAGCTTGCCTGCCTGCAATTCCATTTCACACTTTCTCAAGGTGGCTTAGCTCCATGATTGGCTTTAGCAATACAGAGTGCCGCATATCGCCAATGCCATTAACTCTTTGGGTCCTGCACATGCATTGTAAATCCAATGAAAATGAGTTATGAGAGAATCCTACGGAGAACGATGCTTCTGTAGATATGGCTAGAGATTCGGCATGCACCATCGGTTTCGTATCGTGACGGTTCATGACTCTCCCTTCTTTTTCAGCTCGTCTCCGGCTCGGAGCAATACAGGGTTGAGTTCCGTTTTGGCGGTTGGAGATGGCGTCTTAGACCAGGTTTGTGCCAGTTTTTGTGTTTTTTTTATAGAGCGGGCTATAAAATAAGCATAACGACCCAAATTCATTTCCTAAAGTTAACAGATGCTGCACGGGGTTTTCCTCCATTTATTGAGAATCAAGTTTGGTGTGTAGTGGAACCACTAATCAAAAAAATATCTTGATACTCATTTAAAAAATTCTGAGAATTATGTTTATCGTGGTAATCATACTAAAATGATCATATGCACCCCTAGTTGGTGCAGGGGCTGGGAAGTGGAAATCTCTCCCATTTTAAAGTTACTCACTCATGTGGAAGCCAGGAGCATTTGCTTACTGGGTCTACCCAATGAAAGATGGTAGTACGGGATATCTACAACCGATTCGGATGGAGGTCTAGTAATAGGATAGGTGTTTAGCCATCTGGTCCTACTTTTGCCGGTTATGGCAGATTTTGCTTTGCTATGTTTTGATTTTCTTTCAACTCTGTTTGAGCTTGTTCTGGATTGCAGATTTTTGGAGACTTTACTTAATAAAGGGGCCGCATGCATCGCTCTGATGAAGAGGCCGAGGGTGATCCTTCTTTTCTAAAAAAATAAATAAATAAATAAGCATAACACCACACGGTTCAACAACCATAAACTGAGCCTTACATAGGTTTTGAGTCTACTGTCTAAGGTTGAACCCCGCCAATAGTTGAAGATTGAAAAGTAAATTGGTACCTTTTCATTTTGTACGCAAATTCTAGTTTGTGTTCATATAGCTGTGGGTTCATAGATGGAATAGCTTAACAGAACAGAATAGTAGAGCTCCCCAAAAAGCAGGCTTTTCACGTGTGACATGAGAGGCATATATGATGATATGAACCAAGTCAAACATGTACATTTAACATTGAAAATTGCATGTGCGGTTGTCTATTAGTTCTCCACTCAATTTAATTACATCAAAGTGACCAATCATATCTATGGCTCATAACCATCCTTGCCACATTTGTGGGTTGTGGTGCAACTGCAAGGTAGGCTCGGCCTTTCCCATTGAAGCAGCACATAGTGCAGACTGCAGGGCACACCACTTGCTTTGACATCCCACATGTCCCTCGGGACATTGACATTCTTCTTGAAATCACTAGATTCCCTTGATTGATTTTAGTCAAAGATTGTGGAGCACTTTCGATGGAAAGTGCATGTGGATGGCTCCCCATCTCTTGTAGATTTGGAGTAACAGTATTTGCTAGGGAGACAAGCCTTGGTGCACCCATACACAATAATTGAGGAGTTGTTGTGTGGGTGATGATGGTGTCTAATGTTGGTTTCAGAAAAATCACACTTTAATTAAATGAACACAAGAAGTCACATCAACTGTATGCAAACTGACCCTGCAAAAAGAACCTGTATGCAAACTGAGCATAAACCTAATTGGCTAATTCACCACCTGTGCATAGAAGTCGTTTGATAAACTCTCATTAACATTTGTTTATAGCTTGTACACCTTTGTTGTGATTACTGGATACTAATGATAGTGAAATATACTGTATAATCTTCACATGTGACGGTTTCATATATATTTACATGATGCACGTAGTATGACTCTTTATATTGAAAATTTCTTCATAACTTTATAAACAAACTGGGTTTGAATATAATATACTCGTTGTGCCACCCCATACTTACATGTGTATGCCTTTTTTTTTATATATGTCTCGATGCATGTAGGCAGCACCCAGGGATGCATCTACTGAGGCATGCTTAACTAGCTAAATTAAGTGAGACACGTTAAATTAAGGCAACCAAGTCAATGATCACCTCCTTGAATCAAATAGAAGGTTGCCATGGTTCGGAAACTCTACTGATGTTTTCTAAATGAGTATATTTTAGACGATTCTATAAAAGTATCTCAACTAGATAAAATAATGTGTTCAATTAATGTATTATGCAATTTATTAGACAAAAGTAATGTCTGATATATTAATTGAAAGTAACCATTGGCAGATTCTGATTTCGTATTTGACCCGATCATATAGTAGGTCAGTGCGCATTTTATGGGGGGCGCTACGATTTCTTGAATTCAAAACAACACAAGGAGGGTTTTTTTTTCTCGTTGTTGAATCGGAAGTGTCTTTCGTCACAAAATAAAATGAAAACAAATCAGAAGTGATTCAATGAAGATTGCTTTGGACAACAAGAACGGAATTTTTTTAGTCAACAAATAGAGTATTATATTGCTATTGTGTATGTCTTAGTAACATGCACGTTAGCCTAGATATATGTTTCCAATACTTTCTCCATGATGTCGAGATGAAGACCGCCACACCCTATGAGCTAGCTAGTACAAACGACAAGCCAACTTGATTGCTGGACTCTTCTCTAAAATAACTAAATAAGTTGGTTGCTGAATTATTTAAAGAGAGGGGACATCTATTAAACTGACAAGTAAACTAACTAGTTCGGTGGAAATGGCACATATACGAGTGTGTGTTTCAGTGCCCAGACTCATTTGTACCCGGTTAGTAAAAAATCACAATTTTTTTAAATTCAAAAATTCCAAATGTTTTTTTCATGGTATAAAATTTATTGCGTGAGGTCTATTCTAATTTTCAGATCATTTGGACATCTGAGTAGCTATCAGCAAAAAAGATAAATTAGGTTAGAATAGTGAATGAACAGTAAACATTTTTATACCCCCCGAATTTGTCTTTTGTGCCGGGAACTGCTTAGATGTCCAAATGATTTGAAAATTGAAGCGGATCTCGCGCATCAAATTAGTTACCATGCAAAAACAATTGGACAATTTTGATTTCTTTTCTAGTATTTATTTTGAGTTTTTTCCTCGGCGCGTGTGCAGATGAGCTTGGGGTCAGAAGTGGATCATCGCACATATACCATTTATTTTGGCAAAAAACATAAATGATAGATATTGATGCTGGGATCTACGGTAGGGTGCGTCGACTCCAAATTAAAAACTCCTACACGCAGAACATCCAGGAACATGCTACGGGAGATGGATCACAGTTCGTTACCACTAGACGCGCAGTGCCGTGCAGCGGAAGAAGAGTTGGGGCAGCGCGTCCGCGTGGATCGTCTCCTCCTCGTTCGATCTCCCTCGAGCGGCCGGTCGTCCGATCCCACGTACGAGTTCGCCGGAGCGGTGCAAGTGCACCGCCTCTAACGGTATCCGCGCGTGCGGGAGGAACGTCGTGCGGCGGACTGCTAGGTCCGATCACACAGTCGGCGGCAAGTGGAGGTGGCTCCTGAGGCCGAAGCGATCAACCTCCTAAGGCCGAAGCGATCTACCTCCTGAGGCCAAAGCGTTCTCACTCTTATGTCTGAGTGTGCCGCACCTTCACTTTATATAGGCGTCCGTCGCGGGCTCAACACTTGGGCCTCGCATGGACCCTAAAGCCCAAAGTCTACTCGGTCACGTTCCTAGTCCAGTTCGGATCACAACCGACCAGTGTCCTACGAACCGACCTCGTAGGTTCCTTCCCTTGCTGCGACCCTTAGGTTCAAGTCGGCTTGGTCACAGTTCGGATCACCTCCGACCTGCACGGTTGGTAGCGGCCTCTAGCAAGGCGTGCCGACCACCAAGCAGACTATGAAGCTGGTTAGGCGAACCTGTACAACGTGTCACACTTATGTTCCCTTTGCCGCACGATATATGTTGTCGGGCTCAAGGCGAGACTGTCATCCTTGTGCTAACCCGACCTCTTTCTCGTTCCAGTGATACCGACCACAATCCGGATTATCTCATAATCCTTGTCGCATGGCCATGCTATTCCTGGTCAGATCACACGAGGGGCCCAGAGTATATCTCTCCTGATCGGAGGGGCAAATCCCATCTTGCTCGACCATGTCTCGCAGCATGGGATTGGACAAACCCGAAACCTACCTTTGTAACTACCCAGTCACATAGTAGCGTTTGGTCGGTCCAAAGCAAGTTTATCACCATCTCGAGTACATGCGTCAGCTCAGGTCTTAGGACATAGAACGTATGTTGTACTAGAGACTCACAGATGACATATCGCTGCGTCTCATAGTTGGGTCTGTCCGACTCGGACCTTATCTCGACTCGGATCCGACTATGTCGAATCCGACCAGACCTTTCCAAGTCCATATTATCCGGTTAGCATCCAATGCTCCATGGCTAGTGAGACCGAGCCATCGACCGTGTCATATGCTAGTCTAGTCGGCTGCGCGTCCACACAGCCCTTTCGACTAGGGACCTTTTAGGACAGTCATCATACAATGCATAGTCCCACAAACAAGTCACGTACTTGCTGATACACATCATTGATAATGTCCAAGGACTATCTTTATTCATAAACACATAGGAAACATCATCATACATGATTGCCTCTAGGGCATATCTCCAACAGTCTCCCACTTGCACTAGAGTCAATCAAATAGACATCGAATGCCCATAGCTCTAACGTGCCCCTCATGCTTGGGTTGTGGAAGCGGCTTAGTCAACGGATCTGCAACATTTGCATCCGTGTGAATCTTGCATAACTCTACATCACCATTCTTTACGATCTTTCGTATCAGGTGATATTTCCGGTCTATGTGTCTGACCTTGTGGTGATTCCTCGGCTCCTTGGCTTGTGCGATGGCACCAGAATTATCACAATAAAGGTCCAACGGTTTCACCGAGGCTGGGAAAATACCAAGATCATCCAGAAAATGCCGGATCCAAACACCTTCCTTTGCAGCTTCACAAGCCGCAATGTATTCGGCTTCTGTGGTAGAATCGGCCACCGTATCCTGCTTGGAACTCATCCAGTGCACTGCTCCTCCGTTCAGGACGTACACGAATCCGGACTGTGATCGACAATCATCTCTGTCGGTTTGGAAACTAGCATCGACGTAACCCCTTACGACGAGCTCTTCCTCACCTCCATAAACTAGGAACATCTCTTTAGTCCTTTTCAGGTACTTCAAAATAGTCTTTACCGCTGCCCAGTGACTCTCACCTGGGTTGGCCTGGTATCTACTTGTTAGGCTTATTGCAAAAGCAACATCAGGCCTTGTACATATCATGGCATACATGATGGATCCGATTGCTGATGCATACGGAATCCTACTCATCCTGCTTCGCTCATCAGATGTCGAAGGACTCTGAGTCTCGCTTAGCCTTATACCATGTGAGAGCGGCAAGAACCCTTTCTTCGCCTCACTCATGTTGAACCGCTTCAACACTTTATCTATGTACGTGCTCTGGCTTAAGCCGAGCAGCCTCCTCGATCTATCTCTATAGATCTTAATGCCTAAAATATAGACTGCCTCACCAAGGTCCTTCATCGAAAACTTGCCATTCAATGATCCCTTGACCGAGTTTAACATCGAAACATTATTTCCGATCAGTAGTATGTCGTCCACATACAAGATCAAAAACACTATCGAGCTCCCACTTAACTTATTGTATAAATAAGAATCCTCTTCGCTTTTGATGAAACCGAGACCAGTGACGACCTCATCAAAACGAATGTTCCAACTCCGAGATGCTTGCTTCAACCCATAAATGGATCTCTTGAGCTTGCATACCTTACTAGTGCTAGTCGGATCGACAAAACCCTCGGGTTGTGTCATATACACATCCTCGGTTAAATTCCCGTGAAGGAAAGCCGTTTTGACATCCATCTGCATATCTCGTAATCGAAATATGCAGCTATAGCTAGTATGATCCTCACTGATTTCAGCATCGCTACCGGCGAGTAAGTCTCGTCGTAGTCAATTCCTTGAACTTGTCCATAACCTTTAGCGACAAGCCGAGCTTTGTGGATCTGAACATTTCCATCCACATCGGTTTTCTTCTTAAAGACCCATTTGCAACCAATGGCAGTTACGCCAGGTGGCGGATCAACCAAGTCCCAGACTTGATTCTCATCCATGGACTTTAACTTGGATTTCATGGCCTCCAGCCATGCCTCGGAATCTGGGCTCACCATCGCTTCCGCATACATGGCCGGCTCGTCGCTTTCTAGCAACAATACATCGCGCACTCTGCGCAATCTTTCTGACCTCCGTGGTTCCGGTGCTGCTTCCACTACGGGTTCCCTGACTGACTCCGGTATGATTTCATCACCAGCCGAGCCGTCCCGAGTGGTCCTCGAATTTCTTCGAGTCGAACCGTCCTCCCACGGCCTCCCGGTGAGAAACTCTTTCTCAAGGAAAACCCGTTCGAGCAACAAACACTTTGTTCTCTTCCGGTTGTAGAAGCTATATCCCAAGGTTTCCCTCGGGTATCCACGAATATGCATTTATCCGACTTGGGTGTAAGCTTGTCGACATAAGTCGCTTGAAAATTGCTTCACAACCCCAAATCTTTAGAAAAGACAAACTGGGACTCTTCCCAGTCCACATCTCATGCGGTGTCTTGTCTACGGATTTTGATGGTACCCTATTAAGTGTGAAAGTTGCAGTTTCTAGAGCGTATCCCCAAAATGACAAGGGTAAATCCGATTTGCTCATCATAGACCGGACCATGTCCAACAAGGTCCTATTCCTCCGTTCTGACACGCCGTTTCTCTGTGGCGTACCCGGAGGTGTGAGCTGAGGTACTATACCTCGACTTTTCAGATGATCATCGAACTCCTGGCTCATGTACTCACCTCCATGATCAGATCGCAGAAGCTTTATAGTCTTGCCGAGCTGATTCTCAACCTCGTTCTGAAACTCTTTGAACTTTTCAAAAGTCTCCGACTTGTGCCTCATCAAATAGATATATCCATATCTACTCAAGTCGTCGGTAAAAGTCACGAAGTACTGATAGCCACCTCTGGCAGTTGTGCTCATTGGACCACACACATCACTGTGTATAAGCTCCAACAGCTCGGATGCCCTCTCGCAACTCTTTGCGAAAGGAGACTTAGTCATCTTGCCGAGCAAGCATGATTCACATGTCTCGAACGACCCGAAGTCGGACGAAGTTAGGAGCCCATCATCATGGAGCTTCTTCATGCGTTTCAGACTAATATGTCCAAGCCGGCAATGCCAGAAGTATGTCGGATTTATCTCATTAGGCTTATGCCTCTTGACATTTACGTTATAGACCGGTTCCTGTTCTAGATTCAATATAAATAGCCCATCAACAATGGGTGCATAGCCGTGGAACATACCATTCAAAAATATCGAACAACCATTGTCCTTTAAATTGAATTCATAACCTTGACTCATCAAACATGAGGCAGAAATAATGTTCGACTAAGTGCAGGAATGTAATAACAATTATTCAATTCCATAATGAATCCGGAAGGAAGCTGGAGCTGCATCGTGCCGACCTCCAATGCAGCAACTCTTGCTTTGTTGCCGACCACGATGTCAATCTCCCTTGTGCCACACGCCTAGTTCTTACCAGCCCCTGCATCGAGTTGCAAATATGAACAACCGATCCGGTATCAAATACCCAAGAGCTACTAGGTATGTCAGCAAGGTAAATGTCTATAACATATGCAACAAGTGTACCTTTGCCTGAAGAAGCATTTCCGGCCTTCTTGCCATGCTCGCAAGCCACTTGCTACAGTTCCTCTTCCAAATGACCGGTCTCCTTGCAATGAAAACAAAGCGGTCTTTGAGTCGGTCCAGACTTGGTAGCAGCGGCAGAGGTTACCGTCTCCGTGCCCTTTGCCTTAGCCTTTTCTTGGACCAACTCTTCTTGAACTTAGCGATTTCTGCACCATCAACACTTGATGCGTGCTTTTCTTAATATCCTGCTCTGCCACCTTGAGCATCCCATGCAATTCAGTGAGCTTCTTATCCATGCCATGCATATGATAGTTCGAGATGAACGTCCCATAGCTGGGCGGAAGAGAACCCAGAACAGCATCAGTAGCCAGCTCATCCAAGAGCGGGAAGCCCAAACGATCCAAAGCTTGCACATATCCGATCATCTTGATCACATGTGGGCTCAGTGGATCACCTTCCTTCAGCCTGTAATCCATCAAGGATCGCCAGACGTTGAACCTTTCGGTCCTAGCCTGTGTCTGAAACATGCTCTTGAGACTCTCGATCATATCGTAAGCCTCAACGTTTTCGAAATGCTGTTGCAAATCGGGCTCCATACAAGCCAGCATCAGACAGCTGATCTCCGTTGATTCATCAACGAGTTTCTGGTAGGCATTTTTAGTTGTGGCACTAGCATTATCAGCAGGTTCCTCTGGAAGTGGATCCTCTAGAACATGTTCCTTTTTATCGTGCTTGAGAACAATTCTCAAATTTCTATACCAGGTGGTAAAGTTTGTTCCATTCGGTTTATCCTTTTTCAGAATTGATTTCAATGCAAAGTTGGGTTGAGCAGGTGGTGCCATTGATCTACAACAGAAAATATGCAATCACTAAGCAATGTGTTTATGTAGAGTAATTCTTGCCTAAACAGAAATACTCCCACTGAAGTTGGCATCCCTCCGCAAACTCTCAGTGATTCAGGATCCGACTAGCGCATGCGACTAGTGAGCTTTAGCATCACTGCTAGCCAACATACCTATACGGTAAGCAACTCCTTGCTAATCGTATCTCTATACGACTCCTGTCGGTCGGGAAGGTATCTCATACCCCGGCTCCCAACCTTCCTTGTCACAAGGCCCAAAACCGTTTTGATAGCCTTGTCAAGTTAACCTGATGCAGTGCATGTCCGTGTCTGACACGAACCCTTCAGTTCAAGGACACCCAGCAGCACCCCAATTTTATGAGCCCACTACTAGACGTACTTGACGTGCGAAGGTGCAACATCGGGGATGGCAATTCGCTTGATATTCATGAGGGATCTTTCTACCATTCTAACATGCATAGAAACAAAGAAGCATAACAATCACAAATAACACATGTTGTGAAATAGCTCCTTCATGGATGTTCCTCCAGGTCGGCTCCGACTCCGATGACCATCTACGAACTCCATCTTGTTTGTCACGCCGGGACGCCAAGCCGCCAACCTGATCTCTATTATCCAACTACTACAACTAGTAATGAATTTCACATAGAGTCACAAGTCGACACGCAGGTCGTTATACAATATAATGACAGCACTTTGGCTCCTGCCGGCTGACAAACATGACACGCAGGCCACGTATAAATTACACACATGCATCACATACACATGAGCCATACTATCCACATCAAACCTGCAAAACAAAGTTATGCATAGAATCGCATTCTACCGGTTTGTGTGGCGGGTACGAAATACACGGCGCTACGCATACGGCGGTCCCGCTAGCCGGTTAGCGGGCGGGGTTCGAAGGGGCAGCGCCCTCGCGGGTGCGGGCAGCGCCCGACGTTTTTGGAAATCACAGATCACATCTGAACTCCGATCACGCCGAATTCTCTGATCTGACCGATCTTATCGATCATCGTGAATCCGATTCGGATTTACGTTTCACTGTTAACCCCGATGGCGGATGACCGACCGGTAGGGGTAGATCGTGTCACGACCTCATCGATCCCGATTTACAGAAAACATAGCCTCAACGATCCCCATGTGCAGTTGACCACATCAACCGTGCACATAGCCAATCTCTTCAAGGACAACAGATCTCATCTGCCACCTCCACATATCTAATATGCATACGATCTGAATCCAAATCCTATAGAAGAGGCTCTGATACCACTGCTGGGATCTACGGTAGGGTGCGTCGACTGCAAATTAAAAACTCGTACACGCAGAACATCCAGGAACATGCTACGGGAGATGGATCACAGTTCGTTACCACTAGACGCGCAGTGCCGTGCAGCGGAAGAAGAGTTGGGGCAGCGCGTCCGCGTGGATCGTCTCCTCCTCGTTCGATCTCCCTCGAGCGGCCGGTCGTCCGATCCCACGTACAAGTTCGCCGGAGCGGTGCAAGTGCACCGCCTCTAACGATATCCGCGCGTGCGGGAGGAACGTCGTGCGGCGGACTGCTAGGTCCGATCACACAGTCGGCGGCAAGTGGAGGTGGCTCCTGAGGCCGAAGCGATCAACCTCCTGAGGCCGAAGCGATCTACCTCCTGAGGCCAAAGCGTTCTCACTCTTATCTATGAGTGTGCCGCACCTCCACTTTATATAGGCGTCCGTCGCGGGCTCAACACTTGGGCCTCGCACGGACCCTAAAGCCCAAAGTCTACTCGGTCACGTTCCTAGTCCAGTTCGGATCACATCCGACCAGTGTCCTACGAACCGACCTCATAGGTTCCTTCCCTTAAGCGCGCGACCCCTTAGGTTCAAGTCGGCTTGGTCACAGTTCGGATCACCTCCGACCTGCACGGTTGGTAGCGGCCTCTAGCAAGGCGTGCCGACCACCAAGCAGACTATGAAGCTGGTTAGGCGAACCTGTACAACGTGTCACACTTCTATTCCCTTTGCCGCATGATATATGTTGTCGGGCTCAAGGCGAGACTGTCATCCTTGTGCTAACCCGACCTCTTTCTCGTTCCAGTGATACCGACCACAATCCGGATTATCTCATAATCCTTGTCGCATGGCCATGCTAGTCCTGGTCAGATCACACGAGGGGCCCAGAGTATATCTCTCCTGATCGGAGGGGCAAATCCCATCTTGCTCGACCATGTCTCGCAGCATGGGATTGGACAAACCCGAAACCTACCTTTGTAACTACCCAGTCACGGAGTAGCGTTTGGTCGGTCCAAAGCAAGTCTATCACCATCTCGAGTACATGCGTCAGCTCAGGTCTTAGGACATAGAACGTATGTTGTACTAGAGACTCACAGATGACATATCGCTGCGTCTCATAGTTGGGTCTGTCCGACTCGGACCTTATCTCGACTCGGATCCGACTATGTCGAATCCGACCAGACCTTTCCAAGTCCATATTATCCGGTTAGCATCCAATGCTCCATGGCTAGTGAGACCGAGCCATCGACCGTGTCATATGCTAGTCTAGTCGGCTGTGCGTCCACACAGCCCTTTCGACTAGGGACCTTTTAGGACAGTCATCATACAATGCATAGTCCCACAAACAAGTCACGTACTTGCTGATACACATCATTGATAATGTCCAAGGACTATCTTTATTCATAAACACATAGGAAACATCATCATACATGATTGCCTCTAGGGCATATCTCCAACAATTGAATAGATAGGCCACCAAAAAATCGCAATCAATATCATACGATGAACAAATAAATTGTTTGCTAGATTTCTAAAAAAAATTATTCAGCAGAAGTGACACATTATTGAATAGATAAAATGATAAACTAGTTAATAAATAAATCAATCAAGATTAGACATTAATACGATCACTAGAGTTCCCTTGTTTTTCCTATGTACTCCTTATGTTTTTACTTCTAAGTGCAATTTTGTATTCCCTTGTGTTTTGTCCTCTAGTGGAATCCAAAAGTGCTCTAGATTTATGTAATTTTTTTATTCATGTGCACAGAGGCGTCATTTATTTCTCTAAAGGTTCAACATCAATGTCATTGTCTATTGCATACAATATGTGCGAACTAAAATGCTCTTTGTTATCTTTTAGTGCCTTAATTTAATTACAAGATTATCCATGCTTAGCGAGCACGCGTCAAACACCTCGAAAGAGGAATAAGAACTACAACCCTCCTACATTCAAGCATGCAAAACATAGGTTGATGCAAGCTTTTGGGGAGTTGCCACAAGGAAAAGATGAGATGGGCGGTGAGGACAACACATAGAAAAAGTTAAAACCCTAAATGGAAATGTACAACAAATCACTCACACCAAATGCAATCCAGGTTGCGACTGAAAGATGCAAATAGACCTCACGGCAATGGGGTTCAATTTTGTTTGTTAGGAGGTAGCCTGGCACGTGGGCACCTCCCATGTTTTTCTTTGGGTTCTCTTATGGATTGTGGTTTTCTGGATTTTGGGGTGCACCAGCCTGTCGTTGTTTCGCATGGCGAGACAGTGCTTCATAGGAGAATTGGTGGTGAACTAGTTGCAAGTTATTTTATGGCGGTGGCGATCACTGATGTTGATTATGAGACTACTGTGGTGATGTTGGGCGTAGGCATTATTGTATTAGGATCGGACATTGTTCCTCAGATTTATATTTCTTTGTTGATTACTTGGTAACTCTAAACCCCATCCTCAAGCTCTAGTTAGTTTATTTTAGCGTGTAATCTCTTGGTTGGGTTCTTATCAACTCTCTTTTTGACAATAAATGGCTCACATCAGTTGTTTTGTCAAGAAGTAGATTAGTCACTCTTTCTTATCTACAAGTTGTTTAATTTACTTACCAGATTTACCCCTTTAACCCCAGCTAGGTTGTCAAACAATGTATCCTTTTTAAGGTAAAGGTGTTTTTCATTGAGAACACAGCCAAATGTGTGTATCGTTTTGTATTAGAAGAAGAGAAGGGATCATCAAGAAGACGCAAGATGGTGAAAAACAGAAAACAGAGCTGAATGAATGAAAAGCGAAGAAAGGGCAGCTGACGCTAAACTAAAGATAAACCAAGAGGAAGTAGAATTTTCATTCTCAAGTGTGCCTCAAAACGTGTGTCATTTATATCAAAATAGCGTGAATTAAAGCTAAAAAATCACCATGAGTGTTGCAGCTCCAACCATGTAGTTGAAAAATTAAGGAAGAAGCAAGATACCACTGATTTCCATTGGTAGAGGATAAAAGGAAAAATGAGCATATATCTTCCAAGTTTAGTGGGTAATATAAAAATGCAAACCCTTAATTTACAGAACACTCTGACGCTTGCAACTTGAATTGATTCCACAGCTGGTGTCCTCCATGACTTCACGGAGTAGGAGTAGCTAGCATTAGCACATATACAGTGCTTCTTCCATACTCGGAAGGTGTTGGCCATGAGAGATCAGCACCAAGACATGCAATTATTGTCCATTAATCTGATATCTCCTCCAAATTAGGTGCCCAACCACAGCACGCATGCATGTACCTTTCCTGCTACGACCAAAAAACCACTTGCCCAACCACAGAGTTCTTCGTCGGGGTCGGAGTTGCACTGTCTCGCTGCATGTGGCTGAGTTTTGGTGCGAATGTTCATGCAACTTCACGAGTTTACTACTGTGTGGGTTGAGTCGATGATCAACTACAGCGAAGTCGGAGTCGTTTGCTCAGACTGTAGGGATGATGATGACGCCTCTAGGGGAGGAGTGATGACGATGACGCCTGCGTGCAGTCTCACTGAGGTTTCTTATGTGTGCCGCTTAACGGTTGTGATGATTTTTCGCACGGTTCTCCATAATTAACTCGGCAATCTGGTTTTCGCTTGGTTTTTCTTAATTAACTGAGCAATTATTTTCTTCTTAATGAATGCAGGAATCATGCCATTTCGAAACAAAAAACAAAACCACATGCATATAGAGTTTTCTCTTTCGATGCGCAAGAGTACTCTTAATTGGTTTCTCACAAGTAGTCAATACACATACTGCAATATTGTATAGTCCCACTTGAATAATTTATCCAACAGGCCAATAATAAGTCCCTAATTAAGTAATTAATTGCACGACCCATCTCATCCTTTGTCTTTCTCATGGTCCTCGACTCCATGTTAAAACCATATCTCTGTCTTGGCTAACTAGGCTGATCAGCCCACATGAGCCCTTACACCCAACAAGTCAATGATCCATATCAGGTCTACGAATGGGGCTAGCTAGCCACCATGTCCCACAGCACGTCACACCACTCTGTATTCGGCTGATATGATTAGAGTAAACTAGCAAAAGAGCCCGTGCGTTGCAACGAGAAAGAAAACATAACACACACTCTTAACCCAACAACCATCACTCAAGACCATAATAGGTTCATCTTCTTTATTTTTGCGAGGCATCATATTTGTGTTGCCGCTTATCCTCCTTCTCACCCTCGCCAGCGATGGTCTCGTGTTCACACAAAACAAAACAAAAACGTGTTTGAATATGGTTAATCCTAAGGCGTCTCTCTCTCCCTCTCTCTCTCTCGCTATCTCTCACTCCCGCGATGAGAAATCTATTGTTTTCCTCTGTGACATTTTTCGGAGGTATGCATGTGTAGTTAGCGATATTTTCTTTTTCCTATATGGTTATAGTGGGCTGTTTATTTGCAATCCGAATCGCTGCCGGTATGAAAAAAATGGATCTTGCGTAATTATAAGTTTGCTTCCAAAACAATATTTTAAAAATATTTAAAGGTAAAATTAACAACATATTTAGATTCCACACATTTTTCTAATAAAATTTCATATATAATATGTTAAAATCGATGTTACGGTTTAAAAGATACGGATAATTTAGAAAATCATTTGTTTGACTTAAATATATTCCAAAATAATATTTAAAATACTTAAAAGGTAAAAATAATCTCATATTCATATTCTACATATTTTTCTAATCAAATTTCATATATAACATGTTTAAATCGGAGTTACGGTTTAAAAGATATGGATGATTTAAAAAAGCATCTGTTTGACTTAGATATGATCTGCGGATGAATTACCTAAAACATCAGGGGGGTTCGAAAAATGTAAAATAACGGTTCGGGTGTGACTTAAATCCGGACCGCGGGTTGATTTTATTAAAACACAGGAACTTTTCTGAAAAATGCCATGACGGACGACTGAAACAATTTTGCTTTATTATTAGGTAAAGATTTCACCTTTTACTCCTTATTTATAACATTGTGGTAGGTTTTAATTTATCTAAAAAATAAAGCCATATATTATTTCATTATACAACAAATTTTGCCCTGTTTTATTATTTTTTCCAAACTGAAAAAATGATCAATTTGTTAGGATGGCATGCCAGATGAACTAGTACACAACTTGAACATGTAATCGTTAGGGGCATTAGTGCATACCCAAGACGGACCCACAAATAGCATGCATCCGTTCAGACAGCGCTGTCTGGACTGTGCGAGAGCCATCCAACGGGAGCCTATATCGGTCTACGGGACGGTCCGGACGTGCTTTCTCCCATAAACCGGAGAAAAATGGGGAGGTTTGCGGGAGTCTGGACACGCGAAACGTACGAATCCGACACCCCCGGCCCACCCAAAACCCTTGCCGAACCTCGTGACTCCATCCTTCTCATTTTCTCTCCTTCCTTCTTTCTCTCTTTCCTTCACCACCGCTCCACCACCCAAGCCACCATTGCCACACCCCTGCCGGAACTCTGCGTCTCCATCACCTCTGGCGCTCCAGCAGGGCTCCCCGCCGCTTCTCAGTCGTCTCTGTTCAACCCCTGTCCTCCGACCACCCCGCCAGGTACCATCCTCTATTGTTATTCTCACCATGCCTGACAACTGTTCGATGAATCGCCCAAGCTAAAAACAGTTATCACTTCTTCTTTCTAGTAATGGATTCCGATTTGGAGTACATACACGAGCAGTATGTTAAGTGACGATGCTTCCGCAGCTCTGAAATTTGAGAACATGGGTGATCCTATCCAACTTCCGGGCCAGAATCGGGCCACATTTGAAGAGTTTATTTAAATGCATGAACAAATTCGGTATCGATAAACTCACGGGCAGCTGAACGAAGATATGATTAAGCATCAGTTGGCGGTGAAAGGGGGGCAACAATGTTGGGATGTAATATTTGAACTTTTTAAAATTTGAACTAGTGCTGCATGCAGCTATTTGAACGTCTGTACCCTTTGCATGTGCCTATTTCATCATGCGGACTTGAAAAAGAAAAAGAAAGGCCATATGTACGCGGCTACGGTTGGATGGCATCCTCCCGCATCCATGTTCGCATATGGGTGTGGGAGGAAAATTGTAGGTTACCGTTGGAGATGCCCTTAGTAATTTATATCATGTTCCCTAGAATTATATGATATTAGCAAAAATGTGTTTTACTATGTAGTATTATGCAACCTTGTAGAGAAAATAATGGGTGAGGGAATCCTGGATTAGGGGGTGTCCGGATAGTCGGACTATAACCTTTGGTCGGACTCCTGGACTATGAATATACAAGATTGAAGACTTCGTCCCGTGTCCGGATGGGACTTTCCTTGGCGTGGAAGGCAAGCTTGGCGATACGGATATGTAGATCTCCTACCATTGTAACCGACTCTTTGTAACCCTAGCCCTCTCCGGTGTCTATATAAACCGGAGGGTTTTAGTCCGTAGGACAAACAACAATCATACCATAGGCTAGCTTCTAGGGTTTAGCCTCTCTGATCTCGTGGTAGATCTACTCTTGTACTACCCATATCATCAATATTAATCAAGCAGGAGTAGGGTTTTACCTCCATCGAGAGGGCCCGAACCTGGGTAAAAACGTCGTGTCCCTTGTCTCCTATTACCATCCGCCTAGACGCACAGTTCGGGACCCCCTACCCGAGATCCGCCGGTTTTGACACCGACATTGGTGCTTTCATTGAGAGTTCCGGCTGTGCGTCGCCATCAGGAAGGATGCCTCATCCCGTCTTTAAAGACGGCACTGTTGCTAAAGGAGCTTTGGCTATCGGCCAAACTCTCCGGCTAGGCTTATGACCGCCTGTTCGGCTGCCTCGCCGACGATGACTTCTCGGGTCATCGAAAGCAATCTTCATATCAACTCGGAACTCGCCGAGCAGTTAGATCCGATGGAGCTCTCTTTCTTAAATGAGCTCTTGGATCGCATCGCCGCCCTGGGAGTCGCTACAGACTACGATCAGATTGGGCCTAAACCCGATCCGAGAGAGATTAACTCTCCCCAGGTCACCCGTCACGTTGCAATGGTGGAGGAACAATGCGGCAAGCCTTCATCTATCTTAAGGACTCGTTATGTCCGGATTCCTGATTCCTCCAAGCCGGATACCCGCGGAGGGGAGGACGTCACTCAAGCCCTGAACCTAAAGTCACGCAGCGGGCTAGATTCATTGGACAACATCCAAGAACCCAAGCTTCCGAGTTCGGAAACTCCTTGGCCCCTGAGTCTTAGATTGGGCGAGGTTCGGATTTAATTCCACCGCCCACCCAAACATAAGCGATCTATCCCAAATTCGGCAAGAGCCCTTGAAACAGATACACCATTCTTGGGCGATTCCTCCTGGTCATGAACAGGATAAAGGACTGCCGCGAGGAGGATGCAATTTCATTCTTCTGCAATAATTGCACGGACAACGGAATCCTCAACGCCATAAGTCGCCGTGAAATTACACGCTTCGCTGACTTGGCGTCCATAGTACGAAAGTACTGTGCGATGGAAAGCGCCTGGAAAACTGAAATAAAATTTTGGGACAATCCGGCGCTAAATACAAACCCAGTATGAAATAAAAGGGTGCATTATCGCCAGGCACCTGGGTTAAACACCAAAAAGCAAAAAACCCCTACAGGGCATGGAACCGTACTGGAGGGATGACTCAATGGACCCTGTAAAATTCATAGTACAGAGGGCGCCACATCAACTCATAGCCTTAGAGCATGTTGGATACTCGGCGGTGGCGAAGTGGCGAAGAGCTTCTAACTCCGAATCCACGGGCACCAGCCGAGGATATAAGATCGGTATTAACAGTCTTGAGACTTTCGCATCAAATAATCTGTGAAGCGAACACTCCGCAGCCTTGCGAAGTCTACCAAGTAGCAACCATAAACCCATGGAGTGACACGGCTATTACCTTTAATGCCAGTGATGAACCTAAATTCCAAACAGCCCGAGCACCAGCCGCATTGGTCCTCAGTCCAATAGTGGACGGCTTTCGCCTTACCAAGGTACTCATGGGCGGTGGCAGCGGATTGAACCTCATTCGAGAAACCCTTCAAAAAATGGAAATAGACTGGAGCCGCATTGAGCGAAGCAGCACAACCTTTAGAGGAATAATCCCCAGTCGGGAAGCATGCTGCACAGGAAAAACCACATTGGATGTGGTGTTCAGCACGCCGGATAATTACAGGTCCGAGGAGGTCACGTTCCAAGTGGCCCCATTCAGCAGCGGATACCACGCTCTATTAGGGTGAGAGGCATTCACAATTTTTCAAGCTATACCCCATTTCGGGTACATGAAGCTCAAAATGCCCGGGCCCAACGGAATCATCAGTCTTGCTAGTGAGCCGGACATAGCACTCCGCGCCGAAAATAAGACAGCTGCACTAGCCCTTGAGGCACTATCCGAAGCCCTAGCGGCCGAGGAACTGACTGCGCTGCGCTCCACGGTGAACAGGGACGACGTGATACTCGATAAAAGATCCAAGTCCACCTTCTTTAAACCGGCGGATGAAATAGTCAAATTCCAAGTCCATCCAACATACCCTACAAAAACGGCCTCCATCGGGGCGCAATTAAACCCTGATGTAGACGCCGCACTACGAGAATTCCTCTGCGAAAATTGGGACATTTTGCTGGCACCCTTCAGACATGCCGGGAATCCCGCCCGGCTGGCGAGCACAACCTAAACATCCTAAAAGGTTCAAGCCATCAAGCAGGCTCTTGGCGTTTCTCGAAACTAAGAGACAAGCCATGGGAGAGGAGCTAGCCAAACTCATCGAGGCGGATTCATCGAGATATAAAACATCCGGACTGGCTAGCAAACTGGTGATGGTACCAAGAAGGACAAATCCTGGCGCCTATGCGTCGATTTCAAGGACCTCAACAAGGCTTGCCCAAAGGATCCCTTCCCCCTCCCCCGCATCGATCAAATTATCGACGCTACCGCAGGACATGATTCATTGTGTTTCCTCGATGCATACTCCGGCTACCATCAAATTAAGATGGCAGAGCCAGACCAGGCCGCAACAGCATTCATCACCCCATACGGCCCATTCTGCTTCAACACAATGCCCTTCGGGCTCAAAAATGCCGGCGCAACATATCAGCGCATGATTCAGACATGTCTGGCAAACCAGATCGGCAAAACAGTGGAGGCATACGTAGATGATGTGGTCGTCAAAACCAAGCATGTCGAAACTCTAGTAAACGACTTGAGGCTCACATTCGATAACCTCCGAACAAATGACATCAAGCTTAACCCGGAAAAATGTGTTTTCGGCGTACCAGCCGGAAAGCTCTTGTGCTTCATTGTATCCGTTAGAGGAATTGAAGCAAACCCAGCCAAGATCCGAGCTCTGTCACAATTGGATATCCCAAAGGACCTCAAACAAATACAAAAATTGACCGGATGTGTGGCGGCTCTAAGCCGCTTTATCTCCCACTTGGGAGAAAAGGCATTACCCCTTTATCGCCTCCTCCGGCGCACCAAACACTTCGAGTGGACGGATGCCGCCACGGCCGGACTCAAAGAAATAAAAGCCATATTGGCAACAAACCCGGTCCTGGCCGCGCCTAACACCGGCGAACCAATGCTATTATACATTGCGGCAACTCATCAAGTTGTAAGTGCAGTGCTCGTCGTCGAACGAGAAACGGATGGACACAAATTCCCCCTTCAAAAGCCAGTTTACTACGTGTCCACTGTCCTCGCTCCATGCAAGTCGCGGTACCCGCATTATCAAAAGATAGGGTACGCGGTGTTTATGGCATCCCGGAAGCTACGACACTACTTTCAGGAGTGTTCAATAACAGTAGCCTCCGAAGTACCTCTTAACGATATTACAAACAACCGCGACGCGACGGGCCGGATTGCCAAATGGGCCATTGAGCTCCTCCCGTTTGACATAACCTATAAGCCACGGCGAGCTATTAAGTCACAAGTTTTGGCTGACTTTGTCGCCGAATGGATTGAAGCTGAACTCCCTAAAGAGTACGACACATATTCCAACTGGATGATGCACTTCGACGGCTCCAAAATGTTGGCTGGTCTGGGGGCTGGCGTCGTTACGGCGTCACCAACAGGATATCAGTTCAATCGTACTCGAGATAATGTATACGGACTCCAACAACGCGGCGAATCGAGGCCCTTCTACATGGTCTCCGGATGGCGGTCTCCATGGGCATCCAACGCCTAGAGGTGCGAGGATTGAACCTCGCGATATCCCAAATAAATGGAGACTTTGATGCCAAGGATCCGAAAATGGCAGCTTATCGCAACACCGTCCTAAAAATGTCAGCTCGGTTCAAGGGGCTCGAATTTCACCATATAGCCCGGGAAAACAATCAGGCAGCGGGCGTCTTGGCACGCATTGGCGCAAAGCGCGATGCAGTCCTCCCCCCAACATTTTCTTGGAGAGGCTATTCAAGCCATCCGTATTATGGGAAGGGGAATCCGGAAATAACAGCCCGGACCCAACCGCACTGCCCGACACCGAACATTCTGACATTACGGGAGGCTCCGCCAACAAAGTAACATCTTCAGCCCATGTAATAATGGCAGTCATTGCCCCGTGGACAGAACCATTCCTAGCCTACCTAACCAGGCAGGAACTTCCCGAGGACCAAAACGAGGCACGCTGCATAGTGCGGCGATCTAAAGCCTATAAAGTCCATGAGGGAGAGCTTTATAAGAAAAGCACCACCGGAGTCCTTCAAAGGTGTATCTCCGAAGAGGAAGGGCGGAATCTTCTGGCCGAAATTCATGTCGGACTCGGCGGGCACCACGCCGTAGCCCGGGCCCTTGTAAGCAAGGCCTTCCGTACAGGATTTTATAAGCCGACGGCCCGGGCAGATGCTCAGGACTTAGTCCAACAATGCGTCGGTTGCCAGCTCTTTGCTAACCAAAGCCATATGCCACCCACCGCCCTCCAAACTATACCCATCACTTGGCCCTTCGCGGTCTGGGGGCTTGACATGGTTGGACCCCTTAAAGGAGGAACCCACAAGCAAAAATACCTACTGGTCATGGTGGATAAATTCACCAAATGGATAGCGGCCAAGCCTGCTAAGACGGCCGAATCCGGACCGGTGATAGACTTCATATCAGGGGTCGTACACCGTTACGGCGTCCCCCACAGCATCATCACTGATAACGGCACAAACTTTACGGCCGATGAGGTCAAACTCTGGTGCAAAAACATGGGCATCAAGCTCGACTATGCTTCAGTCTATCACCCACAAACTAACGGTCAAGTCGAGCGAGCAAATGGTCTAATCATGAGCGGCATCAAACCTAGATTAGTGCGGTCCCTCAAGGAATCTAACATGCCTTTGGGTAGAGGAGCTCGACTCCGTACTGGGGCTGCGGACCACGCTGAATCGCACCACGGATACACACCATTCTTTATGGTATCTGGCAGAGGCGGTTCTGCCTGCGACATAATTTATGACTCATCTCGCGTGCATGTATGCGAAGAAAAGAAGCGAACTTGATCGGCGGGACAGTTTGGATGCCTTGGAGGAGGAGCGTGGCGTGGCAAAAGCCCGTTCCGCATTCTATCAACAGCAGGCTCGAAGATACCAAAGCGAGAATGCGTGCCAAAACTTACAATGTTGGCGAGTTAGTTCTCGCCTGCGGACAAGAAAAAGGACAAAATCAAGCCCAAATGGGAAGGTCCCTTTATTATTGACCAAGTCCTGACTGGTGGAGCGTACCGTCTGCGAGATGCATCGAATAACCGACTCGAGCCGAACCCATGGAACGCAGCCCGTCTTCGAAGATTCTATGCCTAGCGCTGGACTCTCTGTTCGTCTCCTTCCTCTGCCTAATTTTTATACATTAGCTGTCTTATATTTCTATCCTTCTCCCTCCTTTTCCCTTACAGCCTTTAAGGGCTCGTTCGCGCCTTGTTCGCACACAATTGACGCGCTATCCGCGCTCATTATACATGGGGGCTTCTTTAACAGAAGCTTATTTATACGGGCTTCATGCCCAACACATGTGTCACACTTCCGCGTGTACCTTTCATTCACCATTATATGCATCGATATGACTTAAAATTTGGCCAAGCTGGGTTGCCTGGCTCCTGTGCTTACCCCTACGTTCCCGATTGTTCGGCTAGGCGGTAAAGGAGCACCTCTGCGATTATTACTGCGGGTCAGCGGATGTGTACCTCGGGGTGGGTGAAGCCGAAAGCTAAGCGTTATTAAGGGAATATTGATTGGTGAACTAAATATGATTTCTCACTCGTTTATTTATCCGCCCCAGATGCTTTTCTGCTTTTTTCGCAGATTCGGACATGCACTTTAGGGCATGCCTCCTAGGAAAGGAACCCCTAACGGAACTATTCTCCTGGAAGATGTTTCTTACTAACCATGTAATATAACATAACTAGTTGGGCACTTATGCATTTCAAGCACTAATGACCCCTACACCGATCTCCACGCATGCCCGGTTCTGCATAACCGAGAGGGTATTCGGACACACTCGGACTATCGGGTCCCGAGGTTGAAGCGAAAAGGTCCGCCATGACAAACGATCTACAATCCGGCTAGAAGGCATTTTACATGTCATCTTAAATTACATAGTCAATTTGACAGGGAATATTCCTCTTCAATACCATCCAACAGGTTGTCTAGTCTACAGTCCTGTTGGGAATATTTGGCGGCCAACTCTACCTGGCCGTACACTAAGCTCACAGGGATCTCCTTCCCATTGGCTCCCACAGGTCTGACCTCGGCCATGTGGTTTGGGTCAGCCTTCGTGTACCGCGTCTTCACCATGGCCCAGGCCTCCTTGGCGCCTTGACGGCAGGCCGATATCTTCCATAATCGAAAGCGCCGCCGCGCTCCCTTAAGCCTCTCTACAAGCTCTCCAAGGCCTTCGGGCATGGAGACAGATGGCCACAAGGCCTGGGCGACGCCTTTCATCACCTGCCAAACTCGTTCGTGCAGTTGTAAGAGCTCGGGAAGAAGGTCACCCGTAGAACCGGGCATTTCCTCTGCAGGACGACTTGTGAGCATACCTGCAGACATAACTCTGTTAGTCGACTTCCTCGCCGAACTCTTTTTCAAAGTTCGTTCAAGCACTTACTAAACATGCCGCGTCGAAGCCGCCGATTCTCCTTAACGGAGTCCGACAGTTGGGCACGAACATCCTTTAGTTCCACGCCCAGCCGGGTGTTGGCATCTTGGAGATCGTTCTTCTCCCGCCTCACCTTTGTAAGCACGCTCTCACCAGCCTTTAGCTGGCGTAGGAGTTGCTGCTTCTCCGGATCTAATCCGGCGCCATCTGCAATTTTATTGTCAGACTTGCCTACACGCCGCACTCTACATAATACTTATCAATTGAGGCATATAATACCAGAGGGGGTCTTCTTGGGCTCCCCTGCTGCGGCTAGTGCGGCCTGAAGTTGGGCTTTGCACTCTTCCAGCTCCTGGGACAGTAGGGTATTCTTTTCTGTAAGAACCTGCATAATAAATGATCCTTAAATCAGTTATTCTAACTGTTTCAAGTCTCGGGGGCTACTGATATATATATATATATATATATATATATATATATATATATATATATATATATAATCATCAAATTTTCTCACCCGTATGTCTTTTACATACTGCTCCGTGGCCCTGGTTAGACTATTTTGAGCGGCACGGAGGTGCGCATCTCCCGAGTTGAAGGCATCCAATGCCTCTTGGGAGAAACAAGCGTTGCGAAGAACTGTCTGGCGGCGCATGTGATTCATGGCACTCTCCACCTCGGAATTGGTGGCGGACAGTCTGTCCGCATCCTCTGTCGGAGGAGCGTTCAACGCACGCCTCGTGTTCGCCTCTGCTTCTGGACCTGGCTTTGGAGCCTGGCTGGTGGAGGCGCGATTGGCAACCTCTTCGGATATAGTCCGGCGAGCCCTCTTTTTCCTAGAAAAAAGGCACGGGCATTGGTATGCATCATAAGAATAATACCTTGGAATAAGGCGGCGCGCCTTACTGATGCGCCGGTGCCTCGACCCGGACTGTGTGTCTCTTTAGCCTGCCCGTCCTCGCGGTCCCTTGTTGGCTAGTCGCCGCAGGCTCGGCATTCCGCCTCGAGATCCTCCCCTGCGAAACACCATTGGTATACGGTGATCAAAAATAAGCACGGACGGATCATCTTCGAAGTATTGGGACTTCGGTCTCGGTTACTTGTGAGGCGGGGAGCAGTCCGGGATAATCGGTTGTAATAGCCACCAAGGCATTGTCGATGCTCAGTTGGTAAAATAGCCCATCGATCAGCTCCACGGATATGTCCGGATCCTCCAGGAGGCGGATCGAGGACCGTTCAGATCCTCGGGTTGTGGAGGAGGGTTGTTTATATCCTTTACGGCCCGGCGCAATTCCTGCGTCGAAATCACAAGATAAGGTACTTGACTATGGGAATATGGAACGGATGGGCAAAAAGAAGTGTCCGCTTACCCATCTTGGAGGATTGTACGTAGAAAATCCGCCCTGAGGATTGACGCGGAGGAACTCCTCCTCTTCTCCCTTGTACAAAGTGGGCAAGATCTTCATTAGAGCGGCAATCGAGTCCGGCCCCTTACGGCCGCAGCGGGTGGCGTCATCCTCCCCATTGAAATCCCACATGGGGTGGCCTCTATACTAAAGCGGCTGCACCCCCCGCATAATGCATGTGGCCATGACCTCGATCATGGTCAGTCCGGAATGAGCTAACAGCCTTATCCGGCTCATCAGATAAAGAACGTCCTTGACATTTTCCTTCTGGGGGCTCCGTGGACGCCAGCTCAGGCGCTTCTTCAAGGGAGCATTATCAAACTCCGGGAGACCGATTCGAACAGGATCCGACAGGGGGACATCTTCTTTATAAAACCATTCCGAACCAGTCTTCGGACGCCTTCTTTGGGGTTCCGGATAGATATCCGGTCCCGGCGATACGCCATACTTCGGCTCCGCCCACTTGATATATTGACCCCTTCTGAGAACGGGGCACAAGGCAGAACAGTTTCGTCCACAGCGTGAAATGAGCCTCGTAGCCCAAAAATAGCTCGCAAAGGGCTACGAAGCCCGCAATATGCAATATGGAGGCAGGCGCAAGGTTGTGCAACTGGAGGCCGTAGAACTCGAGAGCCCCGGAGAAAGCGGATGAATTGGAAATCCAAGCCCTCTTATCAAATAAGGGACAAGGCATACCCGCTCTCCCTTGGAGGGATTGGGGACGCTCTCCGCTTGCTCTCCGCCATTATAGGTGGCGAGCCCGGCTCGAACCGGGACCATGAAGGCTGGAGGGAGAAATCCCTTGGTCTGAAGCATCACTAGCTCGTTGTCCGGGACGGAACATCTCTTCCAATCTCCAGGCCGAGGGCTGGGAGGGCGAGAGGAGGGGCTGCGTCGACTGGCCATGATGGAATGGATCTCTGTCGGATGCGCTCCGAAGAATGCTCGCAAAGGGAAGATGGTGTGATTTGGATCTAAATCCTTGTCTCTTTAAAAGGCAGCTCATTTACACAGCTAGGGGGGTAAATGTAAAAACACCCTGGCTTTTCGCATTCGTCTGACACGTGGAGGATGGCCATTATTGGGCGAGGAAGCCAAGGAGCGCAATATTCATGAGAAGCCGGACACTATTCAGCAGGTACACGAAGTTTGGAGAAGAAACCGCCTTGCAATGTCGAAGACAATCTGCGCGCCGGACTCATCGTCATTGAAGCCTGGTTCGGGGGCTACTGAGGGAGTCCTGGATTAGGGGGTGTCCGGATAGCCGGACTATAACCTTTGGCTGGACTCCTGGACTATGAAGATACAAGATTGAAGGCTTCGTCCCGTGTCCGGATGGGACTTTTCTTGGCGTGGAAGGCAAGCTTGGCTTTACGGATATGTAGATCTCCTACCATTGTAACCGACTCTGTGTAACCCTAGCCCTCTCCGGTGTCTATATAAACCGGAGGGTTTTAGTTCGTAGGACGAACAACAATCATACCATAGGCTAGCTTATAGGGTTTAGCCTCTCTGATCTCGTGGTAGATCTACTCTTGTACTACCCATATCATCAATATTAATCAAGCAGGAGTAGGGTTTTACCTCCATCGAGAGGGCCCGAACCTGGTTAAAAACATCGTGTCCCTTGTCTCCTGTTACCATCCGCCTAGACGCACAGTTTGGGACCCCCTACCCGAGATCCGCCGGTTTTGACACCGACAATGGGGTTTATTTTTTGAAAGAGTGTTAGAGGAAACAATATGGACACAAGAAAATTACATGAGTTATTTGTTAACAAAAACAATGTGACTGGTTTATTATTTATGTTTAAATAACTGTAGGAATATTTGATTCAATGGATATTCCGATTGATCAAATTGGTCTTTTTTCAGTGAGCAAATTCTGTTCGTACAATTAGACCGGATCGGAATATTCGATTTGATGGATATTCTATAAAAGCAAACTATGCATGTACTCTGATTTGGTATTCAGTGAGCAAATTATATTTGCTCTTTCTTGAAAACAAGTCAAATCAAGGAACTGATTTTCCTTGGTTGCATAAATAGTTCCTGAATCGATTGACCATACATGATAAACATGTCGATTACAACACAAAGAACGGAATTGTTCAGGTCAATGAATAGAGCAGTATGTTACGTGTGTATGTGTTAGTAACATGCACGCTAGCTTAGGTCGATGATGTTCCATTCTCCATGAAGTTGACATGAGACTACTTTTTTCGACCCTACGAACTAGTCCAAGATCACATTCTAGTTTGATTGGCGGACTCCTCTTATTCTTCTTTTTTGCCGGTTTAATTCAATAGAAATGGCATGTATATATTAGATAAATAAATTGATAGCTGATTAACTATTTTTTTTCAACAGAGATGACATACTTGAATAGATAGACTGGACAGCGGATTAATTATTGAAGTTATTCATCGGGAATGTATATATGTCTTGTGATCATTGATGAATAGATTAATAGATTGCTGGATTTGATAAATTTAACAGAATAAACAATTTGATTGCTGGACTTGATAAATTCAGTAGACTAAACTATTTGGTTGCTGATTAATCAATTGGTAGTTAATTGAGCAAAAGTGACGACACTAGTTTGATCCATCCCAAGCCCCTACATATTTATGATGCCTCTGTCGGTTGATGAAGAAAATAACCGAGCTGGTGAATGGAATCTAATCAGTTGATACTTGCATGTGTGACACGACACCCAAACTGCATCGCTGAGTTCCT
This sequence comes from Aegilops longissima, assembly GCA_021605205.1. Taxonomy (NCBI): domain Eukaryota; kingdom Viridiplantae; phylum Streptophyta; class Magnoliopsida; order Poales; family Poaceae; genus Aegilops; species Aegilops longissima. The sequence continues at coordinate 695,592,440 of CM038678.1, read as the reverse complement.
CTCGTGTTCTATTATCCTGTTAGGATTTTTTCCAAAACCATTCTATTAGGAATCCAAAAAGGTATTAGGCCCAGACTATCAGCGCCCCTTCATCGATTGGATAGGTGTAGCGACAGTTGTTGCTTAGAAAGTGGCTTTAGTCTTGCTGTTGTATGACTTTGTAAGGTCTTGTGAGAATAATTAATAAAGTGGCCGTATGCATCGCCCAGATGCAGAGGCCGGGGGTCATCCTCCTTTTCTAAAAAAAATAATATTCCCTCCGTCCCATAATATAAGAATGTTTTTGACACTACTAGTGTTAAAAATAATATAAGAACATTTTTGACACTACTAGTGTCAAAAACGTTCTTATATTATGAGACGGATGGAGTATAAGACATTTTAGGTTACTAAAACTATGGTAACCTAAAATTTTATATTAGTTTGCGGAGAAAGTACTATTAATCTATTGTACTCTGAATCACTGTCTGGACTCTGGACTATATGAGAACTGTCAAAGCTCATTCTTATCCGGAAGTATCTTAACTTACAAGGAAGGCACTGAGTCTCTGTTGACACTTGTACTTTAGCTGTATAAATTATCTGCGTGTAAACTTGAAGAAAACAAATCCATGTAAATATCTGGGTCGATTAACCTCGCTAAGACGAAATGCATTAATTACTGTGCACATTTACTTTTTTACCAACTTTTATTGTAAACAATCTTGCTTTTGTTTGTTTTAGGAAATGGTCCGATTTTGTGAAATAACCAACCAAAACACATCATATTGAGGACACTAAAACAAACATGAGCACCAAATATTCCTGATAAAACCAAAAAAAAATGTACATCATGGTACTGCTAAGTCATCGTTTCTAGTTTCAATGTTTGCATCTCAACTTTATTAAATGTTTTTTTGGTGAAAAAGCCGCAAAACACATAAAGCTACATAAGCTAGACTAACCTCAAATACTTTGTAGCGACTTATGGGTCACCCACTCCAGTAAGTGAGAACCTTACATCATTGAATGCAGAATGTATGGGGAAATACCCTACAGTTAGGTTGTTGAGCCATTGCCTTGTCGCCATACAGTCAAGAAAAAAGGCCATGAGCACAACACAATGAAATAAGAGAACCATTGACCTACCTAACACAACCATGTCACAACCTCCAGCAAGTCAGAGGAGCGGAAATCTGTCAAACCAGAGACTGTGAGCCGCGACGTTCATATCGGGATTTTGATGGATGAGCAATTGGACTTTTATGTGTGCAGTAGATCGTCCACTGTCAAGATGCTCCCACCATGGACACAAAAAGTTAACATAGAAAAAACTTAGTTTGAAACAAGGTTGATACAAAGTCCAACGAAGGAGAGAGGAACTAAAGGGACACAGGTGAAAAAGACGCATAGCGGCAAGAGGGGAATTGTCTCTCTTAATCTAACTAGTGTGACATACATATCGTCTTAGACATTGTTTATCATACTTTATTATTTTCACCATTACTCGTAATACGAATCAATATGTTGTGCCAACTAATCGGACAGATAACTCATTCTCATATATGTTCGGGTATATCCACAGTGACATAGCAGCCATGTGTTGCAACTAGTTAAACCTATTTCCAATAATTTAACAAATTCAATAAAATTTAATGAAACTTGAAAGAATTTGGCACAATATTGTATGCTACTAACAATTATGCTTTCATGTTATCTACCCGTCAATTTCCATGCTATCCTAATAAGTGGCTTCAACTTTTTGCCTGGGGTAAACCAAAAGTAGGTACAAATTACATGTCACAAGAGCACAATGATACATCCATTTTGCATCATGTTTTCCTACTTTTATTTATATTTTTTTAAATATAATAATGCCTTTTGGAGCAATTCTAATGCCTTTTCTCTCATAATATGCAAGGTACACACAAAGAGGCAGAATACCGGCAGCTGGAATTCTGGTCCTGGAAAAGCTACGTCAGGCTACCTATTCTTCCCAACTCCAAATGAGCTGAAACTTCACTGGGATTTTTTATGGAACTAGTAATAATGTCGTGCAATGCACGTTTATATTAGGTAGGATATTAGTTGCACGTTATATTAGGTAAGATATATCTGTTGCACATTGGTATTTGGTAAGATATCAATTACTTTTTCGCGGGAATGGTAGGATATTAATTACATGACAGATTTCAAGGGATAGCGTTGAGTCAAAATGTGTTTATAACCAATGGCAGTGGTTGGTAATTAGAGCGTTAAACGTGTTTGGTGCTCAACATTGGAGCGATCTGAATAAGTGCCAGAGGGGTCCACCAGGTGATTTGACGGTCGAGATGGTTTGGGTCTGCCCATTTGGGTCATTTTATATTGGTATAGATATACAAGAAATATTGGAGCCAATAAGTGCCAGAGGGGCCCACTAGGTGGGCACAACCCACCTGGGCGCGCCAGGGAGCCCAGGCGCGCCCTGGTAGGTTGTTCCCTCCTCGGCCCACCTCCGGTGCCCCTCTTCTGGTATATAAGTCATTTTGACCTAGAAAAAAAATAAGGAGAGGACTTTCGGGACGAAGCGCCACCGTCTCGAGGCGAACTTAGGCAGGAGCACTTTTGCTCGGAGCGATTCTGCCGGGGGAACTTCCCTATCGGAGGGGGAAATCATCGTCATCATCATCACCAAAAACTCTCCCATCTTGGACAGGGCAATCTCCATCGACATCTTCAACAACACCATCTCCTCTCAAACCCTAGTTCATCTCTTGTGTTCAATCTTTGTACCGGAACTATAGATTAGTGCTTGCGGGTGACTAGTAGTGTTGATTGCATCTTGTAGTTGATTACTATATGGTTTATTTGGTGGAAGATTATATGTTCAGATCCAATATGCTATTTAATACCCCTTTGATCTTGAGCATGATTATAATTTGTGAGTAGTTACTTTTGTTCTTGAGGTCAGGGGAGAAATCTTGTTGCAAGTAATTAATCATGTAAACTTGATATGTGTTCGATATTTTGATGGTATGTATGTTGTTATTCCCTTAGTGGTGTCATGTGAACGTCGACTACATGACACTTCACCATATTTGGGCCTAAGGGAATGCATTGGGGAGTACTTATTATATGATGGGTTGCGAGAGTGACAGAAGTTTAAACCCTAGTTTATGCGCTATTCCGTAAGGGACTGATTTGGATCCAAAAGTTTAATGCTATGGTTAGAATTTATTCTTAATACTTTTCTCGTAGTTGTGGATGTTTGCGAGGGGGTTAACCATAAGTCGGACGTTTGTTCAAGTAAGGACAACACCTAAGGGCCGGTGCACCCACATATCAAATTATCAAAGTAGCGAACACAAATCAAACCAACATGATGAAAGTGACTAGATGAAATTCCCGTGTACCCACAAGAACACTTTGCTTATCATAAGAGACCGTTTTGGCCTGTCCTTTGCCTCAAAAGGATCGGGCTACCTTGCTGCACTTTTGTTACCATTACCATTACTTGCTCATTACATATTATCCTGCTATCAAACTACTCGTTACTTATAATTTCAGTGCTTGCAGAGAATACATTGCTAAAAACTACTTGTCATTTCCTTCTGCTCCTCGTTGGGTTCGACACTCTTACTTATCGAAAGGACTAAGACTGATCCCCTATACTTGTGGGTCATCAAGGCTCTTTTCTGGCCCCGTTTCCGGAGAGTGAAGCGCTCTTGGTAAGTGGAAATCGGTAAGAAAAAATTATTACTACGTGCTGAAATTTATTGTCACTTGTTACTATGGAAAACAGTCCTTTGAGGGATTTGTTCGGGGTATCTTCACCTTGACCGGAACCACAATTAGTTACCCCTCAACCTACTGCACCTACTGAAAATATTGGTTATGAAATTCCTTTGGGTATGATAGAACAACTGCTAGCTACTCCTTATGCAGGAGATGGAACCGAACATCCTGATATGCACTTGATATATGTGGATGAAATTTGTGGATTATTTAAGCTTGCAGGTTTACCCAGACATGAAGCTAAGAAGAAGGTTTTCCCTTTATCTTTGAAAGGAAAAGCATTGGCTTGGTATAGGCTATGCGATGGTATTGGATCTTGGAATTGGAATCGATTGAAATTGGAATTTCACCAAAAAAAATATCATATGCATCTAGTTCATCATGATCGGAATTATATATATAATGTTTGGCCTCGTGAAGGAGAAAGTATCGCTATAGCTTGGGGAGGCTTAATTTAATGTTATATTCATGCCCCAATCATGAGCTCTCAAGAGAAATTATTATTCAGAACTTTTATGATCGGCTCTGATCGATCCATGCTCGATACTTCTTGTAATGGTTCATTTATGAAGAAGACTATTGACTTCCGGTGGGTTCTATTAGAAAGAATTAAACGCAACTCTAAAGATTTGGAACTAGACAAAGGTAAAGAGTCAGGTATTAAACTCAAGTATGATTGTGTTAAATCTTTTATGAATACCGATGCTTTTCAAAGTTTAGCACTAAATATGGACTTGACTCTGAGATAGTAGCCTCCTTTTGTGAATCATTTGCTACTCATGTTGATATCCCTATGGAGAAGTGGTTTAAATATCACCCACCTATTAAAGAAGAAATTAAAGAACCGGTAATAGCTAAAGATGAAACTATTATTTATAATGTTGGTCCAGTTGTTCCTACTGCTTATATTGAAAAACCACCTTTCCCTGTTAGGATAAAGGAACCTGCTAAAGTTTCAAGTGTGGTCAACAAAAGTTATATTAGAACTTCCAAACCTACTGAACAAATCAAATTAGAACCTAGTGTTGCTATGGTTAAAGATCTCCTGGTTGAAAATATAGATGGGCATGTTATTTGCTTCTGTGATGAAGCTGCTAGAATTGTCAAACCCGATGAAAAAGATAAACATAGACCTGTTGTTGGCATGCCTGTTGTCTCAGTTAAAATAGGAGACCATTGTTATCATGGTTTATGCGACATAGGTGCTAGCGTGAGTGATATTCCTTTTACCTTATATCAAGAAATTATGAATGATATAGCACCCGCTGAAATAGAAGATATAGATGTTACTATTAAACTTGCTAATAGAGACACTATCACACCACTTGGGATTGTTAGAGAGGTTGAAGTCTTGTGTGGGAAAATAAAATACGCTACTGATTTTCTAGTTCTTGGCTCCCCACAAGATGACTTTTGTCCCGTTATCTTTGGTAAACCTTTCTTGAACACCGTTAATGCTAAAATAGACTGTGAGAAAGTAACTGTCGGTGTTAGTTTTGGTGATGAGTCTCATGAGTTTAATTTTTCCAAGTTTAGTAGGAAGCATCATAAGAAAGAATTGCCTAGTAAGGATGAAATAATTGGTCTTTCTTCTATTGTTGTGCCTCCTACTGATCCATTAGAACAATATTTGCTAGACCATGAAAATGATATGCATCTGCATGAAAGAAATGAAATAGATAAGATTTTCTTTGAACAACGTCCTCTGCTTAAACACAATTTGCCTATTGAAACTCTAGGAGGTCCTCCTCCACCTAAAGGTGATCCTGTGTTTGAATTAAAACAATTACCAGACACTTTGAAATATGCTTATCTTGATGAGAAAAAGATATATCCTATTATTATTAGTGCTAACCTTTCAGAACATGAAGAAGAACGATTATTGGAGGTTCTAAAGAAGCACCGAGCTGCTATTGGATATACTCTTGATGATTTAAAGGGCATTAGTCACACTCTATGTCAGCACAAAAAATAATATGGAACCTGATGCTAAACCCGTTGTTGATCACCAACGGCGTTTAAATCCTAAAATGAAAGAAGTGGTAAGAACTGAAATACTAAAGCTTTTGGAAGCAGGTATAATCTATCCTATAGCTGATAGTAGATGGGTAAGCCCTGTTCATTGTGTCTCTAAGAAGGGAGTATTACTGTTGTTCCTAATGATAAAAATGAACTCATTCCACAAAGAATTGGTACTGGTTATAGAATGGTAATTGATTTTAGATAATTAAATAAAAATTAAATAAAGCTACTAGAAAAGATCATTGCCCTCTACCTTTTATTGATCAAATGCTAGAAAGATCATCTAAGCACACACATTTCTGCTTCCTTGATGGATATTCTGGTTTTTCTCAAATACCTGTTTCACAATCTGATCAAGAAAAAACCACCTTTACTTTCCCTTTTGGAACTTATGCTTATAGAAGTATGCCCTTTGGTTTATGCAACGCACCTGCTAGATGTATGATTGCTATATTCTATGACTTTTGTGAAAAGATTGTTGAGGTTTTGATGGAGATCTTTTTGTCTATGAAACTTCTTTTGATGATTGCTTAAGCAACCTTGATCGAGTTTTGCAGAGATGCGAGGAAACTAATCTTGTCTTGAATTGGGAGAAGTGCCATTTTATGGTTAATGAAGGTATTGTATTGGGACATAAAATTTTTGAATGAGGTATTGAGGTGGATAAAGCTAAAATTGATGTAATTGAGAAAATGACATGTCCTAAAGATATCAAAGGTATTCGTAGTTTTCTCGGTCATGCTGGTTTCTATAGGAGGTTTATTAAAGACTTCTCTAAAATCTCTAGGCCTCTTACAAATCTTTTACAAAAGGATGTTCCATTTGTTTTTGATGATGATTGTGTAGAAGCCTTTGAAACACTTCAGAGAGCCTTAATTTCTGCATCTATTGTTCAACCACATGATTGGAATTTGCCTTCTGAAATTATGTGTGATGCTAGTGATTATGCTGTTGGTGCTATTCTAGGACAAAGTGTTGATAAGAAATTAAATGTTACCCATTATGCTAGTAAAAATCTAGACAGTGCTCGACCAAATTATGCTGCTACTGAGAAAGACTTTCTGGCAGTGGTGTTTGCTTGTGATAAATTTAGATATTACATTGTTGATTCTAAAGTAATTGTTCACATCGATCATGCTGCTATAAAATATCTTATGGAAAAGAAAGATGCTAAACCTAGACTTATTAGGTGGGTTCTTTTGCAGCAAGAATTTGACTTACATATCACTAATTGAAAAGGAGCTAAGAACCCCGTGGCTGATAACTTGTCTAGGTTAGAAAATATTCTTGATGACCCATAACCTATTAATGATAGTTTTCCTGATTAACAATTAGCTGCAATAAATGTTTCTCATAACACGCCTTGGTTTGCTGACTATGCTAATTACATTGTTGCTAAATACATACCACCTAGCTTCACATACCAACAAAAGAAAAAATTCTTCTATGATTTAAGACATTACTTTTGGGATGACCCACATCTTTATAAAGGAGTAGATGGTATTATTAGATGTTGTGTACCTGAGCATGAACAGGGACAAATCCTATGGAAATGTCACTCCAAAGCTTATGGAGGGCATCATGCGGGAGATAGGACTGCTCACAAGGTATTGTAATCTGGTTTTTATTGGCCTACTCTCTTCAATGATGCCCGTAAGTTTGTTTTATCTTGTGATGAATGTCAAAGAATTGGAAATATTGGTAAGCGTCAAGAAATGCCTATGAATTATTCTCTTGCTGTTGAACCATTTGATGTTTGGGGACTTGATTACATGGGACCTTTTCCTTCCTCTAATGGGAATACACATATTTTGGTTGCTGTTGATTATGTTACTAAGTGGATAGAAGTTATTCCAACTAGTAGTGTTGATCACAACACCTCTATTAAAATGCTTAAGGAAGTTATTTTCCCAAGGTTTGGAGTCCCTAGATATTTAATGACTGATGGTGGTTCACACTTTACTCACAGTGTTTTCTAGAAGATGCTTTCTAAGTATGATGTTAACCATACAATTACATCACCTTATCACCCTCAGTCTAGTGGTCAAGTTAAACTTAGAAATAGAGAAATAAAGTTAATTTTACAAAAAAAAACTGTCAATAGGTCCCGAAAGAATTGGTCTAAGAAATTAGATGATGCACTTTGGGCTTATAGAACGGCATATAAAAATTCTATGGGTATGTCTCCTTATAAAATGGTCTATGGAAAAGCTTGTCATTTGCCTCTTTAGTTAGAACATAAAGCTTATTGGGCAATTGAAGAACTCAACTATGATTTTAAACTTGCTGGTGAAAATAGGTTATTTGATATTAGCTCATTAGATGAATGGAGAACCCAAGCTTATGAAAATGCCAAGTTATTTAAAGAAAAAGTTAAAATATGGCATGATAAGAGAATCCAAAAGCATGAGTTCAAAGTTGGAGAATATGTTCTTTTGTACAACTCTCTTTTCAGATTCTTTGCAGGAAAACTCCTCTCCAAATGGGAAGGACCCTATGTTATCGAGGAGGTTTACCGATCTGGAGCTATCAAAATAAATAATGCCGAAGGTACAAACCCGAAGGTTGCCAATGGGCAAACAATAAAACATTATATCTTAGGTATGCCCATTAATGTTGAAAACAATATTATCCAAACTATTACACCGGAAGAACACATAAAAGAAACCTTCGGAACACTCCAGAATCATGAAAAAAGAGGAGGTACATGATACGGTAAGTAAACGGACTCCGGAAAATCCGCAAAAATATTCTCTGTCCGTTTTGGAATATAACAAAAAATTAGGAAAATAAGAAAGAAACAGGAAGGTCAACCTGGTGGGCACAAGACACCAGGGCGCGCGCCCAGATGGGTTGTGCCCACCTTGAGTACCTTCCGGACTCCATTTTCTTCCGTTTGCTTATTTCCCAAGATAAAAAAACATTTATATACCCCCCGAACCTATTGACCACCGTATCACGGAGAAATCTTCTGTTGTCTTTTCCTTGCTGTTTTCTGACAGATCCAATCTACCATGGCCGCTTCAAGCTCCTCCAAGGACAAGTTCTTCGAGAAAGTCATCAACCCACATTTGCGGGAGGTGATGCAGCACCCTCAGGCTATCTAGATGCATGAGGGGGTTCTCCACATCCGTGATGTGCAAGGCCCCAAGGTGCCGGGATCCGTGGAGGCTAGGCTTGAAGCTATGAAGCAGGAAGTCTTTCGGTGCAAGGGGATGGTGACACGTGGACTCAATGCCAATCACCTCATGATCGTGGACTATACCCGTGATCTCAAGGTGGTTGGCAAGTCCATGAAAGAGATCGTCTTCGCCTTCAACAAGAAAATCAACTACCTACAAAGCCAGATCTACGACCTCCAAAACAAAGTCTTTGAATATGAGGCAAGGTTTAAAGGTATGAGTTTGGCTGCCAGTTGCAGGACTTGCGAGACTCACTCCTCCTCTTATGATGGTGAGCACGTGCCATGGAAACCCGAGGATAAGATCGCTACTACTTCATCACCACCACCTCCTTCTTCATCACCAAAGGAAAATTAAGTATCAGGTATGGGCACTCCCCTTGGCTTGTGCCAAGCTTGGGGGAGGTGCCCCGGTATCGTATCACCTCCGCTATCTTTTGCCTTTACTTATCTTAGTTTGATCCATAGTTATATTTTGCTTTAGATGAATAAAAGTTTAGTTTGAACCTTTCTTTTCGAGTGTTTGCTTATTGATCTATCTTTGTAATCGTGTGCGAGATATATAATAAAGTTTAGTTCAAGTTTTGCATTCTTTATTTTCGTGTTCAATAAAAAGAAAGGAAATAAATGAAAAAGAGCATATGCTAATCCTATGGTAAGTAAAGACATCACATAAGGAAGAGTATAATTAGAAAATTTTATTGGAGATTTACAAACATAGCATTGGTCAATGATGCAATTCGTGAAAGAATTAATAAGGGAAGAGAAGATTCACATGCAAATAAACTATCTTGGACATCTTTTGTGATTGTGAGCCCCCATCAAAATATTATATGCCAAAATTGTTGACGTTGGACAAGGAAGACAACGTAATGATTTATGTTTGTTCATATTCACATAGAAGTTATATTGTCATAGATCCTTCAACATGTGGTGCTTGCCCCCATCTTTGCTAGCCAAAAGTTCCGCACTAAGTAAAGATACTACTTGTGCATCCAAAAACACTTAAACCCAAATCTTGTTTTGAGAGTCCACCACACCTACCTATGGATTGAGTAAGATACTTCAAGTAAGTTGTCATCAGTGCAATAAGGCAATAAAAATTTCTTCTAAAAGTGTTAGATCATTTAGTGTAAGAGAAAATTGAGCGTTGTACGAACTTGTGATGGCAAAGAATAAAAGCAACAGACTGCATAATAAAGGTTTCTATCATAAGGGGCAATATAACGTGACGTTCTTTTCCACTAAGAGATTGAGCATACAAACAAAAAGCGCATGGCAACCTCTTCTTTCCTTTGCGAAGGGTGTATCTTTTACTTTTATGTATTTACTTTTATGCAAGAGTTAAAGTTCTTCTCTCTGTTCTTTTTTTATTTTCACTTTTGGCAAGCATCATGTGGTGACGAAAGATCTAGGCACATATATCTAGTTGGATATGGGTAGCATGAGTTATTATTGTTGACATCACCCTTTCTTTCTATGTGTCCGGTTGAAACTTTTTGCTCATGTGTATGAGGTGAGTGTTAGCAATCATAGAAGACTATATGATGGTTGAGTATGTGGACTTGCCAAAAAGGCTCCGATACATGACCCTTCCTGAAAAGAAGATGAATTGTAGTTGCAAAGTTGACTGCGAACATAGTTTGTTGGTTTCCAATAGATTTATGCTTTATACTTGGATGTTGTGATGAATTGTTACTTATTCATTAGTAGTTTATGATAAAATTTATGTGATAAAGTTTTATGTTAAATTTTATTGTTGTTATAATAATATACATGATGCTTCTATATCCGTATTTTGTTTTTATCGACGCCTCTCATTCTCTCTAAGCATGTGGACATGTTTTTCGATTTCGGCTTTCGCTTGAGGACAAGCGAGGTCTAAGCTTGGGGAAGTTAATACATCCATTTTGCATCATGTTTTCCTACTGTTATTTATATTGGTTTTAAGTATAATAATACATTTTGGAGTAATTATAATGCCTTTTCTCTCATAATATGCAAGGTACACACAAAGAGGGAGAATACCGGCAGCTGGAATTCTCGTCCTGAAAAAGTTACATCAGGCTACATATTCTGCACAACTCCAAATGAGCTGAAACTTCACGGGGATTTTTTATGGAATATATAAGAAATATAGGAGCCAATAAGTACCAGAGGGGGCCCACCAGGTGGCACCTGGTGTTGGGGAACGTAGTAATTTCAAAAAATTTCCTACGATCACGCAAGACCATGGTGATGGCATAGCAACGAGAGGGGAGAGTGTCCGTCCACGTACCCTCGTAGACCGAAAGCGGAAGCGTTGTAACAACGCGGTTGATGTAGTCGTCGTCTTCACGATCCGACCGATCCAAGCACCGAGCGTCACGGCACCTCCGAGTTACGCACACGTTCAGCTCGATGGCGATCCCGGACTCGATCCAGCAAAGTGTCGGGGATGAGTTCCGTCGGCCGACGGCGTGGTGGCGATGTTGATGCTCCACCGACGCAGGGCTTCGCCTAAGCTCCACGACGATATGACTTCTCCGGCGCAGGGCTTCGCCTAAGCTCATGACGATATGACCGAAGTGGAATATGGTGGAAGGGGCACCGACACGGCTAAGGAAAGATCCGTAGATCAACTTGTGTGTTCAGGGTGCCCCCTGCCCCGTATATAAAGGAGGTAGGGAGGAGGAGGCCGGCCCTAGTAGAGGCGCGCCATGGGAGTCCTACTCCCCGGGAGTAGGATTCCCCTTTCCTAGTCCAACTAGGAGTCCTTCCATGTATTGGGAGTAGGAGACAAGTAAGGGAAGGGAAAAGGAGAAGGAAGGAAAGGCGCCCCCCCCTAGTCAATTCGGACTAGTCCAAGGGGGGCGCGGCCACCCTTTGGCCCTTTTCTCCTTTCCCGTATGGCCCATTAAGGCCCAATACGAATTCCCGTAACTCTCGGTACTCGAAAAATACCGAATCACTCGGAACCTTTCCGAACTCGAATATAGTCGTCCAATATATCGATCTTTACGTCTCGACCATTTCGAGACTCCTCGTCATGTCCCCGATCTCATCCGGGACTCGAACTCCTTCGGTACATCAAAACTCATAAACTCATAATAAAACTCGCATCGAAACCTTAGCGTGCGGACCCTACGGGTTCGAGAACTATGTAGACATGACCTAGAACTATTCTTGGTCAATAACCAATAGCGGAACCTGGATGCCCATATTGGCTCCTACATATTCTCGAAGATCTTTATCGGTCAAACCGCATAACAACATACTTTGTTCCCTTTGTCATCGGTATGTTACTTGCCCGAGATTCGATCGTCGGTATCCAATACCTAGTTCAATCTCGTCACCGCAAGTCTCTTTACTCGTTCCGTAATACATCATCTCGCAACTAACTCATTAGTTGCAATGCTTGCAAGGCTTAAGTGATGTGCATTACCGAGAGGGCCCAGAGATACCTCTCCGACATTCGGAGTGACAAATCCTAATCTCGAAATCGCCAACCCAACATCTGCCTTTGGAGACACCTGTAGTACTCCTTTATAATCACCCAGTTACGTTGTGACGTTTGGTAGTACCAAAGTGTTCCTCCGTAAGCGGAGTTGCATAATCTCATAGTCATAGGAACATGTATAAGTCATGAAGGAAGCAATAGCAACATACTAAGCGATCGTGTGCTAAGCTAACGGAATGGGTCATGTCAATCAGATCATTCAACTAATGATGTGACCTTGTTAATCAAATAACAACTCCTTGTTCATGGTTAGGAAACATAACCATCTTTGATTAACAAGCTAGTCAAGTAGAGGCATACTAGTGACATACTGTTTGTCTATATATTCACACATGTATTATGTTTCCGGTTAATACAATTCTAGCATGAATAATAAACATTTATCATGATATAAGGAAATAAATAATAACTTTATTATTGCCTCTAGGGCATATTTCCTTCAGTCTCCCACTTGCACTAGAGTCAATAATCTAGATCACATCACCATGTGATTAACATCGATAGTTCACATCATCATGTGATTAACACCCATAATTCACATCGCCATGTGACCAAGACCCAAAGGGTTTACTAGATTCAGTAATCTAGTTCACATCGCTATGTGATTAACACCCAAAGAGTACTAAGGTGTGATCATGTTTTGCTCGTGAGAGAAGCTTAGTCAACGGATCTGTTACATTCAGAGCCGTATGTATTTTGCAAATACTCTATGTCTACAATGCTCTGCACGGAGCTACCCTAGCTAATTGCTCCCACTTTCAATATGTATCCAGATAGAGACTTAGAGTCATCTGGATTAGTGTAAAAAGCTTGCATTGATGTAAATTTTTACGACGGGCTCTTTTATCACCTCCATAATCGAGAAATATTTCCTTAGTCCTCACTAAGGATGTTCTTGACCAATGTCCAGTGATCTACTCCTAGATCACTATTGTACTCCCTTGCCAAATTCAGAGCAAGGTATACAATAGGTCTGGTACATAGCATAGCATACTTTATAGAACCTATGAGTGAGGCATAGGAAATGACTTTCATTCTCTTTTCTATTTTCTGCCGTGGTCGGGATTTGAGTCTTACTCAATTTCACACCTTTGTAACACAGGCAAGAACTTTTCTTTGACTGTTCCATTTTGAACTACTTCAAAATCTTGTCAAGGTATGTATTCATTGAAAAACTTATCAAGCGTCTTGATCTATCTCTATAGATCTTGATGCTCAATATGTAACAGCTTCACCGAGGTCTTTCTTTGAAAAACTCCTTTCAAACACTCCTTTATGCTTTGCGAATAATTCTACATTATTTCCGATCAACAATATGTCATTCACATATACTTATCGAAATCTTTGTAGTGCTCCCACTCACTTTCTTGTAAATACAGGCTTCTCCAAAAGTCTGTATAAAACCATATGCTTTGATCAAATCATCAAGCATATATTCCAACTCGAGATGCTTGCACCAGTCCATAGATGGATCATTGGAGCTTGCACATTTTGTTAGCATCTTTAGGATTGACAAAACCTTCGGTTGCATCATATGCAACTCTTCTTTAATAAATCCATTAAGGAATGCAGTTTTGACATCCATTTGCCAGATTTCATAAAATGTGGCAATTGCTAACATGATTCGGATAGACTTAAGCATCGTTACGAGTGAGAAAATTTCATCGTATTCAACACCTTGAACTTGTCGAAAACCTTTTGCAACAAGTCGAGCTTTGTAGATAGTAACACTACTATCAGTGTCCATCTTCCTCTTGAAGATCCATTTATTTAACATGGCTTGCTGATCATAGAGCAAGTCAATCAAAGTCCATACTTTGTTCTCATACATGGAGCCTATCTCAGATTTCATGGCCTCAAGCCATTTCATGAATCTGGGCTCATCATCGCTTCCTCATAGTTCGTAGGTTCATCATGGTCTAGTAACATGACTTCCAGAACATGATTACCGTACCACTCTGGTGCGGATCTTACTCTGGAAGACCCACGAGGTTTGGTAGCAACTTGATCTGAAGTTTCATGATCATCATCATTAACTTTCTCACTAATTGGTGTAGGAATCATGGAACTGATTTCGTGATGAACTACTTTCCAATAAGGGAGAAGGTACAATTACCTCATCAAGTTCTACTTTCCTCCCACTCACTTCTTTCGAGAGAAACTCCTTCTCTAGAAAGGATCCATTTTAGCAACGAATGTTTTGCCTTTAGATCTGTGATAGAAGGTGTACCCAACAGTTTCTTTTGGGTATTCTATGAAGACGCACTTCTCCGATTTGGGTTCGAGCTTATCTGTTGAAAACTTTTTTCACATAAGCATCACAACTTCAAACTTTTAAGAAACGACAGCTTAGGTTTACTGTTAAACCATAGTTCATATGGTGTCGTCTCAACGGATTTAGATGGTGCCCTATTAAACGTGAATGCAGCTGTCTCTAATGCATAACCCCAAAACGATATTGGTAAATCGGTAAGAGACATCATTGATCGCACCATATCAAAATAAAGTACGGTTACGACGTTCGGATACACCATAACGCTGTGGTGTTCCAGGTGGCGTGAGTAGTGAAACTATTTCACATTTGTTTAACTGAAGGCCAAACTCGTAACTCAAATATTTTTCCTCTGCGATCATATCGTAGAAACTTTTATTTTCTTGTTACGATGATTCTTCACTGCACTCTGAAATTCTTTGAACTTTTCAAATGTTTCAGAATTGTGTTTCATCAAGTAGATATACCCATATCTGCTCAAATCATCTTGTGAAGGTCAGAAAATAACGATACTTGCCACGAGCTTTAACACTCATCGGACCGCATACATCAGTATGTATTATTTCCAATAAGTCATTTGCTCGCTCCATTGTTCCGGAGAACAGAGTCTTTAGTCATCTTGCCCATAAGGCATGGTTCGCAAGCATCAAGTGATTCATAATCAAGTGATTCCAAAATCCCATCGGCATGGAGTTTCTTCATGCGCTTTACACCAATATGACCTAAGCGGCGATTGCCACAAATAAGTTGCACTATCATTATTAACTTTGCATCTTTTGGTTTCAATATTATGAATATGTGTATCACTATGATCGAGATCCAATGAACCATTTTCATTGGGTGTGTAACCATATAAGGTTTTATTCATGTAAACAGAACAACTATTTATTCTCTTACTTAAATGAATAACCGTATTGCAATAAACATGATCAAATCATATTTATGCTCAATACCAAATAACACTTATTTAGGTTCCACACTAATCCCGAAAGTATAGGGAGTGTGCGATGATGATCATATCAATCTTGGAACTACTTCCAACACTCATCGTCACTTCCCCTTCAACTAGTCTCTGTTTATTCTGTAACTCCTGTTTCGAGTTACTAATCTTAGCAACCGAACGAGTATCAAATACTCAGGGGCTACTATAAACACTAGTAAGTTACACATCAATAACCTGTATATCAAATATAACCTTGTTTACTTTGCCATCCTTCTTATCCACCAAATATTCAGGGGTAGTTCCGCTTCCAGTGACCAGTTCCATTGCAGCAAAAGTACTCAGTCTCTGGCTTAGGTCTAGACTTGGGCTTCTTCACTCGAGCAGCAACTTGCTTGCCGTTCCTTTTGAAGTTCCCCTTCTTCCCTTTGCCATTTTCCTTGAGACTAATAGTCTTGTCAACCATCAACACTTGATGTTTTTCTTGATTTCTACCTTCGCCGATTTTAGCATCGCGAAGAGCTTGGGAATTACTTTTGTCATCCCTTGCATATTATAGTTCATCACGAAGTTTTACTAACTTGGTGATGGTGACTAGAGAATTCTGTCAATCACTATCTTATCTGGAAGATTAACTCCCACTTGATTCAAGCGATTGAAGTACTCAGACAATCTGAGCACATGCTCACTAGTTGAGCGATTCTCCTCCATCTTTTAGCTATAGAACTTGTTGGAGACTTCATATCTCTCAACTCGGGTATTTGCTTGAAATATTAACTTCAATTCCTGGAACATCTCATATGGTCCATGACGTTCAAAACGTCTTTTGAAGTCCCGATTCTAAGCCATTAAGCATGGTGCACTAAACTATCAAGTAGTCATCATATTGAGCTAGCCAAACGTTCATAACGTCTGTATCTGCTCATACTGAGCTAGCCAAACATTCATAACGTCTGCATCTGCTCCTGCAATAGGTCTGTCACCTAGCGGTGCATTAAGGACATAATTCTTCTGCGCAGCAATGAGGATAAACCTCAGATCACGGATCCAATCCGCATCATTGCTACTAACATCTTTCAATACAATTTTCTCTAGGAACACATATAAAAACATCGGGAAGCAAAAAACATAGGGAAGCAACAACGTGAGCTATTGATCTACAACATAATTTGCAAAATACTACCAGGACTAAGTTCATGATAAATTAAAGTTTAATTAATCATATTAAAAAAACTCCCACTTAGACAGACATCTCTCTAGTTATCTAAGTGATTACGTGATCCAAATCAACTAAACCATGTCCGATCATCACGTGAGATGGAGTAGTTTCAATGGTGAACATCACTATGTTGATCATATCTACTATATGATTCACGTTCGACCTTTCGGTCTCCGTGTTCCGAGGCCATATCTGTTATATGCTAGGCTCGTCAAGTTTAACCTGAGTATTCGCGTGTGCAACTGTTTTGCACCGTTGTAGATGGACGTAGAACTTATCACACCCGATCATCACGTGGTGTCGGGTACTACGAACTTTGGCAACGGTGCATACTCAGGAGAACACTTCTTGATAATTTTAGTGAGAGATCATCTTATAATGCTACCGTCAATCAAAGCAAGATAAGATGCATAAAGGATAAACATCACATGCAATCAATATAAGTGATATGATATGGTCATCATCATCTTGTGCTTGTGATCTCCATCGCCAAGCACCGTCATGATCACCATCGTCACCGGCGCGACACCTTGATCTCCATCGTAGCATCGTTGTCGTCTCGCCAACTATTGCTTCTCGACTATCGCTACTCCTTAGTGATAAAGTAAAGCAATTACATGGCGTTGCATTTCATACAATAAGCGACAACCATATGGCTCCTGCCGATTGCCGATAACTCGGTTACAAAACATGATCATCTCATACAATAAAATATAGCATCACGTCTTGACCATATCACATCACAACATGCCCTGCAAAAACAAGTTAGGCGTCCTCTACTTTGTTGTTGCAAGTTTTACGTGGCTGCTACGGGCTGAGCAAGAACCGTTCTTACCTACGCATCAAAACCACAACGATAGTTTGTCAAATAGACTCCGTTTTAACCTTCTCAAGGACCGGGCGTAGTCATACTCGGTTCAACTAAAGTGAGAGAGACAGACACCGCGGTCACCTTTAAGCAACGAGTGCTCGGAGCGGTGAAACCAGTCTCGCGTAAGCGTACGCGTAATGTCGGTCCGGGCCGCTTCATCTCACAATACCGCTGAACCAAAGTATGACATGCTGGTAGGCAGTATGACTTGTATCGCCCACAACTCACTTGTGTTCTACTCGTGCACATGACATCAACGCATAAAACCTGGCTCGGATGCCACTGTTGGGGAACGTAGTAATTTCAAAAAATTTCCTACGATCACGCAAGACCATGGTGATGGCATAGCAACGAGAGGGGAGAGTGTCCGTCCACGTACCCTCGTGAGACCCGAAAGCGAAGCGTTGTAACAACGCGGTTGATGTAGTCGACGTCTTCACGATCCGACCGATCCAAGCACCGAGCGTCACGGCACCTCCGAGTTCTGCACACGTTCAGCTCGATGACGATCCCCGGACTCCGATCCAGCAAAGTGTCGGGGATGAGTTCCGTCAGCACGACGGCGTGGTGACGATGTTGATGCTCCACCGACGCAGGGCTTCGCCTAAGCTCCGCGACGATATGACTTCTCCGGCGCAGGGCTTCGCCTAAGCTCCGCGACGATATGACTTCTCCGGCGCAGGGCTTCGCCTAAGCTCCGCGACGATATGACCGAAGTGGAATATGGTGGAAGGGGGCACCGCACACGGCTAAGGAAAGATCCGTAGATCAACTTGTGTGTTCAGGGTGCCCCCTGCCCCGTATATAAATGAGGTAGGGAGGAGGAGGCCGGCCCTAGTAGGGCGCCATGGGAGTCCTACTCCCACCGGAGTAGGATTCCCCCTTTCCTAGTCCAACTAGGAGTCCTTCCATGTATTGGGAGTAGGAGACAAGTAAGGGGAAGGGAAAACGAGAAGGAAGGAAGGGGGCGCCCCCCCTCCCTAGTCCAATTCGGACTAGTCCAAGGGGAGGGCAGCGGCCACCCTTTTGGCCCTTTTTCTCCTTTCCCGTATGGCCCATTAAGGCCCAATACGAATTCCCGTAACTCTCCGGTACTCCGAAAAATACCCGAATCACTCGGAACCTTTTCGAACTCCGAATATAGTCGTCCAATATATCGATCTTTACGTCTCGACCATTTCGAGACTCCTCGTCATGTCCCCGATCTCATCCGGGACTCCGAACTCCTTCGGTACATCAAAACTCATAAACTCATAATAAAACTGTCATCGAAACCTTAAGCGTGCGGACCCTGCGGGTTCGAGAACTATGTAGACATGACCTAGAACTATTCTTGGTCAATAACCAATAGCGGAACCTGGATGCCCATATTGGCTCCTACATATTCTCGAAGATCTTTATCGGTCAAACCGCATAACAACATACTTTGTTCCTTTGTCATCGGTATGTTACTTGCCCGAGATTCGATCGTCGGTATCCAATACCTAGTTCAATCTCGTCACCGCAAGTCTCTTTACTCGTTCCGTAATACATCATCTCGCAACTAACTCATTAGTTGCAATGCTTGCAAGGCTTAAGTGATGTGCATTACCGAGAGGGCCCAGAGATACCTCTCCGACATTCGGAGTGACAAATCCTAATCTCAAATCGCCAACCCAACATCTGCCTTTGGAGACACCTGTAGTACTCCTTTATAATCACCCGATTACGTTGTGACGTTTGGTAGTACCAAAGTGTTCCTCCGTAAGCGGAGTTGCATAATCTCATAGTCATAGGAACATGTATAAGTCATGAAGGAAGCAATAGCAACATACTAAACGATCGTGTGCTAAGCTAACGGAATGGGTCATGTCAATCAGATCATTCAACTAATGATGTGACCTTGTTAATCAAATAACAACTCATTGTTCATGGTTAGGAAACATAACCATCTTTGATTAACAAGCTAGTCAAGTAGAGGCATACTAGTGACATACTGTTTGTCTATATATTCACACATGTATTATGTTTCCGGTTAATACAATTCTAGCATGAATAATAAACATTTATCATGATATAAGGAAATAAATAATAACTTTATTATTGCCTCTAGGGCATATTTCCTTCACCTGGGTGCGCCAGAGAGCCCAGGCGCGCCCTGGTGGGTTGTGCCCTCCTCGGCCCACCTCCGGTGCCCTTCTTCTGGTATATAAGTCATTTTGACCTAGAAAAAAATAAGGAGAGGACTTTTGGGACGAAGCGCCGCCGTCTCGAGGCGGAACTTGGGCAGGAGCACTTTTTCCCTCCCGCGGAGCGATTCCGCCGGGGGAACTTCCCTCCCGGAGGGGGAAATCATCGTCATCATCATCACCAACAACTCTCCCATCTTGGGTAGGGCAATCTCCATCAACATCTTCAACAGAACCATCTCCTCTCAAACCCTAGTTCATCTCTTGTGTTCAATCTTTGTACCGGAACTATAGATTGGTGTTTGTGGGTGACTAGTAGTGTTGATTACATCTTGTAGTTGTGTACTATATGGTTTATTTGGTGGAAGATTATATGTTCAGATCCAATATGCTATTTAATACCCCTCTGATCTTGGGCATGATTATCATTTTTCATTAGCTACTTTTGTTCTTGAGGTCACGGGAGAAATTTTGTTACAAGTAGTCATGTGAACTTGATATGTGTTTGATATTTTGATGGTATGTATGTTGTTATTCCCTTAGTGGTGTCATGTGAACGTCGACTACATGACACTTCACCATATTTGAGCCTAAGGGAATGCATTGGGGAGTAGTTATTAGATGATGGGTTGCGAGAGTGACAGAAGCTTAAACCCTAGTTTATGCACTATTCGGTAAGGGACTGATTTGGATCCAAAAGTTTAATGATATGGTTAGAATTTATTCTTAATACTTTTCTCGTAGTTGCGGATACTTGCGAGGGGGTTAATCATAAGTAGGAGGTTTGTTCAAGTAAGAACATTACCTAAGCACCGGTCCACCCACATATCAAATTATCAAAGTAGCAAACACAAATCAAACCAACATGATGAAAGTGACTAGATGAAATTCCCATGTACCCTCAAGAACACTTTGCTTATCATAAGAGACTGTTTTGGCCTGTCCTTTGCCTCAAAAGGATTGGGCTACCTTGCTGCACTTTTTTACCGTTACCATTACTTGCTCGTTACAAATTATCTAGCTATCAAACTACTAGTTACTTATAATTTCAGTGCTTGCACAGAATACCTTGCTGAAAACTACTTGTCATTTCCTTCTGCTCCTCGTTGGGTTTGACAC
The DNA here is from genome assembly GCA_021605205.1 of Aegilops longissima. Lineage (NCBI taxonomy): Eukaryota > Viridiplantae > Streptophyta > Magnoliopsida > Poales > Poaceae > Aegilops > Aegilops longissima. Next base: position 695,571,393 of record CM038678.1, on the reverse strand, counting down.
TCTTACTTATCGAAAGGACTAAGATTGAGCCCCTATACTTGTGGGTCATCACACAACTACGGTGCAAAAATCTGACAAGATTCTCAGATGACGTAAAAATATATCACAAAGTCACAACACGAGAGTAGAAAGTGGAATATACTCCTAATTAAGTACTCATGACAAACCTTGTTAGACCATCTACAGTCAAACTTTGCAAATCCGGTCCCTCAAACACCCGCAAACGCAACCGGGCGCATCCGCGGGCACTGGCCGGGCACCCCTCAAATAATGCAATCCATATCTGGACAACTTAATTATCATATCTCAAATCCATACAAACTCATGCAACTACATTGATGCACACACATCGTCCGGCTACTGCATCACTACTAACCAAACATGCCATCGGACTACCCAAAATTGGCATGTTTGGTTATGGTGGAGTTCATCCACGGCTACCCTTGCCCTTCCCGGCGCCCTTCCCATCCTTCTCGCGGAAGTACCGGTCGAAGACGCAATACGGATTGAGCCGGATCTGCTCGGCGCCGAAGAAGTCCTCGCCTTCGTTGTCCTCCTTCGATGGCAGTCCAGCCATGGCACGGACTGCCCAATTTTGCTCTCGGGCGAGGGCGCGCGTGTTCCTCCGCTGTCATTTCTTCACAATGCGGGCACGGATGGATTCCTCCTCTGCGGCCGCCCGCGCCCGGGCATCAGCCGCCTTCGTCGCCACCATTTCTACCGTGATACGGGCCTCGGCGACCCATATCCTCTCCTTCCCATGGAGGGCCGCCCGTTCCTGGTGGGACTCATAGTCTGCCCGACCAGTGATTGGGAAGGAGAGGTGTTCCTGTTGGGGAACATAGTAATAATTCAAAATTTTCCTACGTGTCACCAAGATCAATCTAGAAGATGCTGGCAACAAGAGAGAGGGAGTGCACCTTCATACCCTTGAAGATCGCTAAGCGGAAGCTGTTGAGGAACGTAGTAATTTCAAAAAAAATTCCTCACGCAAGATCATGGTGATGGCATAGCAACGAGAGGGGAGAGTATTGTCCACGTACCCTCGTAGACCGTAAGCGGAAGCGTTATGACAACGCGGTTGATGTAGTCGTACGTCTTCACGATCCGACCGATCCAAGTACCGAACGTACGGCACCTCCGAGTTCAGCACACGTTCAGCTCGATGGCGATCCCGGACTCCGATCCAGCAAAGTGTCGGGATGAGTTCCACAAGACGACGGCGTGGTGGACGATGATGATGCTCTACCGGCGCAGGGCTTCGCCTAAACTCCGCGATGATATGACCGAGGTGGAATATAGTGGAGGGGGGCACCGCACACGGCTAAGGAACGATCCGTAGATCAACTTGTGTGTCCATGGGGTGCCCCTTGCCTTAGTATATAAAGGATGGAGGAGGAGGAGGCCGGCCAAGGCAATAGGTGCGGCCAGGATGTGGAGTCCTACTAGGACTCCAAGTCCTAGTAGGAGTCCACCAAGAGGGGAGGAAGGGAGAAGGAAGTGGAGGAGAAGGAAAGGTGGCCGGCCCCCTTTTCCCTAGTCCAATTCGGACTAGAGGTGAGGGGGGGCGCAGCAGCCCCTTGGCCCTTTCTCCTCTTCCCACTAAAGCCCATCAAGGCCCATTGCTTCTCCTGTAACTACCCGGTACTCCGAAAAATACCCGAATCACTCGGAACCTTTCCGATGTCCGAATATAGTCGTCTAATATATCAATCTTTACGTCTCGACCATTTCGAGACTCCTCGTCATGTCCCAGATCTCATCCGGGACTCCGAACTCCTTCGGTACATCAAAACTCATAAACTCATAATATAAGCCATCGCCGAAACCTTAAGCGTGCGGACCCTACGGGTTCGAGAACTATGTAGACATGACCTAGAATTATTCTTGGTCAATAACCAATAGCGGAACCTGGATGCTCATATTGGCTCCTACATATTCTACGAAGATCTTTATCGGTCAAACCGCATAACAACATGCGTTGTTCCCTTTGTCATCGGTATGTTACTTGCCCGAGATTTGATCGTCGGTATCCAATACCTAGTTCAATCTCCTTACTGGCAAGTCTCTTTACTCGTTACGTAATGCATCATTCCGTAACTAACTCATTAGCTACATTGCTTGTAAGGCTTATAGTGATGTGCATTACCGAGAGGGCCCAGAGATACCTCTCCGACAATCGGAGTGACAAAACCTAATCTCAAAATACGCCAACCCAACATGTACCTTTGGAGACACCTGTAGTACTCCTTTATAATCACCCGATTACGTTGTGATGTTTGGTAGCACCAAAGTGTTCCTCCGTAAACGGAGTTGCATAATCTCATAGTTACAGGAACATGTATAAGTCATGAAGAAAGCAATAGCAACATACTAAGCGATCAAGTGCTAGGCTAACGGAATGGGTCATGTCAATCACATCATTCTCCTAATGATGTGATCCCATTAATCAAATAACAACACATGTCTATGGTTAGGAAACATAACCATCTTTGATTAATGAGCTAGTCAAGTAGAGGCATACTAGTGACTATATGTTTGTCTATGTATTCACACATTTATCATGTTTCCGGTTAATACAATTCTAGCATGAATAATAAACATTTATCATGAAATAAGGAAATAAATAATAACTTTATTATTGCCTCTAGGGCATATTTCCTTCAGTCTCCCACTTGCACTAGAGTCAATAATCTAGTTCACATCATCATGTGATTCAACACTAATATTCACATCGTATGTGATTAACACCCATAGTCCACATCATCATGTGACCAACACCCAAAGGGTTTACTAGAGTCAATAATCTAGTTCACATCGCTATGTGATTAACACCCAAAGAGTACTAAGGTATGATCATGTTTTGCTCGTGAGAGAAGCTTAGTCAACGGTCTCATTACATTGAGCCGTATGTATTTTGCAAATATTCTATGTCTACAATGCTCTTGCGAAGCTACTCTAGCTAATTGCTCCCACTTTCAATATGTATCCAGATTGAGACTTAGAGTCATCTAGATCAGTGTAAAAAGCTTGCATCGATGTAACTCTTTACGACGGGCTCTTTTATCACCTCCATAATCGAGAAATATTTCCTTAGTCCTTACTAAGGATGTTCTTGACCAATGTCCAGTGATCTACTCCTAGATCACTATTGTACTCCCTTGCCAATTTCAGAGCAAGGTATACAATAGGTCTAGTACATAGCATAGCATACTTTATAGAACCTATGACTGAGGTATAGGGAATGACTTTCATTCTCTTTTCTATTTTCTGCCGTGGTCGGGATTTGAGTCTTACTCAATTTCACATGTTTGCAACACAGGCAAGAACTTTTCTTTGACTGTTCCATTTTGAACTACTTCAAAATCTTGACAAGGTATGTACTTATTGAAAAACTTATCAAGTGTCTTGATCTATCTCAATAGATCTTGATGCTCAATATGTAAGTAGCTTTACTGAGGTCTTTCTTTTAAAGAACTCCTTTCAAATACTCCTTTATGCTTTCCGAAAAATTATACATCATTTCGATCAACAATATGTTACTCACATATATTTATCAAAAAGGCGGTATTGCTCCCACTCACTTTATTGTAAATACAGGCTTCACCGCAAGTCTGTATAAAACTATATGCTTTGATCAACTTATCAAAGCGTGTATTCCAACTCTGAGATGCTTGCACCAGTCCATAGATGGATCGTTGGAGCTTGCACATTTTGTTAGCTCCTTTAGGATTGAAAAAACCTTCTGGTTGCATCATATACAACTCTTCTTTAATAAATCCATTAAAGAATGTTGTTTTGACATCATTTGCCAGATTTCATAAAACGTGGCAATTGCTAACATGATTCGAACAGACTTTAAGCAATGCTAGAGTTGAGAAAATCTCATTGTAGTCAACACCTTGAACTTGTCGAAAACCTTTTGCAACAAGTCGAGCTTTGTAGATAGTAACACTACTATCAGTGTCCGTCTTCCTCTTGAAGATCCATTTATTTAACATGGCTTGCTGATCATCGAGCAAGTCAATCAAAGTCCATACTTTGTTCTCATACATGGATCCTATCTCAGATTTCATGGCCTCAAGCCATTTCATGTATCTGGGCTCATCATCGCTTCCTCATAGTTCGTAGGTTCATCATGGTCTAGTAACATGACTTCAAGAACATGATTACCGTACCACTCAGTGCGGATCTTACTCTGGAAGACCCACGAGGTTTGGTAGCAACTTGATCTGAAGTTTCATGATCATCATCATTAACTTCCTCACTAATTGGTGTAGGAATCATGGAACTGATTTCGTGATGAACTACTTTCCAATAAGGGAGAAGGTACAATTACCTCATCAAGTTCTACTTTCCTCCCACTCACTTCTTTCGAGAGAAACTTATTCTCTAGAAAGGATCCATCTTAGCAACGAATAACTTGCCTTCGGATCTGTGATAGAAGGTGTACCCAATAGTTACCTTTGGGTATTCTATGAAGACGCACTTCTCCGATTTGGGTTTGAGCTTATCAGGTGAAAACTTTTTCACATAAGCATCACAACTCCAAACTTTAAGAAACGACAGCTTAGGTTTACTGTTAAACCATAGTTCATACTGTGTCGTCTCAACGGATTTAGATGGTGCCCTATTAAACGTGAATGCAGCTGTCTCTAATGCATAACCCCAAAACGATAGTGATAAACCGATAAGAGACATCATAGATCGCACCATATCCAATAAAGTGCGGTTACGACTTTCGGACACACCATTATGCTGTGGTATTCCATATGGCGTGAGTTGCGAAACTATATCACATTGTTTCAAATGAAGACCAAACTCATAACTCAAATATTCATCTCCACGATCAGATCGTAGAAACTTTATTTTTCTTGTTACGATGATTTTCCACTTCACTCTGAAATTCTTTGAACTTTTCAAATATTTCAGACTTATGTTTCATGAAGTAGATATACCCATATCTGCTCAAATCATATGTGAAGGTGAGAAAATAACGATACCCGCCGCGAGCCTCAACATTCATTGGACCACAAACATCAGTATGTATGATTTCCAACAAATCAGTTGCTCGCTCCATAGTTCGGAGAACGGCGTTTTAGTCATCTTGCCCATGAGGCACGGTTCGCAAGTACCAATTGATTCATAATCAAGTGATTCCAAAAGCCCATCAGTATGGAGTTTCTTCATGCGCTTTACACCAATATGACTTAAACGGCAGTGACACAAATAAGTTGCACTATCATTATTAACTTTACATCTTTTGGTTCCAATATTATGAATATGTGTATCACACGATCGAGATCCAACAAACCATTTTCATTGGGTGTATGACCATAGAAGGTTTTATTCATGTAAACAGAACAATAATTATTCTCTAACTTACATGAATAACCGTTTTGCAATAAACACGATCAAATCATATTCATGCTCAACGCAAACGCCAAATAACATTTATTTAGGTTCAACACTAATCCCGAAAGTATAGGGAGTGTCCGATGATGATCATATCAATCTTGGAACTACTTCCAACACTCATCGTCACTTCCCCTTCAACTAGTCTCTGTTTATTCTGTAACTCCTGTTTCGAGTTACTAATCTTAGCAACCGAACAAGCATCAAATACTCAGGGGCTACTATAAACACTAGTAAGGCACACATCAATAACCTGTATATCAAATATACTCTTGTTCACTTTGCCATCCTTCTTATCCACCAAATATTTGGAGTAGTTCCACTTCCAGTGACCATTTCCTTTGCAGTAGAAGCACTCAGTTTCATGCTTAGGTTCAGATTTGGTCTTCTTCACGGGAGTGACAACTTGTTTGCCATTCTACTTGAAGTTTCCCTTTCTTTCCCTTTGCCCTTTTCTTGAAACTAGTGGTCTTGTCAATCATCAACACTTGATGCTCTTTCTTGATTTCTACCTTCGTCGATTTCAACATCACGAAGAGCTCGGGGATCGTTTTCATCATCCCTTGCATACTATAGTTCATCACGAAGTTCTAGTAACTTAGTGATGGTGACTAGAGAATTCTGTCAATCATTATCTTATCTGGAAGATTAACTCCCACTTGATTCAAGCGATTGAAGTACCCAGACAATCTGAGCACATGCTCACTAGTTGAGCGATTCTCCTCCATCTTTTAGCTATAGAAATTGTTGGAGACTTCATATCTCTCAACTCGGGTATTTGCTTGAAATATTAACTTCAACTCGTGGAACATCTCATATGGCCCATGACGTTCAAAACGTCTTTTGAAGTCCCGATTCTAAGCTCTTAAGCATGGTGCACTAAACTATCAAGTAGTAATCATATTGAGCTAGCCAAACGTTCATAACGTCTGCATCTGCTCCTGCAATAGGTCTGTCACCTAGCGGTGCATCAAGGACATAATTCTTCTGTGCAGCAATGAGGATAAACCTCAGATCACGGATCCAATCCGCATCATTGCTACTAACATCTTTCAACACAGTTTTCTCTAGGAACATATTAAAATAAACATATGAAAGCAACAAACATAGGGAAGCAACAACGCGAGCTATTGATCTACAACATAATTTGCAAAATACTACCAGGACTAAGTTCATGATAAATTAAAGTTCAATTAATCATATTACTTAAGAACTCCCACTTAGACAGGCATCTCTCTAGTCATCTAAGTGATTACGTGATCCAAATCAACTAAACCATGTCCGATCATCACGTGAGATGGAGTAGTTTCAATGGTGAACATCACTATGTTGATCATATCTACTATATGATTCACGTTCGACCTTTCGGTCTCTGTGTTCCGAGGCCATATCTGTATATGCTAGGCTCGTCAAGTTTGACCTGAGTATTCGCGTGTGCAACTGTTTTGCACCGTTGTATTTGAACGTAGAGCCTATCACACCCGATCATCACGTGGTGTCTCAAAGACGAAGAACTTTCATAGCGGTGCATACTCGGGAGAACACTTCTTGATATTTAGTGAGAGATCATCTTATAATGCTACCGTCAATCAAAGCAAGATAAGATGCATAAAGGATAAACATCACATGCAATCAATATAAGTGATATGATATGGCCATCATCATCTTGTGCTTGTGATCTCCATCTCCAAGCACCGTCGTGATCACCATCGTCACCGGCGCGACACCTTGATCTCCATCGTAGCATCGTTGTCATCTCGCCAATCTTATGCTTCTCGACTATCGCTACCGCTTAGTGATAAAGTAAAGCATTACGTAGCGTTGCATTTCATACAATAAGCGACAACCATATGGCTCCTGCCGATTGCCGATAACCGGTTACAAAACATGATCATCTCATACAATAAAATATAGCATCACGTCTTGACCATATCACATCACAACATGCCCTGCAAAAACAAGTTAGACGTCCTCTACTTTGTTGTTGCAAATTTTACGTGGCTGCTACGGGCTGAGGAAGAACCGTTCTTACCTACGCATCAAAACCACAACGATAGTTTGTCAAGTTGGTGATGTTTTAACCTTCACAAGGACCGGGCGTAGCCACACTCGGTTCAACTAAAGTGAGAGAGACAGACACCTGCCAGTCACCTTTAAGCACGAGTGCTCGCAACGGTGAAACCAGTCTCGCGTAAGCGTACGCGTAATGTCGGTCCGGGCCGCTTCATCTCACAATACCGCTGAACCAAAGTATGACATGCTGGTAAGCAGTATGACTTGTATCGCCCACAACTCACTTGTGTTCTACTCGTGCATATAACATCAACGCATAAAACCAGGCTCGGATGCCACTGTTGAGGAACGTAGTAATTTCAAAAAAATTCCTACGCACACGCAAGATCATGGTGATGGCATAGCAACGAGAGGGGAGAGTATTGTCCACGTACCCTCATAGACCGTAAGCGGAAGCGTTATGACAACGCGGTTGATGTAGTCGTACGTCTTCACGATCCGACCGATCCAAGTACCGAACGTACGGCACCTCCGAGTTCAGCACACGTTCAGCTCGATGACGATCCCGGACTCGATCCAGCAAAGTGTCGGGATGAGTTCCGTCAAGACGACGGCGTGGTGATGATGATGATGCTCTACATCGCGCAGGCTTCGCCTAAACTCCATGACGATATGACCGAGGTGGAATATAGTGGAGGGGGCACCGCACACGGCTAAGGAACGATCCGTAGATCAACTTGTGTGTCCATGGGGTGCCCCTTGCCTCAGTATATAAAGGATGGAGGAGGAGGAGGCCGGCCAAGGCAATAGGAGCGGCCAGGATGTGGAGTCCTACTAGGACTCCAAGTCCTAGTAGGAGTCCACCAAGAGGGGAGGAAGGGAGAAGGAAGTGGAGGAGAAGGAAAGGTGGCCGGCCCCCTTTTCCCCAGTCCAATTCGGACTAGAGGGGAGGGGGGGCTCAGCAGACCCTTGTCCCTTTCTCCTCTTCCCACTAAAGCCCATCAAGGCCCATTGCTTCTCCCGTAACTACCCGGTACTCCGAAAAATACCCGAATCACTCGGAACCTTTCCGATGTCCGAATATAGTCGTCCAATATATCAATCTTTACGTCTCGACCATTTCGAGACTCCTCATCATGTCCCAGATCTCATTCGGGACTCCGAACTCCTTCGGTACATCAAAACTCATAAACTCATAATATAACTATCATCGAAACCTTAAGCGTGCGGACCCTACGGGTTCGAGAACTATGTAGACATGACCTAGAATTATTCTTGGTCAATAACCAATAGCGGAACCTGGATGCTCATATTGGCTCCTACATATTCTACGAAGATCTTTATCGGTCAAACCGCATAACAACATACGTTGTTCCCTTTGTCATCGGTATGTTACTTGCCCGAGATTTGATCGTCGGTATCCAATACCTAGTTCAATCTCCTTACTGGCAAGTCTCTTTACTCGTTACGTAATGCATCATTCCCTAACTAACTCATTAGCTACATTGCTTGCAAGGCTTATAGTGATGTGCATTACCGAGAGGGCCCAGAGATACCTCTCCGACAATCGGAGTGACAAAACCTAATCTCAAATACGCCAACCCAACATGTACCTTTGGAGACACCTGTAGTACTCCTTTATAATCACCCGATTACGTTGTGACGTTTGGTAGCACCAAAGTGTTCCTCCGTAAACGGAGTTGCATAATCTCATAGTTACAGAACATGTATAAGTCATGAAGAAAGCAATAGCAATATACTAAACGATCAAGTGCTAGGCTAACGGAATGGGTCATGTCAATCACATCATTCTCCTAATGATGTGATCCCATTAATCAAATAACAACACATGTCTATGGTTAGGAAACATAACCATCTTTGATTAATGAGCTAGTCAAGTAGAGGCATACTAGTGACTATATGTTTGTCTATGTATTCACACATGTATCATGTTTCCGGTTAATACAATTCTAGCATGAATAATAAACATTTATCATGAAATAAGGAAATAAATAATAACTTTATTATTGCCTCTAGGGCATATTTCCTTCAGAAGCCTTACAAGGAACGCGGATGATGGAGTCGTACTCGCGGCGATTCAAATCGTGGAAGATCCGATCTAGCGCCGAACGGACGGCGCCTCCGCGTTCAACACGCGTACAGCACAGGGAAGTCTCCTCCTTCTTGATCCAGCAAGGGGAGAGGAGAAGTTGAGGGAGAACTCCAGCAACACGACGGCATGGTGGTGATGGAGCTCGCGGTTCTCTAGCAGAGCTTCGCTAAGCACTACGGAGGAGGAGGAGGAGTTGGAGGAGGAGAGGGCTATGCCAGGGGAAGGGTCACGGCTGCCCTCCCACCCCCTAACTATATATAGGGGGGAGGGGAGAGGGGGAGGTGCCCTAGGGTTTCCCCTAGGGGCCGGCGGCCAAGGCAGATTGGATCTCCCTAGGGAAACCCTAGGGAGACTTGCCCCCCAAGCCAAGCCAGGTGGAGGCTTGCCTCCCAAGTCAGGTGGAGGTGCCCCGCCTCCCCAAGCAATGTGGGAAAGGGTGTGGCAGCGCACAGCCCCTTAGTGGGCTGGTTTTCCCCCTCCCCTTGGCCCATGAGGCCCTACAACACTTGTCGGAGTCCCCCCGAAACACCTTTCGGTCATGCTGGCCATAGCCTGGTACCCCTGGAACACTTCCGGACTCCAATGCCCTTCGTCCAATATATCGATCTTCACCTCCGGACCATTTCGGAACTCCTTGTGACATCCGGGATCTCATCCGGGACTCCGTCCACATACAATTTCGCATTACAATTCTAGGGTCACTGAACCTTAAGTGTGTAGACCCTACGGGTTCGGGAACCATGCAGACATGACCGAGACACCTCTCCGGCCAATAACCAATAGTGGGATCTGGATACCCATATTGGCTCCCACATGCTCCACGATGATCTCATCGGATGAACCACGATGTCGGGGATTCAATCAATCCCGTATACAATTCCCTTTGTCTATCGGTATGTTACTTGCCCGAGATCCGATCGTCGGTATTCCTATACCTTGTTCAATCTCGTTACCGGCAAGTCTCTTTACTCGTTCCGTAACGCATGATCCCTTGGCTAACTCCTTAGTCACATTGAGCTCATTATGATGATGCATTACCGAGTGGGCCCAGAGATACCTCTCCGTCATGCGGAGTGACAAATCCCAGTCTCGATTCGTGCCAACCCAACAGACACTTTTCGAGATACCTGTAGTGCACCTTTATAGCCACCCAGTTACGTTGTGATGTTTGATACACCCAAAGCACGCCTACGGTATCCGAGAGTTGCACAATCTCATGGTCTAAGGAAATGATACTTGACATTAGAAAAGCTCTAGCAAATGAACTACACGATCTTGTGCTATGCTTAGGATTGGGTCTTGTCCATCACATCATTCTCCTAATGTGTGATCCCGTTATCAACGACATCCAATGTCCATGGTCAGGAAACCATAACCATCTATTGATCAACGAGCTAGTCAACTAGAGGCTTACTAGGGACATGATGTGGTCTATGTTTTCACACATGTATTACGGTTTCCGGTTAATACAATTATAGCATGAACAATAGACAATTATCATGAACAAGGAAATATAATAATAACCATTTTATCATTGCATCTAGGGCATATTTCCAACAGTTCCAGCTGCCGGGACCGCAAGGATCCAGCACCAGAGGACCCGAGTGCCCGGTAAGCCGATGCTATGGCGTCGCGGTGAACGGATCCGTCTGTCGGCCGGGCGCTGTCCTCCCAGGAGCGGCTGAGTGCAATGCGGGCTGCCATTGCCTCCTCCAACCCGCACGGGATGACACCCCTGTTGATGGATCCGGAGTGGTCGGAGTCCGATCTGCTACCTGCCATGCCGGAGAAGGTCGGAACTCGCTGGAGGTGAGCTCGGATGGCGGAGGGGAGTGGAGTGAAGTGGCTAGGGTTTGCTCCGGCAAGCGGATGGGGACGAATATATGTGGGGTCAGGTGGGCCAGCATGGGTCGGGTCCGACGTGGCGGGCGCGCACGGGCGTCCCCATATCCGCCATATTTGGGCTGGATATGAGGGAGCCGGTCAGGCCGGGCGTTTGAGGCCCGTTTGAGGAGGCCGTCTGTTTCGAAAAAACGTGACCGATCGTGACCGGGCGGACTGCCCGGGCGTATGAGGCGGGTTTGAGGCGCCCGGCTATAGATGCTCTTAGTTTGGTAAAAAGAATACAAGGAGGCAAAGGTTGTCACAAGGTTAAGGTTGTTACTAAAGAATAAAATAGGGTAAATGTTGTCACAAGGTCATAGTTAGGGGCAAAAGGTGGGATTTGCTCATATTTTTAGTGTATAGATTTTAGCCAATTTGATACATTGTTTCATTTTATATACCTCATATATGAAGGTAGTCAAAATAATGTGTTTTACACTTTTTATAAGATATTAGAGAAAACAATGTGATTGATTTTTGAGTTTTTTTTAAACTAGATGGCCACAAGACAACTACATGAGTTGTTTATTGCTGAAAATAAAGCTAGTACTCCATCCTAATGAAATATAAGAGCATTTAGATCACTAAACATTCTTATATTTTTTTACGGAGGTAGTACTGATTTATTATGTGAAGTAACTGTGGAAATATTCGATTCGATGGGTATTCCAATTTGTTATTCAGTGAGCTAATTCTATTTGCTCTTTCTTGAAAGCAAGTCAAAAGCAAGGAATTATTTTTCCTTGGTTGAATAAGTAGTTCCTGGATCAGTTGACCATATATGATAACATGTCGATTATAGGACAAAGAACGGGATTGTTCAGGTCAACGAATAGAGCAGTATCATTTCCCGCAAAAAAAAAAAAAAGAACAGTATACTCCATGTTTATGTGTCAGTAACACGCACATTAGCTTTGGCGATGTTTCATTACTTTCTCACTTATGTTGAGAGATGAGACTACTTTTTCCTACCATGTATTCGATAAACTCTTCTTCTAAGATTGATTGCCGGACTCCTCTTATAAGATAAAATCGTTGCCGGTTTATTTTAGTTTATTTTTAATTTTTTGCGGGTGACGTTGTCGGTTTAATTAAATAGCAACTACACATGTATTTGATAAATAATAAATCGATTGCTCGAGTAACTGTTATTTCATCAGAGATGACACATACTTAAACAGATAGATTGGTCACTGGATTGTTTATTCGATCGATTCATCGGAAATATATGTCTTGCGATGATTGATGAATAATTAAATCAGTCGCTGGATTTGATAAATTCAGCAGAATAAACAATTTGATTGGTGAATTAATCAATCAGTTGCTAATACAACCAAGGCGACGACATTAATTTGATCAATCACCAGCCGATCACCTACACCAGTAGTACCAAGCATCGTGTCTCCGTCAGTTGATGAGAAAAATAACCGAGGTGGCCGGTGAACCAAGGGAGCCCTAATCAGTCGAATAGTTGGTACTTCCCTGTGTGACACGACACCCAAACTGCACTTTTGTTTCTCTTGTGCTCTATTGGTCTGTAGGGAATCTAAAAAGTATAGATAAAAACTTCAACAAATTATGTGGTTTCTGTATACCCCTGTGTTGTTTTCATTCCTGTGGGTTCCGGCCGGGGCGTATTAATCTATTACACTCAGAACCAGTGTCATTTTCTGGAGTATGTGAGAACTGTCAAGCTCGTTCTTATCTTATCTGGAAGTATCTTAATTTACAAGGACGGCATTGCATCTCTCTCGACACGTGTACTTCGGCTATATAAATTCTCCATGTGGGAATTTCAAAGAAAACATCACGCAAATGTCTGGATTGATCGGCCTCGCTATAAGAAGAATGTTGTTGATTAACTGAAGAGCATATTTATCTCACCGACTTTTATCCTTATAAATCTTGACATATATAGTTTATCTTTTCCACACATTATTCGGTTTTATTACATAACTAAACAAAGCACATTGAATTGAGGAAACTGGAACAAACATGAACAGCAAACATTCTGATAAAACAAAAATTTACATCATGGTACTTCGAAGTTGTCGGTTTTCTTTTTTCCTTTTAAAATCTCGACTTTCTTGCGAGAAAAGACATTTAAAGGAAAATAAAGGCAACTCTTTGTTGCAGTGTGCTCTTTGTCTTCTTCCAGCTTTGTCTGACAACCTATCTTGTAACGGTGTGTCCTTAGAGCATCTCCAGCTGTTGAGCCCCCCAGGAGGCATTTTTTTCTCCTCTTGGGGGGCTGCCGGCGGAATTTTTGGACTGGGTTTGAAAAGGCTTCCAGTCGTCTCCACCCTCAAGCCGTGCCCAGGCCGCGCCCGCCCCAGGCCCGGCCTCGCCGCCAAGCTCGAGCAGAGCAGCATGAGCGCGAGCGCGAGCCGGCGGAGCAGAGGACGAAGGACTGGTGCAGCGCTGGCGAGAAGAAGGACGTGCTCTCGTAGTGCAACGGCGTGCTCCCGGACCCGATGGCCGTGCTCTCGTAGTGCCGCGGCGCATGGCAGCGTCTGCGCATCCAGGGACACCCGCTCGTCGACCCCCAAGCCGTGCCCTCGCTTGCGCCGGCTGCGTCCGCCTGCAGCAGCTTGCACAAGATCAAGACGTTTCGCCGCCGCCGCCCGCGTGCAGCGCCAGCGCCCGGTCGCCAAAGCAGCGGAGGCGAAAGGAGGCGGAGGGCGGGCGGCGGCGGAGGCGGGGCGCTCCTCCTCGCCTGCGACAGCAGAGGGGGCGGCGCCGGGCGAAGAAGGCAGGGGCGGACGAGTACATGACGAAGAAGCAGCGTGCACGCTGCGCTTTGGGTCAGAGATCGACAAGATGGAGGCGCGCCTCGGCGGCGGCGGCGATGGCAGGCGGCGTAGCCGCACGTCGGCCGGCTAATTGACTCGTGCTCGAGTGCGTTATGGGGAGGCGGCGATGAGCTCGGGCGGAGGCGAGAGGGGAGGCGGAGGGCAAGGCGAGCAGGGGAGGCGGAGCGAGGGGAGGAGGCGGGCCGGATGAGCGCGAGCCTTGAGCAGGAGGGCGGGCGAGGCGGAGGAGGCGGGGCGGCGAGGAAGTGGAGCGGGGCGGAGAAGGCAGGGCTGGGCGAGGGGGGAAAGATTCTTTTTGCATGCACATGCACGGGTGGGCCTAGCAGCAAAAGAAGGAGAGAGAGAGGGAAAAGAGGCTGACGGGTGGGGTTTTGCCATGCAAAAAGCGACGCCGGCGGTCCCAAGTGCCTCCCGATGGGCTGGGTTTCGCCTGAGGTCGCCGGAGCTATTTTTTCCTAAATCCGGCCCAAAACAATGTTCTGGGGGCCTGACTGGGTTTTTTTTTTTCACGACGATGCTAAAAAAGGTGCTTGGGGGGGCGTCTTGGGGGGCCTAGTGGAGATGCTCTTAGCCTTTACATTTAACCATATAAGGTTTTCACTTATTGGAGTGGACAACTTATACAGTCACAATAAGTACTTAAAATCTGCACTGGTCAGGAGGTTTGCTGCTTTTCCTCCCCTGGGTCGTAGCGCTTGTGCGGGCCTGGGGATAGTCGTTTCGATCTTTTGAGGTTGGCTTGGTAGTGTGTAGTGGTAGCTAATACCAGTTGGTTTCTTATAATTAACCGGCATTCACAATATTTGAGGTTAGTCGAGCTTGTGCTGATCCAACAACTCTATCATGTACGAGTGTCACGGCTGACACCAAGTAGCATGTGGTGTTTTGGTTCTCATGAATCGATGAATCGACGGTTTTGATCCGGCGGATTGTCACCCTATGCATCGGCCCGACTTGACGGTTGTGGTGGCAACGCGGTGTTAAGTACTTTTCGGTCAATTGGCTCTCATGTTTTGTCGCTTGTACGAAACCACCTCCACCGTCCTAACAAGTGGGTTTAGCATTTTGTCCGTGGTAAAAACAAAATTAGGTAAGAGATGCATGTCACACAATATGACAGGATTTTTCAAATGAGATAAAATGTGTCACAAAGTCACAATTCACAGCACGAGAGTAGAAATAGAAGATACCGATCATCATTAAAATATCGATCTTTGCGCAGAATAGATACATCAGCGGTACATGTGCAGGTAAAAACAAGTGGATTTAGCTTTAACTTTGGGGTAAAAACAAAAGTAGGTGAAAATACATGTTACAAGAGCACGGTGCAAAATCCGACAAGATTTTTGAAATGTGATAAAAATATGTCACAAAGTCACAACAAGAGAGTAGAAAATGAGATGTACTTTAACAAAAGGAAATATTCTCTTAGTTAATTAATCACCACTGAAATGTCGATCTCTGCGCCGAAGAGATTCATCAGCGCGTATATGTGTAGTTATGAAAAGCAATGGAACCCGACTCCCAATTGGAAGGCGCAAGGAGAAAAAGTGTAGCATAGCTATAGCAAAACCTAGCGATGCAGGCATAGTTTTAAAAGCCGGACCGGACCGGCGGTCCGACCGGAAGCCGGGAAACGACGCATTTCCTGATTTCTTAAGGTGTATCGGTCTTTTAATTAAAAAAACCAAAAAAAATATTCGGAGAAAGTTGCATCAACAAGGAATTTAACAACTAACCTTGAGGCAAGGCATGCTAAAGACCCAATAACCAAATAACACGTTGTGATTTATTAAGTGTTTGCTTCCAATACTATGTGTATTCATTAGATGTGAGGTCAAAATTCTGAAATATCACCATAAATATTTCGGTTTTTGTCGCAAACGAACCGATGAACCGGCGGTCCGACCAGTAAAAAACTGAACCGACAGGCTCACCGATTTATTTTTTAAAGTATGGATGCAGATGCAGTATGCTTCCTCCACGTGACATTCGCAAGGGGTTGACCATGGCGTCGACCACTAAACAAAGGCAATTATTGCCCATTTGATATACACCATGAGGATTAAGTCCCCACACCACGTACCTTTCCCGATTAGCTTTTTCCCTAGCTAGCTGCTGCAATCACAAAATCCACTTGCTTCTTCGATGCACATGCATGGCCAGTACTACTCATATAGCTAGAGTGTCTATTGCTAATACCCGCTTGCTTTAATAAGCCGGCTTAGCAATAAGTCAGTAGTTAATTACTCTAAGAGTGCAGGAGCACATCTCCTCCTTGCCTTTCTCCTCATCCTCGATCGTCCTGGTCTGTCCTGCACCATATGACCCTGCGCTGCAGCTCACGGCGAGTCACAAGTCAATGCATGGCCTCGCTTCGGGTCAACTAATGGGGCTAGCCCACCATGTCACACCGCACGCCGTGTCGCCCTCCGTCTTCAGCTAGCTGCTAGCTGCTACACCTACCTTTTGCTTAGCTTATACCCATATATATACACACAACCCGGCCGGCCCCGTCTATCATGCATGCCATCATCCTTACAATCCGCCCGGCGCATCCACCACTCTTGGCCACCAGCTCCGTCTCGATCTCGAGTCGGTCGACGTCCACCGGCGGCATATATGGCGGCGAGCAAGAGCGCGAGGAAGAGCCTGGTGTCGAGGACCCTGGAGCGGTGCCGGTCCGGGCTGGCCAGCGGCGGCCGGTCGTCGGCGGCGGTGGCGCCGGGGTGCTTCTCGGTGTACGTGGGACCCGAGCGGGAGCGCTTCGTGGTGCGCGCCGACCGCGCCAACCACCCGCTCTTCCGCCGCCTCCTCGACGACGCCGAGCAGGAGTACGGCTACGCGGCGCAGGGGCCGCTCGCGCTGCCCTGCTCCGTCGACGCCTTCCTCGACGTGCTCTGGCACATGGACCACGACGTCCAGGACGACGACGACAGCGAGGCAACCGTGGCCCCGTCGACGCCCATATGCGGCCTGCAGCGCGCCGGCAGCGGGAACATCAAGGTCCGGCCGGCGGGGTACCGGGTGCTCAGCCCGGCCAAGTCCACGCCGGCGTCCTTCTTCTTCTCGCAGACGGCGGCTGGCGGTAGGAGGTGAGCTTAGGCACGTAGCTAGCTAGCGGCGGCGGCTTGCATGCAGAACCGAGAGCAATCTGCGCGCGCATACACAGATCGAGCAGGTGCTTAATTTGCATAAACTTAGACAACTGGAGCGCACACACACACGCCTAGCTGATTTAGATTGTAAAAGTGAAGGGAAAGAATATCGATTCTATGCATGCATGTGAGCGCGTGTTCTTTGTATTACCGGCTTCATGGAAATGAAATTGGAGCTTTTGAGCTCCTAAATTAGCAAAAAAGATAATGTAAGTCTGTGTGTCGGATACACAAGAAAGAGATTAACTTCGGGTGATCATTTGTTTGAACTATACAAGTGGAACATGTGTTTCTTTATGAAACAACGAACATGTTTTATGGCAATTTATATTGTCGTAAGGATGACAATTTTAGTTTGCAAGCACGGCAAATCCTGACAAAAAACATAACTAAAGCGGAGTTGCCATACTTGCTAACAAAAAATTTCATCCTCGGTCAAACACAAATTGTCATCAATTGCCATCCCCCCAGCGAACTTTCGCTGGCTAAGCCAGTCCAAAAATAACTAGTTAACTCGGGTCTTGGGCTAGATGCAAACCTATACTCCCTTGATATTATTATGCAGTACTATACTATCCAGTTAAGTAGATATTAACATTATGCAAATTCTTGATTTGGTCAATTCTTGTCGTTTATTCTATCAGGTTAAAAAAGGGTTGTGCTGAGTATTGACAGAATGACAGGTGTTGTCTATTCATGAGTTACCTCATACTTTTTAAAACCAGAATCGCATTTCTATACATTCGTATGAACACCCAAACCGTCATGGATCTCCAAGTCAATTCATATAGTAGTATACTTCACTGAAGTGGCACACCTTCAAAAAGTTCGATTTCACCAATACTAGTTTGCAAAAAAAAATGTGAATTGTGCAATTTAAGGTAAACGATATTAAAAAGGAATAGACAACTACAAATTAGCAAAAGTGATTTCATACAATGACTTGTTGGCATATTTTGATGCCACAACTGTTGATTTTGCTAAATTAGAGCCAACCTTTCTTAATTCGTATTTTTCACTCATATGTTCATTATTTGCATCTCGTGTATGCATCCTCATGTCTAGCCATCTACGGTGTTGTATTATTTTCTCTCTTTACATTCTTTAATTTTTGTTATCTATCTCTCTTTACATTCTCTACATGACGACATTTCTGTCATCCCTATGGATGGGCAGACATACAACGGGAGAAGGGACAGTATAAGACGAACAGAGAGACCATGGATGCATGAATGGACAAGGAGGTAACGAAGACTCCTGAAGGTGGCAATCGCCGACACCAGTGAGGTGGGGATGAGAACACGCTGGTAGAACAATATAGTCAGTGCGGAGCTAGGGGCACCAAGCCATCAACTATTATGCTTTGTAAGCATCTACCACTACTTATTCTCTCTTAAGCTAAAAAATAGTTTTACCCTCATAAATATATATAAGCACAAAGTAGAGAGATGGCACTAATTAGATAACATTGAATGGCCATCGCACGGTAATGTTCTAGGTAGATTCAGTTTATTTATTTTCATCACGTGTCTTCATCGGTGTGTTAGGAATTAGCACATATTTCGTGGTAATCTGGAAGCTGCAGCGGGATCAACATATAATTTCAAGGCTTCAAGGCTACATCATGCACTAACTCGAATGACCATTGCTCACAAGGAAAGGAAAACATGCATATACATATATGGAGGACCTGGCGCAAGCCACACCTAAGACAACATCTTAGGGCTTGAGAAAGCTTCCAGCATGGCCTAGAAAATCTAAGAGGTCCTGAAAACCTCCCCAAAATATAGTAATAGCATCAAGACATGAACTCCAGATTTTAACATGGGAACCTCGAAGTCAGGGCAGAAACCACCGTCGGATCCCACTCAAATCATATTTCACTATTATTAAACGATGGATACAATATGTTCTTTTCAAGGCAACACGTGATTTTTTGTCATACATCAATTGAATACGTTTAGGTGCAAGTAATTGAAACAATCTCATCAAAGATGATGGAATGATATCCCGCGGGAGATAAGGTGGGATAGCTTCCTTGGCTTGGTAACGAACTTCCTCCTTCAATATTCATGTCCTTGCTTTTCTCTCGGATTTTTTTTTTCTGCCGCGATAGGGTCTAACTTGGAATTTTCATCACTTATCTCGGCGGCTGCGGGATGGGAGAATTTCCAAAGAAGATCATAAACTCATGGCTCGTGGGTTCTTGGTTCTTACACATGTTGTGCATATCTTAAAGGCTTCGAAACATCTTCTTACGGCGTAGCAGTACATGAGAAAGGTATGCCAACCCGTTGCTGTCTCTCCGCACTTTTTCCCGTGTAAATCCTGGCTCGATCGTGGACGCGATCGGTACAGGCCTACAGGGATAAGACGAGACAGAAGGAAGATAGTTCGAATCGAACGGTGCGGAGAATCTTGACCGCGACCGGAGGAACGGCCGTCGTTCTCGCGACGGTACAATCATTGAAAAACGTGTGCCCGATCCAGTCGGCAAGCAAATTAACCAGAGGCGGCGTAGCGCGCGCGCGCACGAGTGGAACACTGCCTGCGGCCTTGGCTTGGACCTTGGAGCGAGCTGCACCACACAAGCTGAAGCTAGGTACTAGTAGGTGTTTGGCCCAGCTAGCGCAGTATTCAAATTTCAAAGGTCAGCGCGCTCGATCTCTGTCGACCGTCGATCTCGTCCGTCCGTCCCTGTAGCTGTAGGAGGGCGTGCTTTGGAGACCTCTGCCTCGTATGCGGACGTACGTCACGGCGCATGCGCATGTGTGCCGTCCTCGTCCGTCTCGATCGCGTGTCTGACCGGCCGGCTAGCTCTATGGATCGTTCTTTCGTTCGTCTCTCCTGTACGTTAACGGCGAGGGGTCGGTCGTGCAGAGGCGTCCAGGTCCTACGTGAGTACGCGCCTCACGCGATCGATCGATCGATCATCGATCGTTCGTTGCCACTTGATGCGCCACCTGATCGGAGAGAAAATTCGATCCAAGTAACATTTGTTCTAGTACGAGACAAGAAAGGCAGCCGGGGTCATGCATGCCACCAGTACGCAATCGCACATGCGCTCACCTACTGTTGATAAGTCCTCTAGAGTCTCCGTTAAACCTCGGTCGCATTTCTTCTGGGTGTTTGACGTCCGGTCCAGTCAGGGGCTCAGTGGTACGCATTTTTTGGGTGTCTACCTTTTGCACTCAAGGTTTACGTAGCTGAGAACCACCAAGAACTCCGCAAGAGAGAGAGAGAGAGAGAGAGATGTAAAGACCTGGGCGCGGCTATGTGCCGCAGGCACCGACCCCAAGCCACGGGAGAGCAACTAGTTAACAAGCGCACCTTCGGAAGCCTCGCAACGATCAGCGCCACCTGGCGCGCTCTCAGCCATTCGTCACGTGTCGCGTTTTGGACGTTCCTTTCGGATTTCGCTTTTTTTATTTTTCCACACGCGTTTTTGGCTTGTAAACCATTTTTTTACTCGGTTTTTTCGATGTTTTGGTTTCCCCCCGGTCTTCCTTAGCTTTTCGATTAAAAAAATTTGAAAAAAAATTGCGTGAAAAAATGTGTTTTCTTTTTTTTCCTTTCGCAAAAGTCACGGTTTTTCTTCCGCGAGAGGCACGGTTGTGCTTTAACGAGAGTCACGGCCGTGCCTTTCAGAAACGGAAAAAACGCGTTTTCTATTTTTTTTCTCTTTCGTGGGAGTTGCGGTTTTGCTTCCGCGAGAGGCACGGTTGTGCTTTCGCGAGAGTCACGGCCGTGCCTCTCGGAAAGGGAAAAACAAAACGCGTTTTCTGTTTTTTTTTTCTTTCACGAGGCTCATGGTTTTGCTTCTGTGAGAGGCACGGTTGTGCTTTCGCGAGAGTCACGGCCGTGCCTCTTGGAAAGCGAAAAAATACGCGCTTTCTGTTTTTTTTTCTTTCGCGAGAGTCACAGTTTTGCTTTCGCGAGAGGTACGGTTGTGCTTTCGCAAGAGTCACGGTCATGCCTCTCGGAAACAGAAAAAACGCCTTTTCTGTTTTTTTCCTTCCACGAGAGTCACAGTTTTGCTTCCGCGAGAGGCACGGTAGTGATTTCACGAGCGGCAAAGGGATAAAAACCGTGCTTTTGGTTCGGCTTTTTGTCCAATTTTTTTGTCTATTTTTTCGAGAGAAAAAAAGTTCGTCAAAACCTATCAACATGGGATCTAGTTTTGAAGATCTCGACGAGAGGAATCCAATAATGAAAACGGTTCAAGATTCGGACGCACTGTTTAAAAGATAAAACGTTTTGAATAAACGGATCTATGAAAAAAGGGAAAAACTCTCAGGTTGTGACAGGTGGCTCGCTGCATGTACACCACTTGTCGCGAACTGGGAAGATGGAGTGTTCTTTGCAACGAGTACTCCTTAATTAGTGATTTCGAAGCCACGGCT
Organism: Aegilops longissima; assembly: GCA_021605205.1. Classification (NCBI taxonomy): domain Eukaryota; kingdom Viridiplantae; phylum Streptophyta; class Magnoliopsida; order Poales; family Poaceae; genus Aegilops; species Aegilops longissima. The sequence goes on along the minus strand of CM038678.1, from coordinate 695,549,594 downwards.
CGCCTGCAGGGAGCCAGAACTGGGTCGGCCCAATAACCACTTCCCGCGGTATGCTGATATCACGCCGACGTTATGTGTGAGTTTTTTTATTTTGTTTTTCATTTTTCCTTCACTTCTTTATTTTACTTTAAATTGTGTATGTATATATTTAAACATATTATAATATATTTATATTACAAAAATAATTTATATTACGAAAACACTTTACGTTAAATTTTAAAAAAATTAATCTCGTATATGTAAATTGTTAAACTTCTCAAGAAAAATATTTATAGTCTGTACAGAAAATGTATAGCATGAATGACAAAAGTACAAAATTTTACTCATCAGTATGAAAATGTTAATCATGTGCATGAAAAATTTGTGACAAATAAAAAATGTAAGACATTTAGAAAAATGTACGTAGCACTTTAAAAAATGTTTACACGATGCAATAAAAATGTTTGTGTAATTCAACAAAATGTACATCGCATTTTAAAAAGTCTTCACAAGTTTAAAAAAATGTGACCGGGACATTTTGAAAAAATGTTTCGATAATGCACTTTTTTGCATAGTTTGAAATAAAGTTATTTATCATTAGAAAAATGTTGTGTCAATAGAGCGGAGCGAGGGGAGTCATAGTCGGCGTGATGCAGGACCGCCAGAATTGTGCGGTGACAGCCGTAGCGAGAAGGGGGGCGATAGAGCCAGAGAGAGAGAGAGAGCTCGGGATTGAGTGAGAAAGAGAAGTGAGGGGGCGAGAGGGGGGCACTGGGCCTAACCCACTGCATCGCCGCGTCCACTTGGGCCAAACCAAATGGGTCAGTGGGCCGGGCCAGCCCAACACCTTTTAAACCAGCCTAGTAGCATTTTAGCTAATTTAAAATTGAAATGAAATTAGGGAATTATGAAAAATACTAAAAAGTCTAACAATTCTATACAAATATTCCGCTCTCTTAGAATAATATGTCCGATTAAATGAAATTAATTCCACAATTTTCAGACTTAAAACAATGACTTATGAATATTTAAGAAATCTAGGAATCAAATAAAATGTTCACTAATTCCAAAATAATGGAATTAATCCAATAAAAAAATTATCCAATTGATAAACAATTATAACCCTATTAACTCTAAGAAACAAGAGTTGACAATAATAATCCAATTAAGAAAATTAAAGGAAATGCACTAATAAATGTTTAGAGGGGGAGAAAACCCCTATATAACCTATGGACGTGGATTTGGTGAACATGGTTCCACGTGCACCTTTATGAATAGTAAATGCAAAAACATAGTAGAAAAGATAAAAAATCTGAAACTTTTTTCTAATATACATAGTCAGCCGGTATACTCGTGTATGAAGTTCCACGAAGAAATCACTTCCAGAGTAATCTACGCAAAAATGACAAAATCAAAGCTATATTAAAAAAGACTGTTTGATGAACAGTATGGTCCCAATTGTATTTTCTTCACTAAGAATACCATGGATGTCAACAAATTACGAAATTTCACACGTGAGTAGAATGGTCGACTAAGTTTCATATCCCGAAATTTCAGAATTTTAAATTTTTTCAATATTTTTTGAATTTAATATTCATATGGGTGCGCATGGAACCATGTTCACCTTTGTAATTTCGATAATCTATTGCATAATATCGTGCTGCCAGTTTCTTGCAACATGAGTCCTTACCGTACTATGCGACGATTTCAGAACCCAATGCAACCGCAAATCCTGAAGCCTCGAGTTGCACTACCAGGCAAGTTCATACCTTGCTCATGTCCTTTGTTTATGCTTTCGTAAAAGCATTCTTACGAAATTCCCATTACTTATCGTATCTATACACAACATTAAATAAAAGTACCTTCAGTATTATAAATTGTGGTGGGTGATGGAACTCAAGATGGTTACACGGTGGAGATTCATTACACCGGGCTTAATAACCAACGTAAACACATATTTCAGCATTGTATTAACAGCGTTGACCACAGAGCCTGGAATGGAATAGATGAGTAAATAGTGCCTTCTTAATGTTGATGTGCTCTCGGAGAGGTTCGCCGCTGGGCATAAATCTGCATAACCGGCCCAAGGAGTTGATATATATCATGTCGGCTATGGGTGTTGTAAATACCCTATCGGCAGAGGGTCGTCGATCCTTGATCGCCAGGGCGGCGTAAATCCTCATTGGTCACAGGGCCATATAAACCCTACCTGTTGCAGATTTTGGACGACAGAGGGAGTACCTCTCAAGCCAGGGGCATCGGTAGAGGGGGAAGGGTGAAAGACTCTGATCTTAGACCCAGCCATGCATCTTGGATGTGCTAGGTTACGAACCTCGCAAAAGGGCTAAGTTAATCGCTCGTGGGTAAAGTAGCGCACCTTTGCAGAATGTAATGAATTATGGCTTATCATTCCTTGATCTGGGAAAGATTAGCAAACACAGCAGGAAAGGAGTCTACCAGAGATTCTAGCAACCCGTGAGATCTGATGATCACATATTTTAAGTAAAAGTTAACTTCTATAGATATTTTTCAAAATCATTATTGAGGCATGTCTAGAATGAGTAGTAGAAATAGTGCATGTCCACCTGAAAATATTTATGGACTTGTTGGGTACCTCATGTACTCATTCATTGTATATTTGACCCTCCAGACTCCAAATATTTGGAGGAGACACCAAAAGATCCCAACACTGTCGGAGAATACTTTTATGAGGAGCCAGATCTTTCCAGAGGTACCAACTACGTCATCACCTATGGAGCCGACAACGGGGAAGGAGTCTCAGACTAGCAAGAGTAGAGTAGGAGTACTAGTAGCAGTACGAGTGGTGATGTCTACTATGCAATTTTATTCTTGTAGGCTGCCGTGGAAGTGTCACGGCAGATGTCCTCATGGAAGGACTTAGTTGCGGAGCCATTGCGACGAGGTTAGCTTAAAGGGATTAACGGGACAAAGGACATGAGGAGTTTATACTGGTTTGGCCCCTTGCGATGAAGGTAAAGGCTATTCCAGTTTGAGATGGTATTACAAGGGTTTCGATGACCAGGGAGCGAATACGCTTTGCCTGGCCCTTGACTTGTTGTTTCTTGCCCTAAGCCGCTGCTGGGTCGTCCCCTTATATACACGGGTTGATGCCCTGCGGCCTATAGAGTCCCGGCCGGCTCATAAAACGTATCCGGCTCGGTGATTTATCTTACATGCCTTACAATACAAGTTTACATATACATGGTGGTTTATACTTGTGGGCCTTAAGCCGCCTTCGGGTTTGGACCCTCTAGCAAGCCTGTCTATGAACCACCATCTTAATATACTCTTGGGCTTCATTGAGATGAACCGCCATAGGGATGACCCGGCCCCTCCTGGGTGGGTCATATCTAATAGTCATATCCCCAACATTAGGCCTCAGGTTGATTTGAACTTGTTCATGTCAATCTTCAACACTTAGACAAATCCTTCTTCATCTTACAGTGAAATACTGTAACCCGCCATGACGTCATCTCCAGAAATTGTGGTAACCAGCCGTGACGTCACTTGCGGTTAATGCTTCACAGAACCCGAATCTTAATAAATCTCTTTCTTTACTGCCCTTGCGAAAGTCGACGCGCCCGCGCCATCGCTTATCCAATTTTCTGCCTCCTCGATTCTCGCGCATGCCGTTTGTCCTTCCAGCCCTATAAATAAGACCACGGACTATCCTCTCATTCTCCCCCCTTTCCTTCTCGCCTTCTTCTTCCTCCTTGCGACGCACCAGCCCGCACGAGCTCCGACGCCGTCGACCATCGTCGCCTTCGTCAACTCTGGCCGCTGCATCACCCTGAACGGACCAGAAACACCGCGACACTCCTCTGCTGTCAGCTAGTACCAGTAAGTCCTTCCTTTTCCTCTTCATAGATCTATCTTTTAGGGTTTCTCTGTTCGTCGGCGTTCATCACCGTTTCTTCCCTTTCTCCTTTCCAGATCGCGTAGTTTTGATAAGGAAATAACATAGGTCCTATGCGGTAGCAATTTTAGCACCTGTTTTTGATACTAGAGCATATCCTCATCGCGACAGATCTCCTCTGGGGCACCTCCACTTTTCTGCTGCCGCCTCTGTAGGTTTAGAATTTATTTCCTTTTTCTGAACAGTTGCAGATCCGAACTTATAGCTTTAATCTGTGAAACCTGTTTGTCCAACACTTAGTAGAATTTTGCTCTTTGTCGGATTTTGAACACCTGTACGTGGCATGGCGGCTTACATGTCCGGCTTATAATTAATCATATGTCATTACTCCTCACTTAAGCCGCCATTCTGAATGTGTGCTGTAATTGTTAACTTGTGATTTCATCAGCTAACTTGAACGGGCAAAATTTTTCTTTCCTTTAGGCTTTCTTTCTTTCACAATGCCGCCAAAGACTGTCTATACATGCAATTGGGTCCCCTCCATCGTCACTGAGGGCACATTTAAAGATTTTATCAAAGTTGGGTACCTGCCCGCAAAGAGTGTCATGCATTACCGTGATCCTGACCCAGGCGAAGAAAGACCTCAGCCGAAGCATGACGAAGTCATCGTTTTTACTGACCACATGAACTGGGGCTTCTCGCCGCCCGGCTCTAAATTCTTCCGAGACATTCTGCACTTTTTCCAACTCCATCCTCAAGACATTGGACCCAATTCCGTGTCAAATATCTGCAACTTTCAAGTCTTTTGTGAAGTATACCTTCAAGAGGAGCCCAGTGTTGATCTCTTTAGAGAGTATTTTTACTTGAACACTAGACTGAGTTCACGAACGGCCCTAGCTTGGAGCTCGGTGGAATATCAATTCAACGCAGAAGAGACGCCATCTTCCCTTATGCCTGCCTGCCGAGTCACCCAAAATATTGGAACCAGATGTGGTTTTATTGCAAAGATACTTCTCCGGCTGACGAGAATCCATTGCCGGTTTACCGTGTCGAGTGCCTAGACCCAAAGCACAATCTTCCTGAAAAACTTACCGCTGCTGAACGGAAGAAAATTGCTCCTACCATTGTGAAGGTTAAGGCTCTGCTAGGAAATGGGCTAACTGGCGTTGATTTAGTCAGGTGTTGGGTTTCTTGGCGGATCATTCCCTTAAGTCACTGCACCGGCTTAATGTGCACTTACACCGGAGGTGTAAAGGATTCACTGTGCCATAGCTCTGCGCCATTAACCGATGAAGCAGTAAATGAAATGGTTAAGTATCTTCTGAATGAAGATCTGGAAGATTGTGTCAAAGTGGGTCTGGCCCCTTTCTGCAAGCTTAACCCGCCACCAGATGTGAGTCTCTGAATTTACTTATTTTGACCTCATCATTCAAATACCTTACTAACTCAACCCTTAATAACCTTTGCAGGCTAAGTCTGATTTTTGGAAAACAGATTATGATCATGAGGCTGCTAAGAAGGCCAGGGCTGCCAAGAAAACCGCCAAGAAGACCACCAAGAGGAAAAAGAAACTCAACGCCTCTGAATTGCTGAATCTGGATGACACCTCTGAGTCAGAGGCAGCCCTTAATTCTCTTGGCTCGTTTTTCGATCATCTTATTGACTCTGACTATTACAAGGATGACACGGGAGCCAGCCAAGCAGCTGAAGAAGAGGTAACTATCATTTCCTCCGGCTCAGACTCTTTGCCAAGACAGAAACTTCGACAAGTAACCCAGAAAGTAAGGTTTTCACACCCCTTGGCTTACTTATATCCTCACTTTCTTTTGAAACAACAACAACACGAGAATCGTCGTCAGACCCGGACCAGTGGAGGTGACGAGTTGTCCTCCGGCTTACCAAACACTCCTGCTCCTCGAAAATAGCGAAATGAGGTTCTTGTTAAGTTACTTCTTTGACCTATTGGCGGGTCTTATTTATCCATCACTTAACTCTGTTGATGATCATTGATCAGGAACTTGCTCGTTCTTCCTCTGGTGACTCATCGCAAACCGAGTTGCCGGCTTTCAAGACTGCCCCTGGGTAATGATAATCACTTCTTACTCTGCACCTCTTTATATTATGATAACTATACTGATTTGTCATAATCCATGCAGGGGACAAGCAAAGCCTAGCAAAAAGGCAAAGGTGATTGTCGGTGTCAAAACCGGCGGATCTCGGGTAGGGGGTCCCGAACTGTGCGTCTAGGCGGATGGTAACAGGAGACAAGGGACACGATGTTTTTACCCAGGTTCGGGCCCTCTCGATGGAGGTAAAACCCTACTCCTGCTTGATTAATATTGATGATATGGGTAGTACAAGAGTAGATCTACCACGAGATCAGAGAGGCTAAACCCTAGAAGCTAGCCTATGGTATGATTGTTGTTTGTCCTACGGACTAAAACCCTCCGGTTTATATAGACACCGGAGAGGGTTAGGGTTACATAGAGTCGGTTACAATGGGAGGAGATCTACATATCCATATCACCAAGCTTGCCTTCCACGCCAAGGAAAGTCCCATCCGGACACGGGACGAAGTCTTCAATCTTGTATCTTCATAGTCCAGGAGTCCGGCCAAAGGTCATAGTCCGGCCATCCGGACACCCCCTAATCCAGGACTCCCTCAGTGACCAAGCCAACTGAGGCACCTGAAGTTGCTGAGCCGGAGCAGCAAGTCCATGTACTTGAAGCTTCTAATAAGCAACCAGAGGAAACTGTCACTGACGCTCCGCCTGAGATTCCGGATCTCTGTGTTGATGACACTACTATTAATCCTTCAAATCCTGCACCATCCAGCTCACTTAAGCCGTCGGAGACTCACAATGATGACGTGTTGATTACTGGCACCGGCTTTATAGAGCCGTGAAATCCTATAGCCTTAGCTAAGCATACTGCCAAGCAAGAGGTTATTGAAAGGCGGAAGATGAAATTTGACGTCTCCCACTATGCGCAACTGAGCAGCAATGAGATCCTCTCTGGTTATCTTAGCCAAGTACACTCCAGCCGCGATCTTGAAATTGATATGGTGAAACAAATGCACCAAAAGTATGAGGTATGACTTCCAGCTTTGAGTAATGTATGTATATCCTGCCAGCCCCCAAGTCTACTGGTTATGATAAGATTGAATAGGCTGTAGACTTAGAAAAATACATAAACTTCTGTCCTAGAATCCCTCCAAGTCTGATTTAAATATAAATCGGATGTTTAAGCAGTTTTAGCTTTACATCCGTAGTCCCCAAGGGCCGGTTTAATCAGCATGAATGATCCGGTCCTATTTATCATTTGTAAGAAATTAGAGCTTTAACTGCATAGCCCCCATGAGTTGGTTGGGACTGTTTACAGCACATCCGACTCATTATGAAGAAGATACAAGCGATATGCATTAGCCCCCAAGTGTCAAGTAGTCTTGCTTGAAAAGTGCTTGGGACTTTAGTTATAAGAGCCGTTTCCTGAAAAAAAAATCTTTGACAGACATTAGCCCCCAAGTGTCAAGTGTTGTTGCTTGCAAAAGACTTGGGACTTATATTCTTGTAACCTTGATATAAATGTTGACAACTCTGTACTTCATACAGGCTGCTACTGCTAAACTGGAGTCTCAATTGAACGATGCAAAGACCCGGCTGGCGACTCAGGAAACTGAGACCTAGAAACCTGAGTCAAAGTTCCAGTTTAGCGTGGCTAAGTCAGAAAAACCGAAGACCAAGTTTGAAGCAAAAAAAAGTACTTGGGTGGAAGAAAAGACTGTGTTAACACAGTGAGCTGAGAAAGCCGAGGCGGCTCTTCAAGAAGTCACCACTGAACTCACCGGTTTAAAACACCGTGTATCTCAGATGGTTTCAGCTATCTTTGGTAAGTCGCCTTTCTAACCTTCCAACGTCAATCATTTCTTCATAGTATAAGCCACCACTGACCAACTTGTGACTTAATTCAGGTCCCAGGAGCAGCAATCTTGACCAAGACATAATTGTAAAGCTGAAAGCTGTCTATACACTTGTTGAACAGCTGTACACTGGAACTCAGCGTGTCGTGGCCAAAATTTCGCCAACTAATCAAGCTCCTAGGCTTTTGATAGATGTCTTAAAAAAGCTCTCTGTGCTGCCTGCCAGGATCGATGAAATGAAGCGATCATCTGCAAGAGCCGGCGTTGTGACAGCCTTGAGCCGGGCTAAAGCATGGGTACCGGAATTAGAGTCGGCTGATGTAGCCATTGGATATCCAAGCTTAAAAGAGGGTGGTACTTCTTTTGACCAAAATGACTTTGCAGCCTGTGTGAAGGAAATTCGTCCAATGGCCACCCAGATTGCCAATGATTCAGACATTTCAAAATACCATCTGGCTTATGACAAGCAAAATCAGAAGATGCCTACACCGTCTTACAGAGTGATGGATCTGATCCCTCCAATCCGTAAGCATACTTTTGCCCCTGAAGTTGAACCGTCCAATCTTATAGATGACGAGGCTAAATTTCAAGCCTTATCTGGCATCGATTAGTCATCACCCGATTTTCAGACGACGGAGGAGGACGAAGAACCGGAGAAGGATGATCCAGAAGCCTCCAATTAGTGAAGCCAAGAAGGATAAACCGCCAGGTGTTTTATATATGAATCCTTCAAAACACTTGTGTCGGTGTTCTGGGAACGGGGGTCCCCAGACTTGCCTACATGTGACCCACGGCGTGGCTCCACTCGCGGCCCAGTACGACCCGCCTTCACCAGCAATCGCTTAAGACCCTCACGAGGCGGACGACACAAGACCTCCTCGGGAGTGGCCTCACTAGGCTGGCGCGTGAGGGGAGGAGAGATCAAGGCAAGGCGAACCTCGCGAGGTTCCTCCAACGTCAGCCATGACGACCAAGGTCAGGCGGGCGCCAGCGTGCACAGTGTCCTCGCTTCCTCTTTAGTGCTAAGGAGGCAAGCTCAGGCGATGAGTATCGAGGCATTAGGTAAAGGTTTCCTTATTGGTGCAACGAGACCAAGACCAGCAGGACGGCAGGACGGAGGTCACCGTGGAGCCCAAGATGGCGTCACCATCAGAGCCTTTGGCAGGCGAAGACCACCTTTAGTCAGGATAGCTTGTACTAGTTGTCCCCTTTCAAATTGGTCGTTGTTTGATCCGTTCCCGCTCAATATTTGGGGAGAGGACCAGGGCCTCTATAAATAGGACTAGCCACCACATTAGGAGGCAACTCATCCCGAACGGATTCAGATCCACCCTCACCCACACAATTTCACCAAGCACAAGAACACCTATCCTCATGAGGCTGTTCTTCCCCTTGTACTATTCATCCTCAGCCCAAGAAGCAATCCACCACACCACACTGGAGTAGGGTATTACACCACAACGGTGGCCCGAACCAGTATAAATCTTGTGTCCCTTGTGTTCCGAGTTCGTCGAGCTAGGCCTTGAGATCGCGGCGAGGTTGAGGGCGTGATTTGGTAGGGGGAAATCTTCATGCGCACCCCAGTGTTCGAACCTCAAGGGTTTTGCCGGAACCTGAAATCCGACATTTGGCGCGCCAGGTAGGGGTGCGCCGAAGCTTTCCTTCCGTCGATCCGCGCTTCGCCACCACCGCGCTTCGCCCCCATGGCAGGCGCCGCGCTTTCCGCTCCGGCGACTGATGCCAGTGGCGGGGCCAGGGGGCTCCGAGCCTTGGCCCCCGCCTTGCGACAGGTGTAGTGGGCTCCCAAGTTCAAGCCGGAGATGCCACCGTGCTATGACGGCGCGGCGGACCTGGTGGATTTCCTGCTAGCATATGAGGAGGCCGTCCTTAAGGCCGGGGGCGACGGCAAGGTCATGGCCAACTAGCTTCCCATGGCCCTCACCGGCGTACCGCACGCCTGGCTGCTCAACCTCCCCGGATCCATGGTGGCATCCTGGGAGGAGTTGTGCGGTCTCTTCACCGCGTGCTTCGCGGCACCGGCGCCCCATGCGGTCGCGGCTCTCCTCGGCGGCTCGCAGGCGCCGCCCTGGGACCGACACGCAAAGCCGTTCTTTCGCCAGATCGGCGCCGCTTCCGTGCGGCAGGTGGCTCCCCCAGGTTGGGTGGCGCCCAAGGCCGACCTGACCTTCAATTCGGAAGATCACCCCATCACCACCATCGGCTCGGGCATGCTCCCGATGCTGTGCACGCCCACCATCTGCCATGTAGCTGTCACCAAGACTCGCATCGACAGCGGCGCCAGCCTCAACGTGCTCTCGGTGGAGGCCTTCAGCCTCCTTCACGTACCACTCAGGCGGCTACGCCCCAGCAAGCCATTCTCCGGCGTCGGAGGTAACTCCTCCAGCCCCCTGGGACAGATCCGTCTTCCTGTGACCTTCGGCACCCGCGACAACTACCGCACCGAGCTGATTGACTTCAACGTCGCCCACATTGGCCTCCCGTACAACGCTATCCTTGGGTACCCTGCTCTAGCTCAGTTCATGGCGGCGACCCATCCGGCCTACAACCTTATGAAGATGCGTGGGAGCAAGGACGTCCTCACCATAGTGGGAGACACCAAGGAGGCTCTGGCGGCACTCAAGCTCGCCCTCAAGACCGCCATGGCAGCTCAGCCGGCTGATGCGGTTACCTCTGGAGCTAAGGCGGCCGCATCGACCAAGAAGAAGCAGTTGTTCACTCAAGACCGGGCAGAAACCAAGCAGGTGCCAGTCGAGGAAGACGGGTCCTCAGGAGCCACTTTCACCATAGGCTCCAACCTCGGCCCCGACCAAGAGGAAGCGATGGTGAAGTTCTTGTGCACAAACAAGGAAGTATTCGCCTGGGAGCCCGATCAGCTGGTAGGGGTCCCAAGAGGAGTGATTGAGCATCACTTGATGGTGTGCCCCAACATACACCCTGTGAAGTAGAGGGCGCGGCGGCAGTCCACGGAGAAGCAGACCTTCATCGTCCAAGAAACCCGCAAGCTGGAGGCAGCAGGCGTCATTCGCGAGGTCCGGTACCCTGAATGGTTGGCAAACCCCGTCATTGTGCCCAAGAAAGGCGGGAAGGAGCGCATGTGTGTCAACTTCACCAACCTCAACAAGGCCTGCTCCCAAGATCCGTTCCCGCTTCCATGCATTGACCAGATCGTCGACTCCACCACCGAGTGTGACTTGTTGTGCTTCCTAGATGCGTTCTCAGGCTACCACCAGATCAAGATGGCGGTTGAAGACGTCGAGAAGACGGCCTTCCTGGCCCCGTGCGGGGTATACTGCTACACTTGCATGTCGTTCGGGTTGCGCAATGCGGGCGCGACCTTTCAACGGCTGATGCACATCGCCCTAGGCCGGCAGCTCGGGAGGAATGCTGAAGCCTACGTCGACGACATTGTGGTGATGTCTCGGGAGGAGAGAACCTTGATTCAAGACCTGGAGGAGACCTTCGAAAGCCTGCGCCAGGTAGACTTGCGGCTTAACCTGGAGAAGTCCGTGTTTGGCATCCCTTTCGGCAAGCTGCTAGGTTTCCATTTGTCCCACAGAGGGATTGAGGCGACCCCAGAGAAGGTCAAGGCAATCGAAGACATGAGTCCACCACAAACCCTCAAGGAAATGCAAAAGCTGGCCGGTCACGTGACTGCGTTGGGGCGTTTTATCTCCAAGTTGGGAGAGCGCGCCCTGTCGTTCTTCAAGCTGATGAAGAAAAAGGGCCCATTCAAGTGGACTCCGGAGGCCGACCAAGCGTTTCAAGACCTCAAGAGATACCTGACCAGCCCTCCGGTGATGCTGGCGCCCCGACCTCTCGAGCCTCTGGTGTTGTACCTTGCCGCCACCCCTTACTCCGCCAGCGCAGCTCTGGTGGCGGTCCGGGAGGAGCGCTGAGCCAAGGGTGTGTCACGCCAAGCCGCTCCCTCAGTCGGAGCGGCGCAAGACCTAGAGGGCTCTACAGGAGCTGCGGCGACGCCATCAAGGGACCAGGCTCAACATGATGGCGCACTTGGGCCTGCGGAAGCCCCAATGGGCGACCAGGCTTTGGGGGCTTCGTCACCTCAGGAGGCGCCCCAGCCTCCGGAAGCCGCGAGCCTCGTCAACGCACCCGCCCTCGTCGAGCACCCTGTGTATTTTGTCAGCATGGTGCTGCGGGACGCGAGGGCACGATACCCCATGCCTCAGAAGCTCCTGCTCGCGCTCCTGGTGGCCTTCCGCAAGCTGCGACACTACTTCCAAGGTCACCCCATCAAGGTCGTCTCGGCCTACCCGTTGGAGAGGGTGCTCAGGAGCCCCAACTCCACCGGGAGAGTCGCCGAGTGGAACATCGAGCTACAGGCATTCCAGTTGGAGTTCAGCACGACCAGGGTCATCAAGGGGGCTGCGCTCGCTGACTTCATGGCAAAATGGGCAGACGCCCCGCAGCTAGAAGAAGGCGAGGATAGATCCCTCTCACCAGGGAGTGAAGCGCCAGACGGCTGGGTTATGTATTTTGATGGCGCCTTTGCGCGCCAGGGCGCGGGGGCTGGAGCAGTGCTCATCTCACCTACTCAGGACAAGCTTTACTACGCCGTGCAGCTCTGCTTCCAGCAAGGCGAGAAGGTCTCCAACAACATAGCAGAGTAAGAAGGCCTCATAGCTGGCCTCAACGCTGCGGTGGCCCTAGGGGTGAAGCGTCTCACCATCAAGGGCGATTCGCAGCTCCTCGTCAACTTCTCCAACAAGCTGTATGAGCCAAAGGACGAGCACATGGAGGCATACCTCGTAGAGGTGCGCAAGATGGAGAAGCAGTTCTTGGGCCTGGAGTTGCAGCATGTGCCCCGTGGCACCAACAAGGAAGTCAACGACATCGCCAGGAGAGCATCCAAGCGGCTACCTCAAGAGCCTGGTGTCTTTGAGGAACGACTCTTCAAGCCATCGGCAACACCACCGCTTTCAAGAACAGCACTGCCTCGGGAGGAACTCCCCCAACCACTTGCCTTGGGAGCCCCAGCCTGTGGCCCGACCTCAGGAGCGCGCTTGCTCCTAGCGCTCGAGCCTCAGGAGGGGTGCTGGACCAAGGGATTCAAGGAGTACCTGACGCAAGGGACGCTGCCGGAGAAGGAGGAGCACGCGGAGCATGTGGACCGACAAGCCACGACATACTGCATCCAGGACGGTGAGTTGTACAGGAAGCAGTCGAATGACATTTCCCGGCGTTGCATCTCCAAGGAGCAGGGGAAAGAGCTGCCGGCCGACATACACGGCGGGGACTGCGGGCACCACTCATCGTCATGGACCCTCGTCGGCAAGGTGTTTCGCAGTGGATTCTACTGGCCTATGGCACTCAACGATGCGGCTGAGCTGGTGAAGTTCTGTGAGGCCTGCCAGTTCCACGTCAAGCAGATCCATCAGCCGGCTCAGGGCCTCTAGACCATCCCACTCTCGTGGCCATTCACGGTCTGGGGGCTAGACATCTTGGGCCCGTTCCCTCGAGCGCCTGGGGGCTACCGCTACCTCTACGTCGCCATCGACAAGTTCACCAAGTGGGCGGAGGTAGAAGCCATCCGCACCATCCCGGCCGGTTCCGCGGTCAAATTCATCGAAGGTCTCATGAGCTGGTTTGGGGTCCCCAACCGCATCATCACCGACAACGGCTCGCAGTTCACTAGGAACCTCTTCAAGACATATTGTGCTAACCTTGGAACGCATATCTGCTATGCTTCGATGCTGCACCCCCGGAGCAATGGCTAGGCCGAACGCGCCAACGCAGAGGTCCTGAGAGGCCCCAAGACCAGGACCTTCAAGAAGAAGCTCGAGGCTTGCGGCAGGGGCTGGCACAACGAGCTCTAGTCCGTGTTGTGGTCCATCCGCACCACCGCCACTAAGCCAACGGGCGAGACCCCATTCTTCCTCGTCTACGGAGCTGAAGAGGTTCTCCCTCACGAGGTCAAGCATCGCTCCGCGCGGGTCCTGGCGTTTGATGAGACGCAGCAGGACGCCATGCGGGGGATGGACCTCGTGCTGGGCGAGGAACGCCACCGTGAAGCCACGCTACGGGCGGCAAGATATCAGCAGGCGCTGCGACGGTACCACTTTCGCAGCGTCCGCTCCAGGACGCTCGAGGTGGGTGACCTCATCCTACGGCGGGTGCTCTCTAGGGAAGGGTTGCATAAGCTCTCTCCCATGTGGTAGGGCCCGTTTAGGGTCGCCCACGTCACGAGGCCTGGTGCCGCGCGCCTGGAGACGCAGGACAGGGTACCCATCCAAAATGCCTGGAACATCCAGCACCTCCGGATGTTCTACCCATGAAGAAAGGCCCAACGCTTGTGAAGAAGGCCCCGTGCCTGTGAAGGTTTCCGCTCGTGACACTCTCACGTAATAATGAGTGGGGTTGTACACGCCCCGGAGTCTCAGGAGTGCCGCCCTTGGGCCTCTGGGGCTCCCTCCCACGTCCTAGTGGCAGCACTTAGCTCCGCGCTGGTGACAAGACATGAAGACTAGACTAGGTGCCGGACGCGGCTTTTCATGTGCTTTCCGTAATTGGCTTGCCCCTCTTTAATCGAAATTTGCTTTCTGGTGTCGCTTGCTGGTCTTGTTTCGTCGACTTCTGCCTCTGTTTCTGCCTTTGGTTCTTTGTTTGACTTGTACCCTCTCTGACGTCCCTCACGAGGGGGCTGGACAGGTGCCCTCGTGCCTCATGAGCATCTTGTCTGTTTTTCGCGAGCCACCCTCGTTCGAGCCTCAAGCTGGCACGCCTCACTCAATCCGCGCCCCTCGGGTACCGCAATACGAGGCGTTGTGTTGTGGCCAGAGGCGCCTGCGACCAAGGCTCAGACCTCCTAACAAATTTTTGCAGTTCCTCCTCATCAGGTACTGAGAAGCGTGCACCTCGTGAGGCGGAAACTACTTCAAGCGCGTCAAGCTAAGTTTTTCCTACGTGCCTATATAAAACATTGATATCACGACGCGGCACGGGAATGACAAACACAGCATAACAACCTGGAAATCATAGTTTGTTGCACGCCCCACAGGGCCCCATACTTGCCTCTCTCAATGCCGGAAGGAAAAGAAGAACGAAACAAAAGCGGCGCGTGCCCCCGAAGCAGCTCGCCAGGACGGGCCCATGGCGCCCTCCCGAGCTCAGTCGGACCCTTCCTCGCGCTTCATTGGGGCACGACGGCGAGACGACCCGCTGCCATCTTTGAAGCGGGCGCGGCGGCGTGGCGGCTGGTCGTAGCCGCCGCTGCTGGAGCTGTCGCCGGAAGGAGAGCCACCGTAGCTGGGCGCGAGATCGTCCTCACCCTCGTCCTGACCGCTGCCAAGGCCAAGCACCTCGTCGTCATCGTTGTCCTCGGGGCAGCACCTGGCGCGGCGGCCGTCTTCTCCGAACACCCTCATGTAGAGGATCGCGTTGCCGTCGTACTTGAAGTGGAGAGTGCACCGCCTGCCCAGGCCGCGTGCGCAGGCAAACGTCTGCCCGCCGTGAGCCAGAGCCACGTTGCCCGCAACGGAGGTCTCGATCGTGACCCATAAAGCCTTGCTGCAACAGTCGTCCGCCTGCAGCCAGAGCCCCTCTGGACCCGTGGCCGGCAGTTCACCGGCGAAGAAGCATGGGAGCTGAAGCCAGGAGTCGGCAGGGTTCTCCGACCACACCACATACTCCGGCAGCACCTCTGCCGAGTGGAAGCACAGCTGGGGGGGCGCGACCATGGCACGCCTCCCTTCATCGACGGGACTGCTTCGACATGGCGGCTCCCACCATGCGAAGGAGCACCGCCGCGGCCGCGGGGAGCCGTGGCAGGGGTTGCGGAGTTCTTGCAAGGACGACCACGTCCACGCTTGGACGGCGGGGAGCCGGGCCCCTCCTGGCGAGCCTTCCCCTTCTCCGTGGCCGAAAACCTCTTCGCAGGCGCCATGGGGTCGCTACTGGCAATGGAGCAAGGGAGGAGAAGCGAGCAGAATGGGAAGAGATGGGCGATGGGGGCTCTACCCCCCTCCCTATTTATAGCAGGAGAAGGCCAGCCAGCTTCCCCCATGATCACAGGTAATAATGGTTTTTCCTTGCCTGCAGCAGGGACTCGTCAAGTCAGGCAGTTGCCGAGGCGGCGTGGGGAAGCGGAGACGCCCACGTCCAATCAATCGCCACGCGTCAACCAAAGCCGCAGGCTATTGGGGCCCGCGATGCTCCGCACTTGCCCTTTGGCTTCGCCTCGAAGCCAAGTCCGAGCGCGCCTTGGGCCCAGGGGCTACTGTCGGCGTTCTGGGAATGGGGGTCCCCAGACTTGCCTGCCTGCGGCCAACGGCGTGGCTCCACTCGCGGGCCAGTACAACCCGCCTTCACTAGCAATCGCTCAAGACCCTCGCGAGGGGCCAAGCCTCGCGAGGCGGACGACACAAGACCTCCTCGGGAGAGGCCTCACCAGGCTGGCTCACGAGGGGCGGAGAGATCAAGGCTCAGCCATGACGACCAAGGCCAGGCGGGCGCCAGCGCGCATAGTGTCCTCGCTTTGGTGCTAAGGAGGCAAGCGCAGGCGATGAGTACCGAGGCATCAGGCAAAGGTTTCCTTATCGGTGCAACGAGACCAAGACCAGCAGGACGGTAGGACGGAGGTCACCGTGGAGCCCAAGACGACATCACCACCAGAGCCTTTGGCAGGCGAAGACCACCTTTAGTCATGATAGCTTGTACTAGCTGTCCCCTTTCAAATTGGCCATTGTTGGATCCCTTCCCGCTCAATATTTGGGGAGAGGACCAGGGCCTCTATAAATAGGACTAGCCACCACAGTAGGAGGCAACTCATCTCGAACGGATTCAGATCCACCCTCACCCACACAATTTCACCAAGCACAAGAACACCTCCGCTCAGGAGGTTGTTCTTCCTCTTGTACTGTTCATCCTCAGCCCAAGAGGCAATCCACCACACCACACTGGAGTAGGGTATTACACCACAACGGTGGCCCGAACCAGTATAAATCTTGTGTCCCTTGTGTTGCGAGTTCGTCGAGCTAGGCCTTGAGATCGCGACGAGGTTGAGGGCGTGATTTGGTAGGGGGAAATCTTCGTGCGCACCCCAGTGTTCGAACCTCAAGGGTTTTGCCAGAACCCAAAATCCGACAACTTGATCTTATTTGACTCGTTGAGTCATGTAATAAGGTAGTAAAAAACTTGGGCCTGCTGTGACATCGTGCACGTTTCTATTTTTGCGCAATACTGCTGGTCGCCAGTTTAAGAAACCATCACCTTATGCTCATGATAATATTGTCCTTTGCGGTTTTAGCTGTAATAATTTATCCTGCACACAAACAAATCATAGGTGCCCTGGCGGTTGACCGCCGGGCGGGTCATGATACCCAATTAAAGCCACTGGGGACGAATAGTCCATAACCAGGGCTTATCTATGAATAACACTTAACATGATAAAATATCATACCTGCAGCGGTGGTTTATACTGCCGGCTTATCCACTTTGCATAAGAAGAGGTGTTAGAGTGATGACTCTAAACATAAGAATATGATATTCTGGCGACTTATAATCTGCCATCCTGGCGGGTGATAGATACCCAAAAGTTGGTTCAAATATGAGCCATAAGTTGGGCAGCTGGGCCCGACTTGTAAAAAACCAGAAGTCAAAGAAGGGATCTTCGAATGAAAAATCAAAAGAAATTTGAGGCTTTTGTGGGCTGCCAAGCCAAAGTGTCTTCTTCAATGAAACTAGCCGGAGCCAATGGATTGTTCGTGCGTTCCGTGAGCCTGACTCACAGTGTGCCCAATCGACATTTGAACCCTAGATAAAGTCTGGTCTTGCTCAAAGACTTATCAGGAGTACGCGGGGCCAGAGTAACAGCATACATCACGGGCCGATTTATCCAAGTTTCAAGGAAGGCGGCCTATGAAGCCTGGATCTATCCTGACTATCTGTAAACCGTGCTCTCGCATGACAAGCTGATGTCTACTACACAACCTTCTTCTTGTAGACGTTGTTGGGCCTCCAAGTGCAGAGGTTTGTAGGACAGTAGCAAATTTCCCTCAAGTGGATGACCTAAGGTTTATCAATCCGTGGGAGGCGTAGGATGAAGATGGTCTCTCTCAAGCAACCCTGCAACCAAATAACAAAGATTCTCTTGTGTCCCCAACACACCCAATACAATGGTAAATTGTATAGGTGCACTAGTTCAGCGAAGAGATGGTGATACAAGTGCAATATGGATGGTAGATATAGGTTTTTGTAATCTGAAAATATAAAAACAGCAAGGTAACTAATGATAAAAGTGAGCACAAACGGTATTGCAATGCTAGGAAACAAGGCCTAGGGTTCATACTTTCACTAGTGCAAGTTCTCTCAACAATAATAACATAATTGGATCATATAACTATCCCTCAACATGCAACAAAGAGTCACTCCAAAGACACTAATAGCGGAGAACAAACGAAGAGATTATTGTAGGGTACGAAACCACCTCAAAGTTATTCTTTCGGATCGATCTATTCAAGAGTTCGTACTAGAATAACACCTTAAGATACAAATCAACCAAAACCCTAATGTCACCTAGATACTCCAATGTCACCTCAAGTCTCCGTGGGTATGATTATACGATATGCATCACACAATCTCAGATTCATCTGTTCAGCCAACACAAAGTACTTCAAAGAGTGCCCCAAAGTTTCTACCGGAGAGTCAAGACGAAAACGTGTGCCAACCCCTATGCATAGGTTCATGGGCGGAACCCGCAAGTTGATCACCAAAACATACATCAAGTGGATCACGTGATACCCCATTGTCACCACAGATAAGCACATGCAAGACATACATCAAGTGTTCTCAAATCCTTAAAGACTCAATCTGATAAGATAACTTCAAAGGGAAAACTCAATCCATTACAAGAGAGTAGAGGGGGAGAAACATCATAAGATCCAACTACAATAGCAAAGCTCACGATACATCAAGATCATATCACCTCAAGAACACGAGAGAGTGAGAGATATCAAACACATAGCTACTGGTACATACCCTCAGCCCCGAGGGTGAACTACTCCCTCCTCGTCAAGGAGAGCGCCGTGATGATGAAGATGGCCACCGGTGAGGGTTCCCCCCTCCGGCAGGGTGCCGAAACAGGGTCCCGATTGGTTTTTGGTGCCTACAGAGGCTTGCGGCGTCGGAACTCCCGATCTATTCTGTTCCCCGATGGTTTTAGGGTATATTGGTATATATAGGCGAAAGAAGTCGGCCAGGGGAGCCACGAGGGGCCCATGAGGGTGGAGGGCGCGCCCCCCTGCCTCGTGCCTTCCTCGTTGCTTCCCTTATGTGAACTCCAAGTCCCATGGATTGCTTCCGTTCCAAAAATAACTCTCCCAAAGGTTTGATTCCGTTTGGACTCCGTTTGATATTCCTTTTCTGCGAAACACTAAAACAAGGGGAAAAACAGAAACTGGCACTGGGCTCTGGGTTAATAGGTTAGTCCCAAAAATAATATAAAAGTGTTTAATAAAGCCCATAAACATCCAAAATAGATAATATAATAGCATGAATACTTCATAAATTATAGATACGTTGGAGACGTATCAGCATCCCCAAGCTTAATTCTTGCTCGTCCTCGAGTAGGTAAATGATAAAAGAAATAATTTATGAAGTGTGAATGCTAGCAGGTGCACAAGTTTGATCAATGACAATTTCAATCACCTTTTCTAGCATCATCATATGTCATAACAATAGCTCAACTCATAAAGCTTCTCATGATCAAGTAACAAGCTATTCACATGTTAAAGTATAGATCATAAACCTTCTTGAAAACTAACAAACCGTGTTAGTAGTCATCAAACAAGTACAATTCATCTTATTTTCAGGAAGAGTCTATGTCAGAGCTTTGATTTAGCAAACTCCACATCTTATTTAGTCTTTCACAATTGCTAACACTCACGCGATATTTATGGGTTCAAAGTTTTAATCAGACACAGAGAAAGATAGGGGCTTATAGATTCGCCTCCCAACCTTTTACCTCAAGGGTAATGTCAACAATAATAGCTCATGATGCCTTACATCCACTTGGATATATATATCAAAATCTTTCCAAAACAATGTGCTTGCCAAAGGATAAAATGTAAAAAGGAAAGGTGAAGATCACCATGACTCTTGCATAAGGTAAACGACAAGAATAAAAGATAGGCCCTTCGCAGAGGGAAGCAGAGGTTGCCATGCGCTTTTATAGTTGGATGCACAAAATCTTAATGCGACGGAACGTCACTTTATATTGCCACTTGTGATAGGGACCTTTATTATGCAGTCTGTCGCTTTTATTGCTTCCATATCACAAGATCGTACAAAGCTTATTTTCTCCACACTAAAAGATCATGCATATTTAGAGAGTTATTTTTATTGCATGCACCAATGACAACTTACTTGAAGGATCTTACTCAATCCATAGGTAGGTATGGTGGACTCTCATGGCAATACTGGTTTAAGGGATGTTTGGAAGCACAAGTAGTATCTCTACTTGGTGCAAGAAATTTGGCTAGCATGAGGGGGAAAGGCAAGCTCAACGCGTTGGGCGATCCATGACGATATACTTTATTTCGGATATAAGAAAACATAACCCATTACGTTGTCTTCCTTGTCCAACACCAACCTTTTAGCATGTCGTATTTTAATGAGTGCTCACAATTGCAAAAGATGTCCAAGATAGTATGTTTATATGTGAAATCTCTCTTCCTTCAATATTCTTTCATGAATTGTTCAAGCGACCAATACAATGTTTGCTAACCTTCAATGAATTTACCACCTCTACTTCTTATATGTAAAGTCATTACTCCCCATGGGATAAGCATATGAAACATATATAATTTCAGATTTATGATATTCAATTCATTCAACCATTTACTCATAGGATATAAGTGAAGCACATGAGTAAATGACAAACTACTCCAAAAAAGATATAAGTGAAGATCAATGAGTAGTTAAATATTATGTAGCTATGTGAAGACTCTCTCTCATTTAAGAATTTCAGATCTTGGTATTTTATTCAAACAGCAAGCAAAGCTAAAGAAAATAAAATGACGCTCCAAGCAAAACACATATCATGTGGTGAATAAAATATAGCTCAAGTAAAGTTACCGATGAGCGAAGATTTAAAGAGGGATGCCATCCGGGCATCCCCAAGCTTAAACTCTTGGTTGTCCTTGAATATTACCTTGGGGTGCCTTGGGCATCCCCAAGCTTAGGCTCTTGCCACTCCTTATTCCATAGTCCATCGAATCTTTACCCAAAACTTGAAAACTTCACAACACAAAACTTAACAGAAAATCTCGTGAGCTCCGTTAGCGAAAGAAAACAAAACACCACTTCAAGGTACTGTAATGAACTCATTATTTATTTATATTGGTGTTAAACCTAATGTATTCCAACTTCTCTATGGTTCATACCCTCCGATACTACTCATAGATTCATCAAAATAAGCAAAAAACACATGGAAAACAGAATCTGTCAAAAACAGAACAGTCTGTAGTAATCTACATCAAACGCAAACTTCTGGAACTCATAAAAATCTGCAAAAATAGGAAGACCTAGATAATTTGATTATGGATCTAATTCAATTGGAATCAGTATTTTATCACTTTCTGGTGATTTTTAACAATTGTTTTTGTGAGCATAAAGTTTCTGTCTTTTTCAGCAAGATCAAATAATTATCATCCAAGAAGATCCTATAGGTCTTATTTGGCACAAACACTAATTAAAACGTAAAACCGCATCTAACCAGAGGCTAGATGATTTATTTATTACTAAACATGAACAAAAAGCAAGGAACAAATATAAAGTTGGGTTGCCTCTCAACAAGCGCTAACGTTTCACGCCCCTAGCTAGGCATGATGATTTCAGTGATGCTCACATAAAAGATAAGAATTGAAACATAAAGAGAGCATCATGAAGAATATGACTAGCACATTTAAGTCTAACCCACTTCCTATGCATAGGGATTTTGTGAACAAACAACTTATGGGAACAATAATCAACTAGCATAGGAAGGCAAAACAAGCATAACTTTAAAACTTTAAGCACATAGAGAGGAAACTTGATATTATTGCAATTCCTACAAGAATATGTTACTCCCTCATAATAATTTTCAGTAGCATCATGAATGAATTCAACAATATAACTATCACATAAAGCATTCTTTTCATGATCTACAAGCATAGAAATTTTATTACTCTCCACAAGAGCAAATTTGTTCTCATGAATAGTAGTGGGAGCAAACTCAACAAAATAACTATCATGTGAAGCATAATCCAATTGAAAATTAAAATCATGATGACAAGTTTCATGGTTATCTTTATTCTTTATAGCATACGTGTCATCACAATAATCATCATAAATAGGAGGCATGCTTTCATCATAATAAATTTGCTCATCAAAACTTGGGGGACTAAACATATCATGTTCATCAAACATAGCATCCCCAAGCTTGTGGCTTTGCATATCATTAGCATCATGGGTATTCAAAGAATTCATACTAACAACATTGAAATCATTCTCATCATTCAAAGATTTAGTGCCAAACATTTTAATGCATTCTTCCTCAAGCAATTGAGCACAATTATCGGAATCCTTATTTTCACGGAAGACATTAAAAAGATGAAGCATATGAGGCACCCTTAATTCCATTTTTATAGTCTTTTTTATAGGCTAAACTAGTGTTAAAACAAGAAACTAAAAGATTCGATTGCAAGATCTAAAGATATACCTTCAAGCACTCACCTCCCAACAGCGCGCCGAAAAGAGCTTAGTTGACGGGTGTGAGTGCCGCTAACCTCCCCCAGCGGCGCCAGAAAAAGAGCTTGATGTCTACTACACAACCTTCTTCTTGTTGACGTTGTTGGGCCTCCAAGTCAGAGGTTTGTAGGACAGTAGCAAATTCCCTCAAGTGGATGACCTAAGGTTTATCAATCCGTGGGAGGCATAGGATGAAGATGGTCTCTCTCAAGCAACCCTGCAACCAAATAACAAAGAGTCTCTTGTGTCCCCAACACACCCAATACAATGGTAAATTGTATAGGTGCACTAGTTCGGCGAAGAGATGGTGATACAAGTGCAATATGGATGGTAGATATAGGTTTTGTAATCTGAAAATATAAAAACAGCAAGGTAACTAATGATAAAAGTGAGCACAAACGGTATTGCAATGCTAGGAAACAAGGCCTAGGGTTCATACTTTCACTAGTGCAAGTTCTCTCAACAATAATAACATAATTGGATCATATAACTATCCCTCAACATGCAACAAAGAGTCACTCCAAAGACACTAATAGCGGAGAACAAACGAAGAGATTATTGTAGGGTACGAAACCACCTCAAAGTTATTCTTTCGGATCGATCTATTCAAGAGTTCGTACTAGAATAACACCTTAAGATACAAATCAACCAAAACCCTAATGTCACCTAGATACTCCAATGTCACCTCAAGTATCCGCGGGTATGATTATACGATATGCATCACACAATATCAGATTCATCTATTCAACCAACACAAAGTACTTCAAAGAGTGCCCCAAAGTTTCTACCGGAGAGTCAAGGAAACGTGTGCCAACCCCTATGCATAGGTTCATGGCGGAACCCGCAAGTTGATCACCAAAACATACATCAAGTGGATCACGTGATATCCCATTGTCACCACAGATAAGCACATGCAAGACATACATCAAGTGTTCTCAAATCCTTAAAGACTCAATCCGATAAGATAACTTCAAAGGGAAAACTCAATCCATTACAAGAGAGTACAGGGGGAGAAACATCATAAGATCCAACTACAATAGCAAAGCTCGGGATACATCAAGATCATATCACCTCAAGAACACGAGAGAGAGAGAGAGAGAGAGAGAGAGATATCAAACACAAAGCTACTGGTACATACCCTCAGCCCCGAGGGTGAACTACTCCCTCCTCGTCAAGGAGAGCGCGGGATGATGAAAATGGCCACGGTGAGGTTCCCCCCTCGGGAGTGCGGAACAGGGTCCCGATTGGTTTTTGGTGGCTACAGAGGCTTGCGGCGGCGAACTCCCGATCTATTATGTTCCCCGATGGTTTTAGGGTATATTGGTATATATAGGCGAAAGAAGTCGGTCAGGGGAGCCACGAGGGGCCCATGAGGGTGGAGGGCGCCCCCCTGCATCGTGCCTTCCTTGTTGCTTCCCTTTCGTGCACTCCAAGTCCCATGGATTGCTTCCGTTCCAAAAATAACTCTCCCGAAGGTTTCATTCCGTTTGGACTCCGTTTGATATTCCTTTTCTGCGAAAAACTGAAACAAGGGAAAAAACAGAAACTGGCACTGGGCTCTGGGTTAATAGGTTAGTCCCAAAAATAATATAAAAGTGTTTAATAAAGCCCATAAACATCCAAAATAGACAATATAATAGCATGAATACTTCATAAATTATAGATACGTTGGAGACGTATCACAAGCCGCCGTTTGAACCTTAACAAGCTCAGATCTTGGTCAAATACGCTGTAAGGTTGATCGTTTAAGAGTTCGACGGGTCAATCGGGATTACCCGATGGAGTTGAAGAAGGTAGCTACAGGTAGGATGACCCGGAAAGGTTATGTCCTCTTTGGTCGAATACGCCTATGTTTGGACAAACCTGGTCAAGAGGGTAGTAACACTATGTTCTCTTTGGTCGAATACGCCTATGTTTGAACAGGAAGTCCCCAAGTGACATATTGACAAGTGTGGAGTTGAGCCGGTCAAGAGGGTACCGACAATTATGATTCGAATACGATCAGGAAGCCCCCAAGTGACACACTGACGAATCGCGCTTCACCAGGGACCTATGTTTGATTTGGGCTTTGCATCCAACTCTCTTTGGTCCCTGTAATTTGGTCGTCAAGCCTCTTAAAAGAAATTGTAAGATGATGATAAAGACTCGACTTTGAAGAAGTGAAACGACAGAGGCCCTGAATTATCAGGGATGCTGGCTCTATTATACTGTCTATAATATATACATCATGTAACCATGTACATCATGAGAGCCGGTGGCTCAAGTATAGTAGGGTCGAAGATGCGCAATATTCCACGACCGATGGGTCTCCTCCTCCGACTTACGTGAATCCTTGTGTTCTCGAACGTTGATAAGATAATATGACCCGTTATGCAGATTCTTGCTGACCACAAAAGGTCCTTCCCAGGGCAGCGAGAGCTTATGCATGTCTGTTTGATCCTGGATGAGCCGGAGCACTAAGTCGTCTTCCTGAAAGGTTCTGGTTTTGACCCGGCGGCTGTGGTAACGACGTAGGTCTTGCTGATAAATCGCCGAACGAGCGTCGTGAGATCACGCTCCTCATCCAACAGGTCAAGTGCATCTTGACATGCCTTTTGATTGTTAGCTTCTATGTAAGCCGCCACCCGGGTTGAATCGTGACGGATATCACTAGGGAGAACCGTCTCTGCTCCATAAACCATGAAAAAGGGGGTGTAACCCGTAGATCTATTGGGGGTCGTGTTGATGCTCCATAACACTGAAGGCAACTCCTCCACCCAACAACCCGGCGTCCTTTGCAAAGGGACCATAAGACGGGGCTTGATACCTCGCAAAATCTCTTGATTTGCTTGTTCTGCCTAACCATTGGACTGACGGTGAGCCACAGATGAAACGTCAAGCCAGATATGCTCTCGTTGACATAATTCTCTCATAGCACCTTTAGAAAAATTAGTGCCATTATCTGTTATCATGTTGTGTGGAAAGCCAAAACGGAAGATCACCTTCTTCATGAATTGAACCTCCGTTGCTACATCACACTTACTGACTGGCTCTGCTTCAACCCACTTGGTGAACTTGTCAACCGCCACCAAAAGGTGGGTCTTCTTATCCTTGGACCTCTTGAAAGGCCCAACCATATCAAGCCCCCAAGTTGCAAACATCCAAGTAATTGGAATCATTCTCAATTCTTGAGCCGGCACATGAGCTCGTCGTGAAAATTTCTGACAGCCGTCACATCTACTTACCAAAGCATCAGCGTGAGCCGTCAACCAATAGAACCCATGACGAAAAGCATTGGCTACTAGAGATTTAGAGCCGGCATGATGACCACAATCTCCTTCATGAATCTCCCGTCGAATCTCATGGCCTTCTTCAGGAGATACACAACGCTGAAACGCCCCTATGACACTACAATGGTGCAACTCCCCATTGACAATTGTCATTGACTTAGACCGCCGGGTTATCTGTCTGGCCAAGATTTCATCCTCCGGCAACTCACCCCGGGTCATGTAAGCCAAATATGGAACTGCCCAATCAGGAATAGCGTGAAGAGCTGCCACCAACTGCGCTTCCGGGTCAAGGACAACAAGATCTTCCTCTGTAGGCAATTTGATAGAAGGGTTAAGAAAAATGACCAGGAACGTGTTAGATGGCACCAGCTTACGCTAAGACCCTAGCCGGCTTAAAGTATCAGCTACCTCGTTCTTCCTGCGATCAATATGCTCAACTTGATAACCCTTGAAATGACCCGCAATAGCATCAACCTCTCGACGATAAGCCGCCATGAGCGGATCTTTAGAATCCCAAGTACCAAAAACTTGCTGAGCCACCAGATCTAAATCGCCAAAGCACCTCACCCGGCTTAAGTTCATCTCCTTAGCCATCCGAAGACCATGGAGAAAGGCCTCATACTCAGCTGCATTGTTAGTACAGGGGAAAATTAGCCGGAGAACATAAGAAAATTTGTCACCTCGTGGGGAAGTCAAGACAACTCCAGCCCCTGAGCCCTCCAACTATCTGGATCCATCAAAGTGAATAGTCCAATATGTGTTATCCGGCTTTTCCTCAGGTGCCTGTAACTCTGTCCAATCATTGATGAAATCCACAAGTGCTTGAGACTTGATGGTCGTACGTGGTACATACTTTAAACCGCGAGGACCAAGCTCAATGGCCCATTTAGCAACTCGGCCTGTGGCTTCCATGTTTTGGATGATATCTCCTGAAGGAGCAGAACTAACCACAGTGATGGGATAACCGTGAAAATATTGCTTAAGCTTCTGGCTTGCCATGAAAACCCCATACACAAGCTTCTGCCAGTGTGGATACCTATGTTTGGACTCGATAAGCACCTCACTAATGTAATACACCGGCCTTTGAACCGGGTACTCCTTGCCTGCCTCTTTCCTTTCCACCAGAATGGCTACACTGACGGCCCAGCTATTAGCAGCCACATATAACAACAAAGGCTCTTTATCAATAGGGGCAGCAAGCACGGGCGGCTCAGCCAACTGTTTCTTCAGATCTTCAAATGCTTTATTAGCAGCATCACTCCAAACAAAGTGATCTATCTTCTCCATCATCTGAGAAAGAGGAATAGCCTTCTCACCCAGCCGGCTTATGAACCGGCTCAGAGCCGCAATACGACCCGTCAGACACTGAACATCATTAACACACGCCGGCTTAGCCAATGAAGTAATGGCTTTGATCTTCTCTGGGTTAGCTTCAATGCCTCTGTTAGAAACCAGGAAACCCAAGAGCTTGCCTGCTGGCACACCAAAGGCACATTTAGCCGGGTTAAGCATCATCTTGTAGACCCGGAGATTGTCAAACGTCTCTCTCAAATCATCAATCAGGGTCTCCTTCTCTCTTGACCTCACCACAATGTCATCTACATAAGCATGAACATTGCGCCCAATCTAATTGTGAAGGCAATTTTGCACACACGTTGATAAGTCGCCTGGGCACTCTTGAGCCCAAAAGGCATAGACACAAAGTAGAAGGCTCCAAACGAAGTAATGAAGGTTGTCTTCTCCTAGTCCTTAACTGCCATCTTGATCTGATGATAACCAGAATAAGCATCCAAAAAACTCAAATGCTCACAACCTGCCGTAGCATCAATGATTTGATCAATACGAGGGAGAGCAAACGGATCAGCCAGACAAGCCTTGTTCAAGTCCGTGTAATCCACACACATCCGCCAAGTGCCATTCTTCTTGAGTACCAGCACTGGGTTAGCCAACCACTCAGGATGGAAAACTTCAACGATAAACCCGGCCGCCAAGAGCCAGGCCACTTCCCCACCGATGGCCTTCCGCCTCTCCTCATTAAATCGGCGAAGAAATTGCTTGGCCGGCTTAAATTTCGGATCAATATTAAGAGTGTGCTCAGCGAGTTCCCTCGGTACACCTGGCATGTCTGAAGGATTCCATCCAAAGATGTCCTGGTTCTCACGGATGAACTTGAGGAGTGCGCTTTCCTATTTCGGATCCAGATTAGCACTGATGCTGAACTGCTTAGATGAGTCACCAGGGACGAAGTCAACCAATTTAGTATCATCTGCCGATTTAAACTTTAACAAAGGATCATGCTCCGTGGTTGGCTTTTTCAAGGACGTCATGTCTGCAGGGTCAACATTATCCTTGTAAAATTTCAACTCCTCCGTTGCACAAACCGATTCAGCATAAGCTGATACGTCTCCAACGTATCTATAATTTTTTATTGATTCCATGCTATATTATATTCTGTTTTGGACATTATGGGCTTTATTATACACTATTATATTATTTTTGGGACTAACCTATTAACCGGAGGCCCAACCCAGAATTGCTGTTTTTTGCCTATTTCAGAGTTTCGCAGAAAAAGAATATCAATCGGAGTCCAAACGTAATGAAACCTTCGGGAACATGATTTTCGGAACGAAGTGATCCAGAGGACTTGGACCCTACGTCAAGACATCAACCAGGAGGGCACGAGGTAGGGGGCGCGCCTACCCCCCTAGGCGCGCCCTCCACCCTCGTGGGCCCCATGTTACTCCACCGACGTACTTATTCCTCCTATATATACCTACGTACCCCCAAACTACCAGATACGGAGCCAAAAACCTAATTCCACCGCCGCAACCTTCTGTACCCGTGAGATCCCATCTTGGGGCCTTTTAGGAGCTCCCGAGGAGGCATCGATCATGGAGGGCTTCTACATCAACACCATAGCCTCTCCGATGATGTGTGAGTAGTTTACCTTAGACCTTCGGGTCCATAATTATTAGCTAGATGGCTTCTTCTCTCTTTTTGTATCTCAATACAATGTTCTCCCCCTCTCTTGTGGAGATCTAATCTATGTAATCTTCTTTTGCGGTGTTTTTGTTGAGACCGATGAATTGTGGGTTAGGATCAAGTTTATCTATGAACAATATTTGAATCTTCTATGAATTCTTTTATGTATGATTGGTTATCTTTGCAAGTCTCTTCGAATTATCAGTTTGGTTTGGCCTACTAGATTGATATTTCTTGCAATGGGAGAAGTGCTTAGCTTTGGGTTCAATCTTGCGGTGTCCTTTCCCGGTGTGATGGGGCAGCAAGGAACGATTGTATTGTTTCCATCGAGGATAACAAGATGGGGTTTATATCATATTGCATGAGTTTATCCCTCTACATCATGTCATCTTGCTTAAAGCATTACTCTGTTCTTATGAACTTAATACTCTAGATGCATCTTTGGATAGGGGTCGATGTGTGGAGTAATAGTAGTAGATGCAGGAGGGAGTCGGTGTACTTGTCTCGGACATGATGCCTATATACATGATCATACCTAGATATTCTCATAACTATGCTCAATTCTATCAATTGCTCAATAGTAATTTGTTCACCCGCCGTAATACTTATGCTCTTGAGAGAAGCCACTAGTGAAACCTATGGCCCTGGGTCTATTTTCCATCATATTAATCTCCCGTCAACAAGTTATTTCTAGCGTCGTCTTTATTTTGCTTTCTTTACTTTGCATCTTTATCATAAAAATACCAAAAATATTATCTTATCATATCTATCAGATCTCACTCTCGTAAGTGACCGGGAAGGGATTGACAACCCCTTTATTGCGTTGGTTGCGAGGAATTATTTTTTTGTGTAGGTGCGAGGGACTCATGCGTGCTCTCCTACTAGATTGATACCTTGGTTCTCAAAAACTGAGGGAAATACTTATGCTACTTTGCTGCATCACCCTTTCCTCTTCAAGGGAAAACCAACGCAGTGTCAAGAGGTAGCAAGAAGGATTTCTGGCGCCGTTGCCGGGGAGTCTACGCAAAAGTCAACATACCAAGTACCCATCACAAACCCTTATCTCCCGCATTACATTATTTTCCATTTGCCTCTTGTTTTCCTCTCCCCCACTTCACCCTTGCCGTTTTATTCGCCCCTCTTCCGGTCGTCTTTTTCTTTTGCTTGTGTTGCCATGTACCTTCTATGTGCTTGCATCTTCCCTTGCTAAAAATCTATTGTTATGGATCCTCATCCATTTGCTAATCTCTCTAATAGATCCAATTATGATGAACCTATTGCTAGTGAGTTGAGTGCACTAGATTATCTTTGTGAGGTTTTGCTTGAAATTCGTGAATCTGAAAATTGTGATGAAGTACTTTATGAAGCGATTCACGATAGATCTTTGAATAAAAAGCAAGATTGCAATAATTTTATTATAAATTCTATTGATGTAAATTGTGCTAATAATATGCAATACCCTAAGCTTGGGGGTGCTAGTTTTGCTATGTCCTCTACTTGTTGCGATGATCATGATTGGGGTGATTCTTCTTATGATCTTGAAAATTTATTTAAGCCCCATGATGAATATGAGATTGATAATAATGTTTGCAATAATATTGAAATTGGGTTTGGAACAGTGTCAACTTTAGATCCCACATATTTGGATAATGTTCAATCGTATGAAGTTTTTGATAAAAGTGGGTTTGGAGAGGTCATGACTTTAGTTAATGTTAACCCCACTATTTTGGAAGAGTGTCAACTTTGCATACATGTGGATCGTGTTAAGAATATGTTTTGTGATAGCTATATTGTTGAATTTTCTTATGATCCTACATGTAATTATTATGAGAGAGGAAAATATGGTTGTAGAAATTTTCATGTTACTAAATTACCTCTCGTTATGTTGAGATTGCTATTGTTTCTTTCCGCTTCCTTGCATATGCTAGTTTTGCTTGCCTTGATAATTTGTTTGCCTATAAGTTGCCTATGCATAGGAAGTATGTTAGACTTAGATGTGTTTGTCACGTGTTTTGTGATGCTCTCTTTGTGCTTCAATTCTTGTCCTTCATGCGAGCATCATCGAAATCTTTATGCCTAGCTAGGGGCGTTAAACGATAGCGCTTGTTGGGAGGCAACCCAATTTTATTTTAGTTTTTTTGCTTTTTGCTTCTGTTTAGGAATAAATATTTGATCTAGCCTCTGTTTAGATTTTTTTTATGTTTTAGTTAGTGTTTGTGCCAAGTTAAACCTATAGGATCTTCTTGGATGATAGTTATTTGATCTTGCTGAAAATTACAGAAACTTTCTGTTCACGAAAATAATTGTTAAAATCATCAGAACGTGATAAAATATTGATTCCAATTGCTGCTGGTAAATAAACAAATTTTCTAGGCCTTCCTATCTTGGCTGAATTTTTGGAGTTCCAGAAGTTTGCGTTAGTTACAGATTACTACAGACTGTTCTGTTTTTGACAGATTCTGTTTTTCGTGTGTTGTTTGCTTATTTTGATGAATCTATGGCGAGTAAAATAGTTTATAAACCATAGAGGAGTTGGTATACAGTAGTTTTAACACCAATATAAATAAATAATGAGTTCATTACAGTACCTTGAAGTGGTGTTTTGTTTTCTTTCGCTAACGGAGCTCACGAGATTTTCTGTTAAGTTTTGTGTTGTGAAGTTTTCAAGTTTTGGGTAAAAGATTTGATGGACTATGGAACAAGAAGTGGCAAGAGCCTAAGCTTGGGTATGCCAATGGCACCCCAATATAATCTAAGGACACCAAAAAAGCCAAAGCTTGGGGATGCCCCGGAAGGCATCCCCTCTTTCGTCTACTTCCATCGGTAACTTTACTTGGAGCTATATTTTTATTCACCACATGATATGTGTTTTGCTTGGAGCGTTGTAACACCCCGAGAATCATGCTACAGTAATCTCCCCTAATGGAGCCATGTCATCAAGTTTGATTAAGCCAAATTGCCACTTGTTAAAAAAAACAGAGTCTAATTCAAATTTAAATTTCAAGTCACATAATTGTTTCTTCAAACGGTAAAACAAAAATGTTTGCTCGGTTGCAAAAATTCGCTAGCTAATTGTCTTGAATGAACCAATATTATTTGAAATTTCAAAATGCCCCTAACCTATTTAAAGCAGTGCCCAAAACAACCTTTTAATTCATTTGCATTTATGCAAAATCCAAATGAATTCAAATGCTCGCCAAACCTTTTTATGGCGGTGCTAAATATTGCAAAGTATTTAATGTGGCTAGTGGCACATTTTACAGAAGTCATTTGGTGCTCCAATTAAGTGCAAAACAGAGGCATAAGAAATAAAAAAAAGGAGAAAGAAAAAGCCTAGCCGCTACTGCGCCACTGGACCTAAGTGCTACAGTGTACGAAGGCCCAGCCCACACTGATTTTCTTCAACCTGTAGCAGGGAGGCATCGTGGAGCACATCCACGGACGCCATGGCGCCGTGGCGCGCATCCACGGCCCCCCCTTGCCCTACTTAGCAGCGGCACCCCTCCCCTAAACCCTAGCTCGACCCTCTTTCACTCCCCCACCCTCTCCCCGCTCTGGTTCGAGATTGCCACGGCGCACCGGAGCTCGTCGTCGTGAACCACCACATCCACCGGCCACCTCGAGCTGCGCCACTGTGTCCAGGAGACTCGTCGGCTTCGTCTTCATCAGCCACGGGCACGGATTCGAGCAACATGGCGCAACATCGTCGGGATCGAGCCGATCCCCTCCTCTGCATCACCGGCGCACCACCGCGTCGATCTACTCATCTCCGACCGTCCCCGGCACCCCCTGAGCCTTCCCCGAGCATCATAGTGAGCTCCGCCTCGATCCCCCTTTCCTCTAGGCGTCATTCTCGTTCTCTTGCCGCCCTTCCACGAGATCCGATGCGGCCACCGCGTCAACTTGTCGTAGTCGTCGTTTTGGTTTGCCTCAGCTCACACCCACGGCGTGGATCGATGCGGCGCCTCGCGCTGGTTTCGTAGGAGCTTGCGCCGCTCCGTTTGGCCGCCCGGAGCTCACTCCCGCGCCGTCTCCGTCGTCGGCGAGCACGCACTTCTGCGCCACGGCCGCGCCCCCGTGCTCCCCCTGCGGGCACGCCCACACCACCGCAACTGCTCCCGGCCGCCCTCTGGGCATGCTCCCTCACCTTCTGCTACTGCTGCCGCCTCCTACTGCTCTTACCGCCGCCGCTAACTGCTCATACTGCTGCGTTGCTACTAGTGCAGCCCTGCTTCTGATAACGTTCAGCCTGTAGCAATAGCTAGATTCCTATTTTTACATTGACTAACCCACTAGGCAGCCCCTAATCAGTGGTTAGACAACTACTAACAGGAGTAAAAATAATATGAGGTGATAGTACACTTGACAAGGCTCAAATGTTTCCCTTGGACCAAATCCTTTCGATCGTGGATTAATTCCTACGAAAATCACAAAGTTCAACGTTACATTAAGCGAAAAACTGAATAGCAGCTTTATTTTCTTAGCTACTTTAGAACTGTTGATGATCAAGCTAATTAACTCTAATATGGAAAAAAGTGGTACTAACATGTAGCTTGCAGAAAAATGCTCAAAATTGATATAAGGCACTAACCCATAGAATGTGCAGAAAAATAGCTATAGCCTCCGAATTTCAGGGATTTTTCCGGGTATTGTTAAATCTTTGAAAAATCTTAGAAATTAAACCGTATCTCGGATGGAAAAACTTTGTACATGA
Organism: Aegilops longissima; assembly: GCA_021605205.1. Lineage (NCBI taxonomy): Eukaryota > Viridiplantae > Streptophyta > Magnoliopsida > Poales > Poaceae > Aegilops > Aegilops longissima. The sequence continues at coordinate 695,516,091 of CM038678.1, read as the reverse complement.
AAGTTGCTTAGAAAAATCCAACGAATCCGAATACGTGATCCGTTCATCTATCACATGCCCCTAGCATGCTGAACTTGGAACTTTCCCCCTCTTTTCCTTTGTCCGGAATCCACCTAATGTCGGGAATTCATCCTCGGATGTTTATCCCTCCGTCTGCAACGTGTAGTACTACGTTAGGTCGACCCTAGTTCTGCTTATCGTCATGTCATGCTTAGTGTTGCATCTGTTTGCTTATATTTACTGTTTCTTCCCCTTCTTCTCTCCGGTAGACCCTGAGGCCGATGATGCCCCGGTGATCGACTACGTCGACGACGACCCCTTCTTGCCAGAGCAACCAGGCAAGCCCCCCCTTTGATCATCCCGATATCGCCCATTCCATTCTCTCATGCTTGCATTAGATTTTGCTACTGTTATTGATTGCTCCTATTCTGATGCATAGCCTGCTTTTGTATCTGTTGTTGTTCCTTACCTGCTTATCCTAAACTGCTTAGTATAGGTTGGTTAGTGACCCATCAGTGACCCCCACCTTGTCCTTGTTGCCCCTGCTTCATCATTGAAGACCCGAACAACGTGATCGAAGACCAGGCCCCGACATCGCACATCACTTTCCCCTTAGTTGTTCGACACTACTGGGTTACTATCGAGTACCGAGGGTGAGACCTCTTCAGCACTTCTGGTGTTAACCCAGTAGTGTAGTCATTCGGTCGTGGTCATCGAGGGTGATTTCCTCTTTAACCACTTCTGAAACGACTCTGTCGTGCAACCCCTCAAGTGTGGATCTCGAGGGTGATTCCTCTTACGTTCACCTTGATGATTACATCTAGTGGAATTCATTGGGGGTGATTCCTCGGGTTTTCCCCTTGATGTTTGGACACACGGATACTTGGACTTTACCCCTGTTACTTGGAAAGACGGGTCGACCCTGAGGGGTACCAGCGAGCTTAATTGCAGTGATGTGGAGACAGGTTGACACGGAGGGTGCCCGCGAGATAATTACGAGGCGTGGCGGGCATTCCTAGCCCTTGCCGCAAGTCCTCGAGGCAGGCAACGGGTCACATCTTCGTGAGTCTCGCTTGTTACAGCGTTCCTAATCCACTACGATTTGGATATTTGATCCGAGGGCCTCGGCCCGATAGCACTAACCATCACGTGGGCATAGTATGGGCGTTCTGCGTCGTATGCATCAGCCAAAGCTTAATAGGCGTCGGCGATCGGCGGGCCGCGGCGGGTTGGACCGGCAAGCTCCTGCCTTTTTAGGAAGGTAGCTAGGTCTGCTCACCGCCGCGCACGCATAGCGTGCAGGAGTTCGGGGAGATGGCCCATGACCCCGGGGCATAGGTTTAGTCCGGCGTGCTGGCCTCTCTAGTAAGCCTAGGTCGGGTTGCGGCGTATTGTTTGGCGAGACCGGGCATGACCACAGAAAGTGTGTCCGCCGGAGTTAAGCGGCGTGGTGGGTAAGTTGGTGCACCCTGCAGGAAGAAAACATCTATCGATAGCCTGTCCTCTGATAGCGGACACTTGGAGTTGTATCGATCGATACAACTAGAACTGGATACTTGAGATGAGACATGGATATGAGCAATGGATTGCGATGAGAATTGGATTGTGATGATAAGCTGGATAGTATGGCTCGGGATTGCTTTCTCGCAGGGAGTCGAGAAAGGATCTCCGGCGAGGTTGATAACACTACTACTACTTTACTTTATGCTACTCTACTCCTTCCGGTTCTTTGCAAGATGGTGGTTTCGAAGATGCTAGTCTTGATAGGACTAGGCCTTCTCTCTATTCGGCATTTCTGCAGCCGGTCCACATATCTGACCTTCCTTTGATAATGTTGCATATGTAGTGTAGATCCTTGCTTGCGAGTACTTTGGATGAGTACTCACGGTTGCTTTGCTCCCCTTTTCCCCTTTCTTCTTCTTTCGGTTGGTGCAACCAGATCACGGAGCCAGGAGCCGATGATGCCACCGATGCCTACTACTACGCGGAGACCGATGATGACTAGGAGTAGTTAGGAGGCTCCAGGCAGGAGGCCTTGCCTTTTCGATCGATGTTGCTCTTGTGCTAGCCTTCTTAAGGCAAACTTGTCTAACTTATGTCGTACTCAGATATTGTTGCTTCACTGACTCTTGTGTATTCGAGCTTATGTATTCGAGCCCTCGAGGCCCCGGCTTGTAACATAAAGCTTGTATTATTTTATTTTGTGTCTAGAGTTGTGTTGTGATATCTTCCCATGAGTCCTTGATCTTGATCGTACACATTTGCGTGTATGATTAGTGTACGATTGAATTGAGGGCGTCACAAGTTGGTATCAGAGCCGACTGCCTGTAGGTAGCCCCCTTTCCAACTCCTTGGCCGAAGTTGAGTCTAGTCACCGAAAAACTTTTACTAACTTTGGCTGTGTGTCTTACGGGCCCACGTCGCCATTGGGTGGTACTAGGATCTTTTACTCCTCGTCTATGCTCTCGGACTCTGATCTCTCATCTATTCGGGTTAAACTTTTACTAACTCTGACTCTAGGATCTCGTAACCACTTCCTTCCGGAGAGCCCCTTCACTAGAGATGATCGCTTGCTTCGTCAGAAAATTCCGCAGATACTCCTCGATGTTTCCCGAGACCCTGTGCCCACTGCTTTGCATTTCCTGACCACCGATAATCCCCGTGAATAATATCCTTGCCGCTTGTACCTTCATCCCCAGTTGATCCTGTTATTACAAGATGCCCCTAGTACTCTCCGTTGTTTCGAGAATCCTTTGTGCCTTCTGCTTTGCAGCTTCTTTTGCACTGCGGATAATTCACTTAACCGGGGTTCGTTCATCCCTAGTTGTTCATATGCTTTCCTAAATACCTAGAAATACTATCTGATCTTCCAAAAATCCTCAGCAACCTGTTGTTGTTGAAATTCTTGTTTGCTTGCATTAGTAATCTTCATTGACATCCTCTGTCACTATCGTTTCGAGTCCCTTGATCCAATATGTCGCGAATGCTCGTAATCCTCAATCAGATCCTAGCATTCATCCTTCCGGCTCAGACGTCACTCCAAAAATGAGCTGGTTCTTGCCCAATCCAGATTTGATCGGGTGCACCTCTAAGTCTATTCAACCTATTCATCTTTTGATCAGAGCCTCTACTTCTGAGCCTTCGTCTTGAAATCATAATTCCTTTGTACCCAAGCATCGAATCATTCAAACGTTTCTATAAGCCGATGCCTTTGCATCCCCTTCTTCATTTTGATTGATTACCGATAAGCACATAAACTCTGTCATGAATCGCCAGATCCATTGCTGGGTTGTTATCCGATAGTGTCCTTCACATCCAAAATCTTGTGAGTTTTTCCCTGATACATAATACCTTCGGTAAATTGTATCATCTGCTTTGACTACGATACTCCGCTTTCGAACTCGTATCTTTTGCTTGGTTGATGGTTGTATAGATTTGTAAAAATGCCCCGATGGGTTGAACTTGTGCCTTCCATAATCCGTATGAACTCGAGAGTTCTCACGAGTCTTACTCTTTTGGTACTTCGCCAGATAACATTTCAACACTACAACTTCATCGAAAGTGAGAAGTAAATGAAATGATATGCATTGAGGAAGTGGGAGTCGACCTTGAACTTTGTGTTCATGCCCATGGACCTGATGTAGAACTTATCATGGAAGCTGCTCATAAAAATAATTATTTCTTTGGTACAAGCTCATCTTGTATCTATGAATTGATCCTTTGCAATCGTGGCTCCGACCATATTCTCTCTTTGATTCCATATCCTGGACAAGTTAAAATACTTGTCTTCTGCAAATCATTTCACCTGTCCAACCTATATTATGATCTACCTTCGAGTATTTCCCCTGGTATCTTGAGGATATCATGCCATTGCACTACATCTTATGAACTTTTGATGGAGTACTACCTTACCCCTGTCTTTGTCACTTCAAGGGTTCCGGGTTGTTTGTCAACTGAGAACACCGATAAGTGAATCGATTCTGCACTCTGATTCAATAACTCTAAGTAATTATCATTGCTTACGAGTTTAATAATCCTTCAAGTCATTTCTAGCCTGGCCGACTATATCATTATCGTGCCAAATTTTAATTGTGCTACCCGGTCCTTCCTTTTCGGAGCACAATTTTCGACGATGAGCTAAGCCTACATCGGTCTTCCTCGTCATATTTTTCGCCTTGAACAACAAGCTTGATTTCGAGTTTGCGTTGTACCCGTGGTTCCAATAACCTTTCGCTTCATCATTCCTTTGACTTGATGTCGTCGCCGATTGATTACATCTTCATGAAATCTCTCGATAAATGTGTCGTGATCATCATCAACATTCTGAGCTCTTCCAGGATATCGATTGGATTCATGATGAGAAATACCATCCTTGCCCCTCGATGATTTGAATTATCATCGACAACATTCTTGCCTTCCCCAACACAAACTTGTTCATATAATTTTGGAAATACATCCTTTTTGACATGCCGATGGATTGTTCTTTGAGCCGTCGGCCACACCCTCATCTTTTCCTTGCTGAAATTGTATGACTTATTTTCTAAGTTGTTTCGATGGATCCTTTGTGTATCCGAAGTCGACATTTCCACGATGACCATGTCAACACTATCCCGAAGCATGTGTGTGGTACTCGATAATCAACAAGAACATTTGGGGCGCAATGCTAACTGTTCTTGATCATTTACCCAAACACCGTTGTATGGATAAGCCTCATAAATTCCTTGCCCCTTTGTCTAAATGCTTTAATACTTGGAGCCCTATCATGCTCTGCCTTTCCTTGGGAAAGTTATACCCTAATACTTGGGTATAAACACCTTTCCTTTCCATCGGTCTGATTATCATAATAATCACATTTTCCTTTCCATTGTTTTGTTTTACCTTTCTTGTCATCTAACTTGTCTGAGCAGAGATAAATTCCTGCTTAAGTAAGCACCTCGGTGTACAACTCTGTTAGTAAGACCCTGTTACTATTGTTGATGACATTCCGGTAACCACCGATGGACAAGAACTTTGCCTATTGGTCCGCCTCGTATTACGAGCAGGAAAATGGTTCTCTTCGTCCCTCGCCCTTGGTACCAACGCTGTTGCCAACATAATTGGCAGGCTATCCTCTAACCTGCCTTGCTATCATGGCCGTGCAAAATTTTAGCGCCTTCCTGCTTTCAACCCACATGGTGGGCCCATAACCCATAGTTCCACACGATCGAAACCTGACTCTCCTGTATATCTTTGATTACAAAATATTCTTGCATTTGGCTTCGTATCTTGTCACGAGCCACCCCCCGAGGGATGATCTATTCCTAATGCTCTGAACCCCTTCTCACACTCTGTTCAGGTATCGACCGTCTGTCCATCCGCTTGAAACTTCTTATTGAACCTTCATAATTTGCTCTCGATGTTATCTTCAGTCTCAACTCGAGAGATACTTCTACCACATTCCATGAATTGTTCCCCAGGTGATTAACCCTATAAGGGTCAATCCTCCCGAAGTTACCCTTTACTTCCCCACTTAAATCTCGGGACGAGATTTCTTTTAGTGGAGGAGATTTGTAACACCCCGAGAATCATGCTACAGTAATCTCCCCTAATGGAGCCATGTCATCAAGTTTGATTAAGCCAAATTGCCACTTGTTAAAAAAAACAGAGTCTAATTCAAATTTAAATTTCAAGTCACATAATTGTTTCTTCAAACGGTAAAACAAAAATGTTTGCTCGGTTGCAAAAATTCGCTAGCTAATTGTCTTGAATGAACCAATATTATTTGAAATTTCAAAATGCCCTAACCTATTTAAGCGATTGCCCAAAACAACCTTTTAATTCATTTGCATTTATGCAAAATCCAAATGAATTCAAATGCTCGCCAAACCTTTTTATGGCGGTGCTAAATATTGCAAAGTATTTAATGTGGCTAGTGGCACATTTTACAGAAGTCATTTGGTGCTCCAATTAAGTGCAAAACAGAGGCATAAGAAATAAAAAAAAGGAGAAAGAAAAAGCCTAGCCGCTCATCGCGCCATGGACCTAAGTGCTACAAAGGTACGAAGGCCCAGCCCACACTGATTTTCTTCAACCTGTAGCAGGGAGGCATCGTGGAGCACATCCACGGACGCCATGGCGCCGTGGCGCGCATCCACGGACGCCATGGCACCGTGGCGCGCATCCACGGCCCCCCCTCGCCCTACTTAGCAGCGGCACCACTCCCCTGAACCCTAGCTCGACCCTCTTTCACTCCCCCACCCTCTCCCCGCTCTGGTTCGAGATTGCCACGGCGCACCGGAGCTCGTCGTCGTGAACCACCACATCCACCGGCCACCTCGAGCTGCGCCACTGTGTCCAGGAGACTCGTCGGCTTCGTCTTCATCAGCCACGGGCACGGATTCGAGCAACACGGCGCAACATCGTCGGGATCGAGCCGATCCCCTCCTCTGCATCGCCGGCGCGCCACCGCGTCGATCTACTCATCTCCGACCGTCCCCGGCACCCCCCGAGCCTTCCCCAAGCATCACAGTGAGCTCCGCCTCGATCCCCCTTTCCTCTAGGCGTCATTCTCGTTCTCTTGCCGCCCTTCCACGAGATCCGATGCGGCCACCGCGTCAACTCGTCGTAGTCGTCGTTTTGGTTTGCCTCAGCTCACACCCACGGCGTGGATCGATCTGGCGCCGCGCTGGTTTCAGGAGCTTGCGCCGCTCCGTTTGGCCGCCGGAGCTCACTCCGCGCCGTCTCCGTCGTCGGCGAAGCACGCTTTCAGCGCCACGGCGCGCTCCCCTGCGGCACGCCCACACCACCGCAACTGCTCCCGGCCGCCCTCTGGGCATGCTCCCTCACCTTCTGCTACTGTTGCCGCCTCCTACTGCTCTTACCGCCGCCGCTAACTGCTCATACTGCTGCGTTGCTACTAGTGCAGCCCTGCTACAGTAACATTCGCCATTGTAGCGATAGCTAGCTTTCCTATTTTTACATTGACTAACCCACTAGGCAGCCCCTAATCAGTGGTTAGACAACTACTAACAGGAGTAAAAATAATATGAGGTGATAGTACACTTGACAAGGCTCAAATGTTTCCACTGGACCAAATCCTTTCGATGCGTGGATTAATTCCTACGAAAATCACAAAGTTCAACGTTCTGTTAACTGAAAAACTGAATAGCAGCTTTATTTTCTTAGCTACTTTAGAACTGTTGATGATCAAGCTAATTAACTCTAATATGGACAAAAGTGGTACTAACATGTAGCTTGCAGAAAAATGCTCAAAATTGATATAAGGCACTAACCCATAGAATGTGCAGAAAAATAGCTATAGCCTCCGAATTTCAGGGATTTTTTCGGGTATTGTTAAATCTTTGAAAAATCTTAGAAATTAAACCGTATCTCGGATGGAAAAACTTTGTACATGAAAGTTGCTTAGAAAAATCCAACGAATCCGAATACGTGGTCCGTTCATCTGTCACATGCCCCTAGCATGCTGAACTTGGAACTTTCCCCTCTTTTCCTTTGTAGGAATCCACCTAATGTCGAGAATTCATCCTCGGATGTTTATCCCTCCGTCGCAGCGTGTAGTACTACGTTAGGTCGACCCTAGTTCTGCTTATCGTCATGTCATGCTTAGTGTTGCATCTGTTTGCTTATATTTACTGTTTCTTCCCCTTCTTCTCTCCGGTAGACCCTGAGGCCGATGATGCCCCGGTGATCGACTACGTCGACGACAACCCCTTCTTGCTAGAGCAACCAGGCAAGCCCCCCCTTTGATCATCCCGATATCGCCCATTCCATTCTCTCATGCTTGCATTAGATTTTGCTACTGTTATTGATTGCTCCTATTCTGATGCATAGCCTGCTTTTGTATCTGTTGTTGTTCCTTACCTGCTTATCCTAAACTGCTTAGTATAGGTTGGTTAGTGACCCATCAGTGACCCCCACCTTGTCCTTGTTGCCCCTGCTTCATCATTGAAGACCCGAACAACGTGATCGAAGACCAGGCCCCGGCATCGCACATCACTTTCCCCTTAGTTGTTCGACACTACTGGGTTACTATCGAGTACCGAGGGTGAGACCTCTTCAGCACTTCTGGTGTTAACCCTGTAGTGTAGTCATTCGGTCATGGTCATCGAGGGTGATTTCCTCTTTAATCACTTCTGAAACGACTCTGTCGTGCAACCCCTCAAGTGTGGATCTCGAGGGTGATTCCTCTTACGTTCACCTTGATGATTACATCTAGTGGAATTCATCGGGGGTGATTCCTCGGGTTTTCCCCTTGATGTTTGGACACACGGATACTTGGACTTTACCCCTGTTACTTGGAAAGACGGGTCGACCCTGAGGGGTACCCGCGCGAGCTTAATTGCGAGTGATGTGGAGACGGGTTGACCTGGAGGGTGCCCGCGAGATAACTATGAGGCGTGGCCGGGCATTCCTAGCCCTTGCCGCAAGTCCTTGAGACGGGGCAACGGGGTCACATCTTTCGTGAGTCTCGCTTGTTACCGCGTTCCTAATCCACTCACGATTTGGATATTTGATCCGAGGGCCTCGCCCGATAGCACTAACCATCACGTGGGCATAGTATGGGCGTTCTGCGTCGTATGCATCAGCCAAAGCTTAATAGGCGTCGGCGGCGGCGCGGCGCGCGGGTTGGACTGGTAAGCTCCTGCCTTTTTAGGAAGGTAGCTAGGTCTGCTCACCGGCGCGACGCATAGCGTGCAGGAGTTCGGGGAGATGACCCATGACCCACGGGGCATAGGTTTAGTCCGGCGTGCTGGCCTCTCTAGTAAGCCTAGGTCGGGTTGCGGCGTATTGTTTGGCGAGGCGGGCATGACCTCGAAAGTGTGTCCGGCGGAGTTAAGCGGCGTGGTGGGTAAGTTGGTGCACCCTGCAGGGAAGAAAACATCTATCGATAGCCTGTCCCTCTGATAGCGGACACTTGGAGTTGTATCGATTGATACAACTAGAACTGGATACTTGAGATGAGACATGGATATGAGCAATGGATTGCGATGAGAATTGGATTGTGATGATAACTGGATAGTATGGCTCTGGGATTGCTTTCTCGCAGGGAGTCGAGAAAGGATCTCCGACCAAGGTTGATAACACTACTACTACTTTACTTTATGCTACTCTACTCCTTCCGGTTGCTGCAAGATGGTGGTTTCCAGAAGATGCTAGTCTTCGATAGGACTAGGCCTTCTCTCTATTCGGCATTTCTGCAGCCCAGTCCACATATCTGACCTTCCTTTGATAATGTTGCATATGTAGTGTAGATCCTTGCTTGCGAGTACTTTGGATGAGTACTCACGGTTGCTTTGCTCCCCCTTTTCCCCCTTTCTTCTTCTTTCCGGTTGGTGCAACCAGATGCGGAGCCCAGGAGCCAGATGCCACCGCCGATGCCTACTACTACGCGGAGACCGATGATGACTAGGAGTAGTTAGGAGGCTCCCAGGCAGGAGGCCTTGCCTTTTCGATCGATGTTGCTCTTGTGCTAGCCTTCTTAAGGCAAACTTGTCTAACTTATGTCTGTACTCAGATATTGTTGCTTCCGCTGACTCTTGTCTATTCGAGCTTATGTATTCGAGCCCTCGAGCCCCCTGGCTTATAACTTAAAGCTTGTATTATTTTATTTTGTGTCTAGAGTTGTGTTGTGATATCTTCCCGTGAGTCCTTGATCTTGATCGTACACATTTGCGTGTATGATTAGTGTACGATTGAATCGAGGGCGTCACAAGCGTCTTGTATGATTTTGTCATCGGGGTTGTGCATGATGAGAGCATTCTTGTGTGACGAAAATGGAGCATGACTAAACTATATGATTTTGTAGGGATGAACATTCTTTGGCCATGTTATTTTGAGAGGACATAATTGCTTAGTTAGCATGCTTGAAGTATTATTACTTTTATGTCAATATTAAACCTTTATCTTGAATCTTTCGGATCTGAATATTCATACCACAATTTGGAGAATTACATTGAAATTATGCCAAGTAGCATTCCACATCAAAAATTCTGTTTTATCATTTACCTACTCGAGGACGGCGGGAATTAAGCTTGGGGATGCTTGATCGTCTCCAACGTATCTATAATTTTTATTGTTCCATGCTATATTATATTCTGTTTTGGACATTAATGGGCTTTATTATACACTTTTATATTATTTTTGGGACTAAACTATTAACCGGAGGCCCAGCCCGAATTGCTGTTTTTGCCTATTTGAGTTTGCAGAAAAAGAATATCAACGAGTCCAAACGTAATGAAACCTTCGGGAACGTGATTTTCGGAACGAAGTGATCCAGAGGACTTGGACCCTACATCAAGACATCAACCAGGAGGGCACGAGGTAGGGGGGCGCGCCCTCCACCCTCGTGGGCCCCATGTTGCTCCACCGACATACTTATTCCTCCTATATATACCTCACGCACCCCAAACTACGGATCACGGAGCCAAAACCTAATTCAACAGCCACAACCTTACGTACCCGTGAGATCCCATCTTGGGGCCTTTTAGGAGCTCCACGGAGGAGGCATCGATCATGGAGGGCTTCTACATCAACACCATAGCCTCTCCGATGATGTGTGAGTAGTTTACCTCAGACCTTCGTGTCCATAGTTATTAGCTAGATGGCTTCTTCTCTCTTTTTGGATCTCAATACAATGTTCTCCCCCTCTCTTGTGGAGATCTAATCGATGTAATCTTCTTTTGCGGTGTTTTTGTTGAGACCGATGAATTGTGGGTTTACGATCAAGTTTATCTATGAACAATATTTGAATCTTCTATGAATTCTTTTATGTATGATTGGTTATCTTTGCAAGTCTCTTCGAATTATCAGTTTGGTTTGGCCTACTAGATTGATATTTCTTGCAATGGGAGAAGTGCTTAGCTTTGGGTTCAATCTTGCGGTGTCCTTTCCCAGTGACAGTAGGGGCAGCAAGGCACGTATTGTATTGTTTCCATCGAGGATAACAAGATGGGGTTTATATCATATTGCATGAGTTTATCCCTCTACATGATGTCATCTTGCTTAAAGCATTACTCTGTTCTTATGAACTTAATACTCTAGATGCATGCTGGATAGGGGTCGATGTGTGGAGTAATAGTAGTAGATGCAGGCAGGAGTCGGTGTACTTGTCTCGGACGTGATGCCTATATACATGATCATACCTAGATATTCTCATAACTATGCTCAATTCTATCAATTGCTCAATAGTAATTTGTTCACCCGCCGTAATACTTATGCTCTTGAGAGAAGCCACTAGTGAAACCTATGGCCCTGGGTCTATTTTCCATCATATTAATCTCCCGTCAACAAGTTATTTCTAGCGTCGTCTTTATTTTGCTTTCTTTACTTTGCATCTTTATCATAAAAATACCAAAATATTATCTTATCATATCTATCGATCTCACTCGTAAGTGACCGGGAAGGGATTGACAACCCCTTTATTGCGTTGGTTGCGAGGATTTATTTTTTTGTGTAGGTGCGAGGGACTCATGCGTGTTCTCCTACTAGATTGATACCTTGGTTCTCAAAAACTGAGGGAAATACTTATGCTACTTTGCTGCATCACCCTTTCCTCTTCAAGGGAAAACCAACGCAGTGTCAAGAGGTAGCAAGAAGGATTTCTGGCGCCGTTGCCGGGGAGTCTACGCAAAAGTCAACATACCAAGTACCCATCACAAACCCTTATCTCCCGCATTACATTATTTTCCATTTGCCTCTTGTTTTCCTCTCCCCCACTTCACCCTTGCCGTTTTATTCGCCCCTCTTCCGGTCGTCTTTTTCTTTTGCTTGTGTTGCCATGTGCCTTCTATGTGCTTGCATCTTCGCTTGCTAAAAATCTATTGTTATGGATCCTCATCCATTTGCTAATCTCTCTAATAGATCCAATTATGATGAACCTATTGCTAGTGAGTTGAGTGCACTAGATTATCTTTATGAGGTTTTGCTTGAAATTCGTGAATCTGAAAATTGTAATGAAGTACTTTATGAAGCGATTCACGATATGTTGAGGATACAACTACGGAGTGTGAACCGCCTGAGGGAATCGGTTTACCTCGTCGTAATCGAGGCCCATATGGAGGCTGGAGCCCGAAGGGAATTAAGATCCATACATGTAAACCGCCCTAATATGTAACTTGTATTGTAAGACAAGAAAGGAGAAACCAAGCGGACTTTTGTATGAGCGGATTGGGACTCAGTAAGCCGGCAGGCGTTAACCGTGTATATAAGGGGCGACCAGCGGCGAGTTAGGGACAGAGGATTCGAGGCTAAGGCAAAGCTATTGCTCCCTAGTCGCGAATCACATCAATCACACCACAACCGGACGTAGGTTTTACCTTCATCGAAGGGCGAACCGATATAATTCCCGTGTCTTGTGTCCGCATTAACCCTCTAGGTTAACCCGCACGATGGCCCTCGACTAAGTCCTTTCATGAGGACATCTGCCGTGACAATTCCACGACGGTTGGCGCCCACCGTGGGGCTATCGCACGATGGTTTGATGATCTTAGAGGGCAAGTTCGAGGACTCGAAGGCTATCTGATGGGCGGATGACTAAAAGTCGTCGCGGCAAACTCTACATCGACGATGCGGATGGGGCCCCGAGGCGGCTCGGTTGAGTATGGGTACGGGTCCCCTTTGGCGGTATACACGTGTTCATCGGCAAGATTGGCGAGTCGGGGCTGGGCGGACGTCGCACCGACCTCGTCGAGGCGGCTCAGCGGTCGAAGAAGAGTCCCGCCTACAGCTAAACCGGCGGTCGAGGCATGTTTTCGTGGGAGTCGTTCACGGAGGCTACGAGGACGGATCAGCATCGGGTGACTAAACTGTGGTCTACTCGGGACGAATCGTCGGCGGGCGAGTCTCTATACCGATTCACGAAGGCCGATCGGGGTAGTTCCGATGGGAGAGCATTCCGGACCCTTCGATCTACCCAACGGGTTGGGATCTTCATGGCCGGTACACAGGCGGTGCTTCACTCTTCGACCGCGGCGCCCCTGGTCGCCGGTTCAACAGCGGTGCTGGCAGCCGGGGAAGGAGGCCCTGTGCGCCCGCCGGCTCAAGTTTTGTCAGAGCTTTTCGACGCGTTAGCTGTGCTCCTGGCGGAAGCTAATCCGCCGGATCAGGACTTTCTGGCGGAGATTGCAAAGGTGAGGAACAGATCACTAATGCTAAAGCGGACTTGGCAGCCGCGGACGAAAGGATGGCAGCGAGCGGGCGCTTTGGATGCGTGAGCTTATAGGCTCAGCTGGACGAGCGCGTCATAGGAAGTCATGAAAAGGAAGTACAGATCCGTTTACCTTCCGCTTTTGAGGAAGGAGCTTTTCAATACCCGAGGCAGGGACCATAATCCGCCGCCATTGGTAAACCGCCGAAGCACTGGACGGCTGCACCAGTTCAGCCCGGATGATAGATCTACCTCGCCATCATACCGGCGCGCCCGGACCGTCTGAACACCTCCGGTCACTACTCCAACCCGATGGATAACCTCGTAGCGGCTGCGGCACGGTTAGAGGCGATTCAATCGGCGATTCACCACAGGCGGTGGAGACACGCCGGGTTAAGGAGCTCCTCGGGGCGGCCTTGGCTCGGAAGAAGCGTGCTCGTGCGGTCGAGATCGGATCCATTCCACCCCGCCCGAAGTCGGAGCTACAACCGACGCGTCGATGAACCGGCCGTGTCGAGCAATGCGCGGCGTGGACGCCTCGCGGCAACAATCCGCGGCGGCTTTGAAGATGCTCAAGTGGTAGTGGACGGCGCGCCAGGCACGAGGGAGGCGAGTTAGCGGCACAAGCGGAGGATCATCCGCCGCGCCGGTTCGACCAACCATCTTGAACCAGGGTCACATCCGGCTCTTTGGGGTACCTTGCCTCGTCCTCGCTTTACGCATAGCGTGCGTTTGCCCAAGGACTTCAAGGGGCCACGCAAGGTGCGAATTATACCGCCGACTTGGCTCCGAGGCATGGATAGAAAGCTACGAGATGGCCATGGAGATCTTTGGGCGTGGATGAAGCGGCATGTGCAAAGTACTTCACAATGATCTTTGGAAGGTACTGCCGAACTTGGTTGAAAAACTTGCCGCCCGACTCTATCAACTCGTGGACACGCTTGAGAACCGGTTTATCAAAATTTCAAAGACACCGTAAGCAGCCCAAGTCTGTGGTGGATCTGGCGGCTGCGCCCGGCGGACGGAGAGTCTACAACCCATTGGAGTGCGCCGTGTCTCGGAAGTTTACATTCTTGAGACGGATCAACCCTGGTTCGCGATCATGACCTTGGAAGCCAATTGCGGTTCGAGCCATTGAAGCTGAAGCTGGGTCGCATGAAGCGTTTTGTCATGACATGGGCACTCTAATGGGCGTTTTGGTAAAATATGCTGATTACGATAGTACCAAGGATCTGAATCGAGAATGATGAAGTGGGGAAGGGAAAACAGAGCGGCAATTCCGAGGAGCCAGCAGCATCGATCGGCGAGCAATGGAGGGCACAAGCGTAATTTAAGCGGCAACATGGGCTTTGTGGCCAACACCAACGCGCAGGACAAGGGTCAGCGGCGCGGGGTAGGCAGTCAAACCGGGCGGTCATAACCGGATCGTTTGAACTTCATATTAAATCAACCTTGTCCGAAGCAGCGGGACGAAGGAGGTACCGCGAACCACCTTTGGAAGGATTGTTATATTATGCAGGAGTTTAAAACTCCAACTCTTTCCGGTATGATCAAGGGTCCGCGGCGGTTGAGGTCCGCCCGAGTTCTGGCGGAGAAATTCCGGCCGGATTCGGTGGTAATCCGGCGGGCAAGGCAATCAGAATAATCAAGGTAATCGAACAGTCGAGAACCAAGGGGCTACAATCAACAACAGCAGCGATCGGGTTATCGAGCAATCCAAAGCAATTGAATGGCGGACGGTACCACGTCTTTACCACCAGCTTGGACCGACGAGACCGGAAACTTCAGGAGGCGGTCGGTGTTGTTGAACCGGCTGCGCCGCATTACCTGCGCTGGTCCGAGCAGCCGATTGTGTGGAGCAGAGAGGACCATCCTCCCCGGGTTTACAATCCGGGTTAGTTAGCCCTGGTGGTGGCACCCCAGGTAGGCGGGTACAAGTTTACCAAGGTTCTTATGGATGGAGGAAGCAGCATCAACATCACGTACTACGAAACTTTCGGCGGATGGGGTTAACAGACGGGCATCTCGGGCCATCGACACAGTATTTCACGGAGTGGTGCACAGTAAGTCGGCATACCGGTCGGTAAAATAGCCCAGAGGTAACCTTTGGAGGCGAGCATGATTCCGAGCGAAGCGTTGACATTTGAGGTGGTGAAAATTCAAAGCCCTTACCACGCCCTCTTTGGGCGGCGGCTTATGCTAAGTTCATGGCACGGCCTGTTATGTTTACTTACAGCTGAAAATGCGGGTCACAAAGGAACAATAACGGTTCATGGGAGCCGCGGATCGCTCTGGAGTGCGAGGAAGGTGATGCGACTTACGCAGAGTCGGTTTGTGCCACGGAGGAGTTAAAGTATTATAAGGATAATGTTGATCCGGCGGATATGACCCTTTGAAGAAGCCAACTACTGAGCATGATCCGGACTTGAAGTTCAAATCGGTGGCTGAGACAAAGCTTGTTGATTTTGTGCCCGCGAGTCATCCAAGCAGTTCACCATCGGTGCCAACCTGGATCCTAAATAGGAAGCGCGCTCATCGAGTTCATCCGTGAGAATCGGGACATTTTGCATGGAAAAACCGACATGCCGGTGTACCGAGGAACTCGCTGAGCACACTCTTAATGTGGATCCGAAATACAAACCGGTAAAACAGTTTCTTCGCGGTTTAACGAGGAAAAGCGCAAGGCCATCGGAGAAGAAGTCGCTAGACTTTTGGCAGCAGGGTTTATCGTCGAAGTCTTTCACCCAGAGTGGCTTGCTAATCCGGTGTTGGTCCTTAAGAAAAATGGCACTTGGCGCGTAATGCGTGGATTACAGATCTTAACAAAGCTTGTCCGGCGGATCCTTCGCCCTCCCGCATTGACCGGATCATTGATGCAGCGGCGGGTTGTGGCGTTTGAGCTTCACGGATGCGTATTCTGGTTATCATCAGATTAAGATGGCGGTTAAAGACCAGGAGAAGACGGCGTTTATCACCCCTTTTGGAGCCTTCTGCTATGTGTCCATGCCTTTTGGGCTCAAGAGCGCCCAAGCAACTTATCAGCGTTGCGTACAGAATTGTTTGCATGAACAGATCGGCCGTAATGTGCACGCCTATGTGGATGATATCGTGGTGAAATCAAGGCAGAAGGAAACATTGATTGAGGACTTAAAGGAAACCTTTGACAACTTGCGGGTGTACAAGATGATGCTCAACCCGGCCAAGTGCGTCTTTGGTGTTCCGGCAGGCAAATTGTTGGGTTTTCTCGTGTCCAACCGGGGGATTGAGGCTAATCCGGAGAAGATTACAGCTATCACCTCCTTAGCTAAGCCAAAGTGCATCAATGATGTTCAACGTTTGGCAGGCGGATTGCTGCGTTAAGCGGTTTATCGATCGCCTAGAGAGAAGGCTATCCTTTATACGAGATCTTTGAAGAAGACGGATCAATTCGTTTGGAGCTCGGTGGCGATGAGGCATTGGAGGATCTAAAGCGGCAGCTGGCCAACCCTTTGTTCTTGCTGCCCCTATTGACGAGGAGCCGCTCTGTTGTATGTTTCTGCTAATGCCGGGCAGTGAGTGTAGCCATTGTGGTGGAGCGCAAGGAGGCGGGGAAGGAGTATCCGGTTCAGTGACGATTTACTACATCAGCGAGGTTCTCATCGAATCAAAACAAAGGTATCCACATTGGCGAAGCTGGTATATGGAGTTTTTATGGCAAGCGGAAGCTGAAGCAATATTTCCAAGGGCACCCCATCACGGCGGTCAGCTCGGCTCCTTTAAGCGATATCATCTGAATCGGGAAGCAATCGGCGGATTGCTAAGTGGGCTATAGAGCTTGGGCATACGGTTTAAAGTATGTGCCCCGGACGGCCATAAAGTCTCAGGCACTTGTGGATTTCATTAATGATTGGACGGAGTTGCAAGCACCAGAGGAGAAGCCGGATCACACCTATTGGACCATCCATTTTGATGGGTCCAGGCAGTTGGAGGGCTCGGGGGCTGGAGTCGTATTAACTTCCCCACGAGGTGACAAGTTCTGTTATGTTCTCCGTCTAATGTTCCCTTGTACTAACAATGCAGCTGAGTATGAAGCTTTGCTCCATGGTCTCCGGATGGCCAAGGAAATGAATCTCAGCCGGGTTAAATGCTTTGGTGACTCGGACTTGGTGGCCCAGCAAGTATCCGGTACTTGGGACTCCAAAGATCCACTCATGGCTGCATATCGTCGGGAAGTGGATGTTGTTGCAGGACATTTTAAAGGGTATCAGGTGGACCATGTGGATCGTCGGAAGAACGAGGCGGCTGATGCTTTGAGCCGGCTGGGTTCCCAGCGTAAACCGGTCCCGCCCAACGTTTTCCTTGATGTGCTGCACAAACCGTCAGTTAAATTTCCTGATGAAATTGATTTGGCTATCCCTGATCCGGAAGCTCATTTGGTGGCGGCCTTGCATGTCATCCCGGATTGGACGCTCCCTTATTTGGCATACATGAACCGGGGCGAGTTACGGAGGATGAGGCGTTGGCCCGGCAAATAGTTCGCGGTCTAAGTCTATGACCATTGTTAATGGCGAGTTGCACCGTCGCGGTGTCGTGGGTGTTTCAGCGTTGTGTGTCCCCTGAAGAGGGCTGTGAGATATTGCGAGAGATTCATGAAGGGGATTGTGGTCACCACGCCGGTTCAAAGTCCCTAGTGGCCAAAGCATTTCGCCATGGTTTCTATTGGTTGACCGCCCATGCTGATGCGGAGGATTTGGTCGACGATGTGACGGTTGCCAAAAGTTCTCGAGCGTGCTCATGTGCCAGCCCAAGAATTGAGGATGATTCAATTACTTGGCCATTTGCGACTTGGGGCTGGATATGGTTGGACCTTTCAAAAGGTCCAAAGATAAGAAGACCCACTGTTGGTGGCGGTGGATAAGTTTACCAAGTGGGTCGAGGAGCACTGTTAGCAAGTGTGATGCAGCCACGGCGGTTCAGTTCATCAAGCGGGTGATTTTCGGTTTGGGTTTCCACAAGTATCATCACGGACAATGGCACCAATTTATCCAAAGGAGCTATGAAGGAATTTTGTGAGCGAGAGCACATCCGCTTGATGTTTCTTCCGTAGCCCACCCGCAATCCAATGGTCAAGCGGAACGAGCTAATCAGGAAATTTTGAAGGTATCAAACCCGGCTTATGGTCCCTTTAGAGAGGGCGCCGGGTTGTTGGGTGGAAGAGCTACCATCGGTGATATGGAGTATAAACACTACCCCAACCGATCCACTTTGGATATCGCCGTTCTTTATGATCTATGGAGCGGAGGCGGTTCTTCCCAGTGATATCCGTCACGACTCGCCCCGAGTAGCAGCTTATATTGAGGCAGATAGCGAGGCAGCACGGCAAGATGATTTGGATCGACTGGACGAAGAGCGCGATATGGCAGCAGCTCGCTCGGCGGTCTACCAGCAGGATCTTCGTCGATATCACAGCCGGCGGGTTAAAACCAGAACCTTTCAGGAAGGAGACTTGGTGCTGCGGCTCATTCAAGATCAGAAAGATATGCACAAGCTATCCCCACCTTGGGAGGGGCCTTTTGTGGTCAGTAAGAATCTATATAACGGGTCCTACTATCTGATTGATGTTCGAGAGCGAAAGGACTCACGCACGTCAGAGGAGGAGTCCAACAGGCCATGGAACATAGCTCATCTTCGGCCTTATTATACTTGAGCCATTGGCTCCACTTATGTATATATCAAGACTGTATATATTATGAATAAAAGCAATAAACCGGATCCTCGGCTAAAGCGGGTATCATTACGTATAAAAGACGGTTTGGGTACATGGAGATGCTGTTGTGAAGCGGCCTCGGTTCAACCCTTAGCCTTGTTTTTGAAACTTTTGTCATTTGGGGGCTTGGTCGTATCCGAACCAATGCAATGCCTCTTGACAGGCGAAAGCCACCAGATCATTTGGGGACATGGTCACATCTGAACCATCACGCCTCTTGGTCGGCCTAAGGCCATAGAATCACTTGGGGCTTTGGTGAACCGAAACATTGCAATGCCACTTGATCGGCATCATGCCACGAGTTCAGTTGGGGACCTGGCTGACTTGAACCATCGCTACGCCGTATAGGGGGCTTGGTCCTGTCCGACCATGGTAACACCATCTGATCCGGCTCAGTACAGCCTTGTCTTATAAAGCGGTTTTTTCTCATTGATTTTGTTTTCATGTGGTTTTGATACCTATTATTTGGTTTTTTATCGGCCTTCGTAAACCAGATTTACGTTGTTGATACGTTTTTAAGCTGGCGATTTTGTTCCGGTTTGGTTTTACTGTTAGAACATCCCATTGTGGAGTAACAGGGGGCTTATCATGCCCGGCACGGTTTACACGGTAAATCGGTCTTATACAGGGATTGCCCTCCTTTGACGCTGATGGTTTATAAGACCTCCGCTTCGAGATTGGCTACAGCCAACTATGTGCCTGATGCTGGCAGGTATGTTCGTATCACATAATTTTGATCGTACACCTCGGTTTTCTCTCATATAAATATTGGTATCAGCCTGGTTGGAGATATACACCGCCATGGCGGTTTAAGAACTTGTGATTGCAGGCAAAATATGTGGCAGGATTCACTACAAAAGCCAACGGATCTAGCACCGCCAGGCAAAAGTTTACAGACCAAAGTTGCACCGGCATTGTTCAAGGAAATACACTTGCTATCCTATTACAAAAGCCTTTCGAGGCCCGGCGTTTTACGCGGAGTTATGCCTTGAGGCTTTGGATATGTCACCCGGCTTGACGGATTACGCTGCTTCACCGGGTTTGCGCGAGGTGGAGGCGGCGCTGGCGTCGGTTCAGCTTCTTCCTCTTCCTCACCCAAAGCCGGAAGTCATTGGTAGACCAGTCAATCTGGGTTAAGGCTGAAGACAGCTTCTTCACTTATCAGTTCAGCGGATCAGCGTCGGGCGTAAGTGTGCTTACGGATTGGAGGGATCAGGCTCTGCACTTCCGGGATGACAAACTCCACCCGCTTGTTATTGGCGTCATAAAAAGATCGGTGAACCTCCAGGTTGGCTTCAGCGGCCAGTTGACTCGCCAACGGACGCACTTCCTTGGTAATCCGTTTCAGAACATTGTTATCAAAGGCTTCACCATTCTCTTGAGCACTGGGAAAACCTTTAGCTATGTCAGCCGGATCAAGATCTGCTATCCATGCTTTGGCACGAGTCAGAGCCAGTAGCGTGCCAGCCCGGGCTGCGGATCGCTTCATCTCTTCAAGCTGACCCGGAATCATGGACAGCCGGTCCAGCGTCTCTCTGATCAGGGACGGCGCCGTGTTGTCATATGAAGTGGCGCATATAACCCGCTGGGCGCCGGTATATAGCTGCTCAATCAGAGTGTATGAAGCCTTGAGTTTTTTCCGCACGTCGAGCCGGATCATAATCGTTTGCCTACACCAGGTTTAGACAGCTCAAGTTAAACCGGCGGAAGCATTAACACAGGCATATTCAGTATAAGTTTGCTTACCAAAGATGGCAGAAGTCATCGCATGCACTTGGCGTTTGAGTCCGGTCAGTTCTTCAGTCACCGGTTTAAGGGCCGCCTCAGCTTCCTCCGCCCGCTTTACTAAACCGGCCTTCTCGGTGTCCCAATTGACCCGCTCGGATTTGTACCATTCCTTCAGCTGTGCCATGGTGGTCAGGGCAATTTTTAGCTCATCCTTGGCTTTGGTGGCTTCTGTTATTTGGGTTTCCAGATTGCTTCGGAGGTCCTTTAGTTGCACAGCTTGCTAGTGTATTTCATTCTGATGACAAAAGAAGCATGTTAGTGGGTTTATTATATAAGTCCCAAGCTCAATACAAGTATTCAACTTGGCACTTGGGGGCTAATGGCTAGTTGATCTCAATTTATTATGAAGAGACACACCTTAAGTCCCGGTTTAACTTTACAAAGTTAAACCGACCCTTGGGGGCTACTATGCAGTTAAAATAACGAAAGGTCAGCTCATTACCTCATAGCGGTCCTTCATGCGGTTTACTAGACCGGCTTCAAAGTCGCGGCTTGTGTAAAGCCGGTTGAAAGCGGAATGAAGCTCTTAGGCAGAGAAATTGTCGTAGCCGACATATCAGTCTTCCCTTGTCCTTGCTCATAATAGTGGAACCGTCTTTGATCTGTGCTTTGCTAAAGCGACGGTTGGCTAGGAGCAGTGTAGCGATACCTGTCACAATAACATCGTCATTTTCAGCGGTCTTGTTTGGGCTTGCTGTCGTTTTGCTTTGGCTCGGCGGTTCAACAGTCACGACCCGCTCGGCGGACGGGTTTGATGGAGCAGGCTGGGAAGTTTCCACTTGGACCTCCGGTTCAACCTCTGGCAGATCAGCAGTGTCGTCTTTGTACAATTCGCCAGAGCTTTCCTTGGCGGCTTCAGGATTTTCGTGTGTTTGTTCTGGGGTTTTCTCCGGATCAACATCCAGGGTAGGATCAATAGTTTTCGCCTTCTTGCTCAAGCGAGCCTTGGTGCTGCAATATTCAGAATCGGATCAAGACAAATTGACCAAGGTGACGGTGAGTCGAATTGACAAACAGTAATTACATACCCTGCGGCGATGTTCAGCGGAGGCAGTTGTGTGGTGGATGAACCGCCAGACGAGTTGGAAGAGGCCTGATAATTCGGGTCAGACGGATTGAGAGGACATCGGAAGAAACCTTTTAAGGGATAACGCTTTTCGGGAGAGCAAGTCACCTCTGGCCGACGCTTCCGGATAGGTGTGTCCGTAAACCGGCTGAGGTAACTGTTGGCCATTGTCTCGGGTTGTACGGGCGCTCTTCAGCCTGTTGTGCCTTCAAGTTAAGATTTGGATTCAAGTAAGCACAGGAATGGTATTTTTTCACTTTCCGGACGGCGCGACGAATTCTCTTAACCGGCGCAAGATCGGATTCGGAAGAAAGTAAGATTACCTCAACAGGGTCGGCATGGCTGGCTTCAGCATCATCCTGGGAAGAAAATTGTCAGTAAAAAGATTGTAAAAGGGCCAAGCATATGCAAGAAGAAACACAAAGCGGCAAGCCGGCTTACCTCAACCGATTCTTCGTCCTCCGCGGATCGGAGGACTCGGCGGTCTTCTTCTTGCCCGTTTTCTTAGTGGCCTTGGACTTTATCTGGCGCCCGAACCGGTTTGGTTCGTTTCCAGAAAGAGCTGTCGGCCTGAGAAGGAATAAGGATTAACGTGTATCAACGGAGTATTAAGAGCTTGAAAGGCAGTGAGTAGAACTTACCGCCGGCGGTTTGTTGGTGGCACAAAATGGAGCCAACCCGGTTAGGCTGCAGACGGAGATTGGCTCATCGAGCATCTTCTTGACGATCTCGGTGACCTCTGTTCAGTTATAGGCAGCTCGTGACGCCTTTGAGGATCTTTGAGGCTGCCGGTGTACTCGTGCATCAATCCGGGCCGGCGGCTTAGTGGCAAAACACCCCAAGAGACCCAACAACGTACAAGATCCACGCCGGTTAAGCCATTGGCCATTAGAGCCGGAGCTTGATTATTTGCGGTGCGAAGTTCTTCCGTTCGCGGCGGTTAAGCGGGAAGGCAGCGGATGCTGGTTCTTGAGCGGTGAGAGCGGTAACCCGGTAAGGGTTTTCGTTGGCGAGGCAGTGTTCGGCAGTAGAACCAGGTTTGGTTCCATTCCTTTGGATGGCTGTGGTGCTTGGCATGAGGAAAATCGACTTCCTTCCTCTTACGGATTGAAACGCCGCCCAGCTCCGTGTTAGGACCGTCGGAAAACTCGTGCGGCGGTTCAAATGGAAAAATCCGGAACAACTCCACGACGGTTCTTCTTGAAGATAGACTTCACGAAGACTTGAAAGTTGCATATATTCGACACGAAATTGGGCCGATGTCACGAGGATGAAGTTGCGATCGGCAAGGACATCCGGAAAATTTTGAACCGGGCGGACAGAACCCCGGTCTAAGTGCTGCATAAACACGATTACTTCTCCGCTCGCATGCTCGGGGAAACTTCGCCTTCGGAACACGCCAATGGAGGACACTTTTGGAGCCAAACCGCCCGGTGGTGACATAGCCGTTGAGCTGCGTTTGATGACTCGACCGGACCCGGTTGCAAGCGGAAAATTGAGGAGCCATTCCGGAAGATTAAAGCTGCGAAAGAAAGGAAGAAAGCGGTTCCTGTTGAACAGGTCAGCGTTACGAATATTGTTAAACCGGCAGTTCGGTAGCCGGCTTCCCAGTCCGGTTTAACTAAGGACTAATGGAGGGTCGGATTAAATATCAGAAGT